>JBAMNC010001520.1:897500-1293636 GCA_037902135.1 Cetoscarus ocellatus
CTCAGTTAGAACTAACTGGAAAAGCAGCAGACTTTTAGGATAAAATCGATCACCAGACTGCTGTCTGTGTGGTTTATTACAGGTAGTGACGTAGATGTTAGCTCATGAACCATTAATCTGTTTTCTCTTGGAGACACAATGTGACAACTTAAATACTCTCTCTCACCCTCGCTCTCTCTCTCTCTCTCTCACCCTCGGTCTGTCTCTCTCTCTCTCTCACACACACTCACTCTCTCTCACCCTCTCTCTCACTCTCCCTCCCTCCCTCTCTTTCTCTCTCACACACACTCACTCTCTCACTCTCTCTCTCTCACTCTCTCTCACCCTCTCTCACTCACTCTCTCTCCCTCTCTCTCTCTCTCACACACACTCACTCTCTCTCACCCTCTCTCTCACTCACTCTCTCTCCCTCTCTCTCTCTCTCACACACACTCACTCTCTCTCTCTCTTTCTCTCTCTGTCACCCTCTCTCTCTCTCACACACACACACACACTCTCTCTCTCACCCTCGGTCTCTCTCTCTCTCTCACCCTCTCTCTCTCACACACACTCACTCTCTCTCACCCTCTCTCTCTCTCACACACACTCTCCTCTCTCTTTCACCCTCACTCTCTCTCACACACACTCTCCTCTCTCTCTCACCCTCTCTCTCTCTCTCACCCTCACTCTCTCTCTCTCACACACACTCTCCTCTCTCTTTCACCCTCACTCTCTCTCTCTCTCTCTCTCTGTCACCCTCTCTCTCTCTCTCTCTCTCACACACACTCACTCTCACTCACCCTCTCTCTCTCTCTCACACACACTCACTCTCTCTCACCCTCTCTCTCACTCACTCTCTCTCCCTCTCTTTCTCTCTCACACACACTCACTCTCTCACTCTCTCTCTCACTCTCTCTCACCCTCTCTCTCACTCACTCTCTCTCCCTCTCTTTCTCTCTCACACACACTCTCTCTCTCTCTGTGTCTCTCACGATTTTTTCTAAGATTCAATAAGCTTTATTGGCATGACATTTTGGATCAAAACATGTTGAGAAAAGCAAGAAGATACATATACACAATGTGATCAATTAAATATATTAGTAAATAATACAAATATTGCTTCAGAAAAAGCTAATTTAAAACAAGGAATAAGACTTGTTTCCACTGATTGAAGTATTTTTGTTTATTATCTTTGTACATTTGTTGAATTTGTGAGCTGGGGATTATTTTCATGGCATCTTTTTTATTTGGGATCAGATGCTGTTGCTGCTGTAAATAGGCTCTGTGTTGGAGAGAGTCTGAGTCCGACTCTATCTAGTGGTTCCTGAGTTTGATTGTTCTTCTCTGAATTTGAATTACGAGGGGAAACTGACCCAGTTCTGCCCTGCAGCCGTGGTTGGGACAGTTTCTGTGGACTGTCAGGATGTTTCTACAGAATTCAAGATGGACTTTTTCCTCTGAGTTTGAATCCCAGTGTGCCTGATTCATTAATGAGCCCCAAACTTTGCTTCCACATAAAAAGATTAGTTCAGTAACACTTTGAAAAATCTCTAGCCAAATGTTTATTGGGGGGTTTAATTTCTATAGGGTTTTTCTAATAATGTAATAAGATCTTTGAGCTTTATCAGCCAATGCACTTGCTGCCTTAAAGTTTCCCGAGGCACTGTTAATAAGGCCTAGGTATGTATATTCCATTCTATGGCCTAATATTGTGTTTCCTAAGTTAAATTGATATTTTTTAGTTTGTGATCTTGCTTTCTTTTGAAATATCATGATTTTAGTTTTGTCCAGATTTACTGTGATTGCCCAGTTTTCACAGTAATCATGGAGGATGTTTAAAAGCTCTTGCAGTCCTTTCTCTGTTTGTGATAATAACAGTAAATCATCTGCATAAAAAAGACATTTAACATCCTTTTCTTCTAAGTCAAGACCTGGGGCTGGAGAGTTTTCCAGAAGTGTTGACAGATGGTCAGTATAAATGTTGAAAAGTGTTGGTGACAGGTTACAGCCCTGATGTACTTCACGGCTTTGTTTGAAGAATTCTGTTCTTTTTTGTCCAATATTTACAGCACACTCATTTTATGAGTATTTACATTTAATCAAGTCATAAACCTTGCCTCCAATACAATTCTGGAGTAACTGATAGAAAAGACTGTACACACAAGTGCAACAGGCCTCCAGTTTTTTTATCAGGGCCAGGTCTCCTGTCTGTGAGGGCAGGCAGACAGGACACAGGTAAAGGTCCTGTTTCCAAACACTGCAAAAACTCACAGTGAAGATCTGCTCCTAGAACGCTCCAAAACGTTTCAGAAAAATCAGCTGACAAGCCGTCTATGCCAGGGGCTGACCAACAGCCAAAGCACCCACAGCATCAGTTAGCTCCTCCAGGGTCAGCTCGCAGTCCAGAGCAGCTTTCTCCTCCTGACTGAGCGGTGATGGTCTTCCAGTAGGTCCTCACTGCACTCCATGTCACAGATCTCTGCTGCATAAAGGTCTGTGTAGAAACTCATGGCATGGCCCCTCATCTCTGCTGGACCAGTTGTTACCCTGCCATCTGGAAGCTTCAGGCCTTTGAGCCATCGACCTTTCCAGGTTAAAAAGAAAGAACTTGGAGCGTCCATGTCCTTCAGCTGAAGAAAGCGTGATCGCACCAAGGCCCCCTTCACTCTCTCCTACAGAAAGGAGCTCAACTCCATCCTCTTCTCCTGCAGAAGAGGACCAACACCTGGATCTTGGCTCTGACTCAGAGCTCCCTCAAAGTCCTTGATCCTGGTCTCCAGGTCTCTGACAGTGGTTCTAAGCGAGCAGAAGAATGAGAGGAGTACTGCTGGCAGTACCTGCCTTGCCAACCTCCCCCTACAGTTTCAGAGATGGAAAGTCCACTTTCTTTGTCTGCCACCATCTCCAAAAGACCCCAGAGCTCTGACAGAAAAGCTGTCCTGTGTGAGTTTATTGTTGGCGTGCCAGTAGGTTGTCACGTTTTCCCCCGGAGAGAGAGTCATTTCAATTTGTCAGTCAGCAAACTTCCTGAACCGACGGAGCTCACTCTCTCGTTCCCCAAACAGGCAGGGGTTTTGGGAGGAAAGCGACCAATTAAGCTTTAAGCATCGTCCTCACACAGTTCAGCCGCTGTGAAATCAGATTGCAGCTAAACTTGTAAAAAAAACTGAATAGGCTTTTTAAATTAGGCCCTCTTTTGTTTTTTCTATGAAATAATCATCGCTTCCTGTATGTGGGTGGGGGATAAACTTTAGTCCAGGGAGGTCCTAAACAGTTCTTTTGACAACAGCATCAGTTACAGTGCCTGCAGTGTGTCTCAGTCAGTCTGCAGTGAGTCAGGACGGTGAAGACCACACTACAGAGCATCTGTCAGATGTTCTTAGGGTCCTGTGGTCTCTTTTTCTTCGATGAAAGATGTTTTCAGATGGTCCTTCTCACATTTGTTTCCCCCTCCACAGATGATGAAGACCTCTACATCCAGCAAGCTGTTGTCTTCATCGAGGATGCCATACAGGTAAGAAGAATGGCTTCCCTGACTGATGTCTGTTTCTGGAGAATAAGCCGCTCAGGGTCGATTAAAGGCAGAGCAGTATTTCAGGAGGACTGGCCTTTTGGGACTGTTTTTAATGTCCCTTGTGATCATTGTCCAAATGATCAGTATTTACTTGACTTTTTCTTTGTTATACTTGACTCTGAGTCTTTGGGCATCTTAACATTACATGATAAAAAAAGACCCAACAGGTTTGTTGTGTCGTGTCCCTGCACAGGCCCATAGAGTTCATAGAAAGAAACTAATATGGTAGTTCTTGATTTAAGGGTCTGCTGCAAAACTTCCACAGAAATGAAACACACTGCAGCAGACTGCTATGCAGACTTTGGATTTCTGTGCTTGTGGTCAGTGTTCAAATGTCACTTTATTTTCACTTATTCCATTTTCTGTATGGATGTTCAAGCCTCATTGAGCCTCTGTGATGGGCAGTGTTGAAGGCTTTGTCCTTTGTCTGCTTCATCTAAACCTGTAAGCCAGTACCATATTTATTCTATTTTAGCTTTGAGCTTTCTAGTCATTCCTTCCCTCAGGTAATGTTTAAATGACTCCAATCAGGAAAACTGCAAAAACCTTGACAGACATTAAAGCTGGGAGGCAAAGGTTGTGTTTGATAACTTTGTGTATGTCTATACTTAAGTGTCCACACTTCACTGTGAGGGCATGTTTCATTATTCCAAACCTTGACACGTCGTGTTTCATAATGAAACAACCTTCTGGTCTCAAGTTATCCCTTGACCCATGGCTGCAGCAAGAGAGAACAGCAGTTCAATCACTTCATCCAACATCCATCCATCTATCTCTTTATCAATCCATCCATCTGTCCCTTCATCCATCCATCCATCTGTCACTTCATCCGACATCCATCTGTCAATTCATCCATCCATCCATCTGTCAATTCATCCATCCATCCATCTGTTAGTTCATCCATCCATCCATTCATCTGTCTCTTTATCAATCCATCTATCTGTCACTTCATCCATCTATCAGTTATTGCATCCATCCATCTGTCAGTTCATCCATCTGTGAGTTCATCAATCCATCCGTCACTTCACCTTTCCATCCATCTGTCACTTCATCCATCCATCCATCCATCCATCTGTCACTTCATTCATCCATCCATTCATCTGTTAGTTCATCCATCCATCCATCCATCTGTTAGTTCATCCATCCATCCTCTTGTGCGTCTTCTGCTGGATCACAGTTGCCCCAGGCCAAGCATCCTGACCCAGAAACCCCTCTATAAGTAATTCTTTCCACTTCCACTTGGGGTTTTAAGATTGTTCCCTTGCTTGGATGTATTTTCTGATGCACGCCAAGAAGACACTAGGAAGCATCCTGATCAGATTCCTTAAGCACCTTAACTGTCCTCTTGCGATGCTAAGGAGCTGTGGCTCTTCATGACTCCAAGGCTGAACTCGGCCCTTTACACAAAGAAGTGTCTGACACTCATGTCAGACACTTCTATCCACAGTCTCGTTCTCTTGGTCAAGTTTTGAAAATGTTTTTTGAATTTGTCTAAATGTAAACAGGAATCTGCGATGTCAGGGAAAACGGTGACACGTAGCACTCTCAGATAAAGCACTGTAAAAACAGCACTGAGATAAAGGTAGCACACGCACATAGAAACAACAAGATCCAGACAAAACATCCAGACAGATTTTTTGTCCAGACAGAAACTCCTGCGTCTTCGTGCGTTCACTCGCCACTGTTGTTTGTGAAAAGTTTGTCTTCACTGGAAAGCGTTAGTCCACAGATACGTGTTGTAACAACACTGTTTCACTACAAACCTACATCGCCAACTACTGGCCTGGCATGCACGCTACCGAGTTTTCAGTCTTACTCGTGGATCCGTGTGAACACGAAGCACTTTTGAAAACGCAAAGGAAAAACTTCTCTGTTTCTAGAGACATTGTTGTTGTGTAAACGGGAAGTTCCTGGCTGGAGAAGCCTGCAGAACATATCATCTTTAAAGAGCAGAGAAATTCCGAGGTGTTCAGACCTGAAACCTCCCTCCCCTGGCTGAGCTACAAGATCCTGTGCCCATGTCTGTTCAGATTCTCTACTTGGATGGTAAACAAAAGTTTTCTGAAAGTGTTTGGTAATTAAAAGCAGGATTTTATCCAAACATCTGGTGCCTATTTCTGTAAGCTATAAATGAAACAGGTCTTTGTTATGTTGATTGTTACTTGTGTCTTATCTACATTTAAAATATTTGATTTTTTCATATGAGTTGACAGTCAGATTGGTGAAACTGGTTTAAACTGATGTGTGTGTTTTGTGTAGCTGTTTTCAACTTCATTTCCCCCCTGTCATTTATTCCACCTGTGATTTGCCTTATAATGAAGTATTTTTCCTCACTTGTAGTACCGTTCCATCAACCACCGCGTGGACGCCAGGTCACTCCATCTTTACAGATGGTACTACTCCCGATTATGTCAGTGGTAAGTTCACCCTGAGTGCAGACATTTTGAGTCAGTTCTGAGTTTGTGCACATTGAGTGAATGTTTTAAGGCCAGTTATGCAAAGGGATTGTAACTGATTGAAGAGCCCTTTCTTATCCTCCAAAGGCTTTGGTGTTTCACAGGAAACAACTGTAATCAAAACATAATTACACCACAAGTGACACAAAGTCAAGTAAGTCAGTAAAAGCCCACGATTACTTTTGTTTTGAATACCTGCTGTGTTGATCTTGTTTTGATGGTGCTCCACGGTAAAGGCTCTCATCAACTGCGGAAATTTTTTGACAAACCAAGTTCTTGTTCAGGAACTCTGTTTCAACAATCTTAGTTCTGATGTGGTATAAGTTGGGTAATTTGCCCCCTAAAAAGTCTCTTCTTGGGATGTAGTCATTTCCACTGAATTATCATACGATTGGTTGAATGCTTGCAGAGTTCATTCACACTCAGGATGGACAATAAGACTCGAGTGATGGCCTGTGATTTGAACTCACTTAAACTAACCAGCTCCTGAAAGATTCAGTCACAGTTAGGGTTGAAAAGGAGTGGAAAATTTCCAGGAAATTTCTGGAAACTTTCCGGAAGCACCCCATGAGACATTAAAGGGATTGTTCAGTATTTTTGAAGTGGGGTTGTATGAGCTCCATAACTACTACTGTACTGTACTAAGTACCTTAGATGCAGTAGAACGTTCTCTCCTCTCCCTCAGTAAGCCACAATTTGTAAAAGTTAGTGATGCAGAACCAGCCGAAAACAGGGAAGTATTGTACCAAATATAAAGGGTAAAATAAAGTTTATCTTTAGGATCTACTGCATCTAAGATCCTCAGTGACCATATGGAGCTCATACAACCCCACTTCAAAAATACTGAACTATCCATTTAAGCAGGGGAATTTTAGAAATATTTCAAATACAAAACTTTCCATGGGAATTTATGGGAATTAACCAGAAATTGGGATTAATTCAAATGAACTGCATCATACCCAAATAAAAACAGACATCAAAAACGGACATTTTGTTTTGCCATAGGCAGACATCCATGTAAAATAATACAATTACAAAAAATACATTTCAACAGATTGATCTGTAAGTAGAACTTCATCAAGTTGTTATATTTTTAACAATCAGTTCAGCTTCACTTTATGTTCACAGGCTCAAATACCCAAAGAAATCATTTCAATAGTCCAGGGCTCTAAAAATCATCTGTGCACGTGATGGAGGAATGTGTGTGCACGTGTATGGGGCGTGGCCTCACCACCCATGAGCTGTGAGCATGTGATTGAGGAACAGCAGAGATATTATCAAATGTACCTGCATGAAATCTGTTTTTTTAGTCAAGATAATGCTAAAATACATTTTACCCACATGTATATAAAATCCCTGTTAAAGACGACCTTCAGTTTCGTAAGTTCCAGGTTTATTCCTATGTATATCCATTTATGCCCATTTATTCCCATCAATTCTGGTCGGAAGGTTTCCAGCTTTGAAAATCCCTGGGGTTTTGCAACCCTATTCACAGTTAACTTATAGTAGCATACTTAACTCAGCTCAACTCACTCAATGTATATCTATAGTATTATCATTCATGAAATAGTGCCACCAGTGCTATCCAGAGAAATGAGACATGAAATAAAAACAGAAAAAGGCAACAACAGACAGAAAAACTAAAAACTCCAAAGGACTAAATTAGGAAGAAGGGAAAGAAACTATTAAAAAGAAATACGAAGTATATGCAAAAATGCTGAAATGGTTGGCATATGACCCAGAGTTTAAGCCAACTGGTCTTGATAAACGTTCCCTGCAATGGGCATACAATGGCATAACAGCTTATTGTACTATAACTCGCGATGGTGCCTTGGATCCTTTTCTCACCTCTCACATGCAATTAATCTGGAGAGAAATGATTTCTTCAAGTATCTCCAGGTAAGAGATTATTTTGACAAAGAAATCAAACAAACAAGATAATGACCCTTATCTGATCAGCATATTTACTGATGCATAGAAAACTAAAGACAATAAATATCTCATATCACAAATCTACAACACTTTGCAAAGCCCTAAAAACTGCTCTACACGCTATATCAAACAGAGGTGGGAGATGGTGTCCTGCCTGGAGGTACCTGAGGAAGACTGGTATGAGATTTGGGAGGGGCAGGCTAGGACCACCAGCTCTAGATTATGGTGAGAATTCTGCTGGAAGTGTACATGGTACTTTATTACCCCTAAAATGTCACTTAAACAACAAGCTTCCCGGGTCTTGATGAATGTTGGAGGAAGTGTGGCACTTCTATGGTAGATCATTTCCACGTATTCTGAGCCTGCGCTCTAATCCATTCTTACTGGCAAGAGCCGGCAAAAGAATTGAGGATAATATTTGGAATTGAAGTTGTTTCTTGCTTTGTCACATACCTTTGTAAAATGCTGAATGGTCTCAAATCTCAGGGCTGGTGTCTTTACAAAATCATCTTGGCTGCCAGCAAAAAAGCCATCACACGTAAATGGAAGCAGACAAACCACCAACAAAAGACTGCTGGACTGCAATTGTAAACACAATATACTCCATGGAAAACTCACATTCTTCTTAAGACTACAAGCTGATGATTGTGTAAAATACTGGGAAAATGGAACTCATACCACATCCGTGTGGATGACATGTACTGTTTTGTCCCATTGTTTGGCCTGGAACAACCTCCCTTTTATTTTATTTTATTTTATGTATTTTATTTTATCTTATCTTATTTTTCCTTTTGTAAATCTGAAATTATAATAAAAAGAAAGTTTAAAAAAGAAAACAAAGTAAACAATTTACAATAAAACAAACAACACAACACAACAATGTAGGGGTGGGAAATATGGGGAAGAAAACAGTATTATTATTTTTTTTTCTCATTGTGAGCACATTTTTTTGTAAATTACTGACCAGAGCCAAGCTATATGATAGTAATAATAATTATAATACATTTTATTCATAGGCATCTTTCTCAGCACTTAAGGTCACCTTACAGTGCAAACAAGAGAAGAAAAGCATCAATAAAAAAAGTGATCAAATATAGAAAAACTTAATTAGATTTAAAAAACAATAAGATGAAAAATGCCAGTTTAAAAGGTTGGTCAGGATTTGAAGATAGCTGTAAATATTCTTTCAAGTGTAAAAATGCTTAACATGTGTTATTTATTCAAAGCTTTAACTAGTCTCTGGTAACAGCATGTTGGTCAATGCATGGATTTTGGAAATATTTTCCCTTCTCTTTTCTGCCCCTTTCATGGGGTTTCTCAAATAAAATGATCAAGTACAAAGTTCTTATTTTCCTGCATTCTGAAATATTTAATGGATAAATTTGGCCACTTTCAGCACCACTCACGATCCTCTGATCCAGCTACTCTGACAGATTGCAGATTCTATCTCGCAGCGATCTAAGGTCATCTTATCGCACACCCCTACATCAATGATTAAGAAAACAGTCAAGTCTTACAAAGTAGTCACTAAAATTGTATTTTATTTTTATTTAACCTTTATTTAACCAGGCTAATCCCATTGAGATCAAAGATGTCTTTTTCAAGGCGGGCCTGGCCAAGAATGGCATCAATGCAACTTCAAAATGAAACACACTCAGACTCACACGGCTCAACATAAGCAACAGTAATAATAAAACATCAGCCAAAGCAGGGGCATACAAGAGTTTTCATTAAAGATTTAAAAACACTCACACAAACACTCCACACTAAATCAGTGAAATATTGCCAAAACAAAATAAAGTCAAAGAAAAGCTTAAGTTGAAAAATGCTAAAAGTGATGGCCAAGGCTAAACAGTAAGTCCAAATTCAAGCAAGATAATGAAAGTTAGTTTCAAGTTTATTGTTGAAAATGCTCAGCTCTCCATTTTAACAACCAGATAGGTAAATTCCAAAGTTCAGGGGAATAAAAGAAGAAAGCTTCCTCTCTGGTTCAGGAAAATCCAAGAACTGTATCTGGCCTGATTTGCATAACTTTTCCAGGACCATAGGAAATTTCCTCTTGGAAAAAGTTTTTTTTGTTTGTTTTGAGGATCTCTGCATAATATGAACTGTTGAGTCTACAGTCTATATTTAGCCCTGGGGTTCAACAGTTTCCCCCCCTGAGAAGTTTCTTCTTCAATGGCCCCGGAGCTTCTGGGGAGAAGAGCCAATTGTGCTGAATGTTTCTGACTGGTTGAGAGCTTGCATCTTTTATTTACATTTTTGGTGCAACAGTAACAAGCTGTAATCCAAATTGACCAAATAATCCAGCACCTGGAAAGGTTTTTATTTTTACCAAACAGTATCTATCTATCTATCTATCTATCTATCTATCTATCTATCTATCTATCTATCTATCTATCTATCTATCTATTATCTATCTATCTATCTACCTATTATCTATCTATCTATCTCTCTATCTATCTATCTATCTATCTACCTATTATCTATCTATCTATCTATCTATATTTGTATAGCACCAATTCAGGCACTTTACAACAGAGCAGGCTGAAGGCAAAACTCTTGATTTTATAGATACACATATATGCATGTATGCACACACACACACACACACACACACACACATATATATATATGTATATATATATATAGAGAGAGAGACAAACCCCATGGACACCCAGATCATTAATCTGTCCTCATCAGATTTGTCTCTGCTGAATATTGGTTAAGTCAGTCAATCTTTATTTGTACAGGACATAATTGTCTCTGCTATATACACATTTATTAAAGGTTAGCCCCTTGAGATGTGGCATCTCATTTTCAAGAGGGACCACAGTAGTACACAGTTTCCTTTCGTTTTCATTTATTGTACTTTTGCTTAAAGGAATGTAGCCCAAAGTGCTTTATTGAGAAATCACTTAAAGGAAGAAAATATAAACTTTTTTATACTTATTCTTTATCAACGCTGTCCACTTTGCTGCTGTAACATTGCAAATTTCCCCGTGTGGGACGAATAAAGGTTTATTCTATTCTATTCTTTTCTAAACAAAATACAAAAACTTAACTAAAAACAAAGCTTAAAGTTAAAACTTCAAGAGTAAAACAAGGAAGAAGGTGATGACAGGACTGAAAATCATTAAAAAACTAGAAGCAGTTGTTGAAAAATTTGGATAACTGCTCTATCTCACAATGTTAACAAATCCCTTAAAAATTTCCTTGTCTCACATCAATATTGTTGTTCTCTGCCAAAATCGAATCACGTCTGTGGTGTGCCATATCCAACATTTCCTGAAAATGTAATCAAAATCCATGGAGAACTTTTTAGTTGTCCTGCTCACAGCGCACAGTTGGACAAACAAAGGGCAGCAGAGGTAACAGCGATGTTGATGATAAACAGTGCTGTGGAAGCCAGGTTTAGAAGGAAGGTGTTCAAGAACATCCAAAGTGCTTTCCATCTTAATTTTCTGGGGCAGCGAGTGTGGTGGCATTGAAATAGAAAGATCTCTCCTGGTGCCTGTTTGAGAATCATGAACATTTTAAAAAGGGAATCATTACGTAAGCTGGAGGGACCTGGCATGAATGTCTGTGCTCCGTCACATCCATCATGCAAAGCTTCAAGCCAGAGCGATAGAGCTTGGTCTGCAGAGGCACTGATCAATCAGCATCAGGAGGAAGAGGCAGGAGCTACGAGCATGAGAAGGGCCAGCAAGCACTGAATTAATGGCTGCTGAGTAAATAAAAGAAATGTGTGGCTTGCTTTAGCCACAGTTTTATCTGAGCATGACAATATTTCATGATTAAATAAATGACAAAGAACAGCACTGAAAGCATATCTTGATGGAAAACATATTTTCTTTATTGGTTGTCAGAAAAATCATCCTTTCATTTTCCACACGTGTCTTTGATAGATTCTGCCCTCCTAAAATCACTTTGCACTGTTGCCTAGATGAACTTGTGGAATATATTCAGTAGCACATTTACAGTCTATCTGGCATGTCAGGTTAATTTCCAAGGGACTTTAGGTCTCTGTGGAAAAACAGAAAACACCAGGCTTCCAAGTTCCAGGAACTAGAAGTCCCTGGGCTCCCCTGTTGCAATTGGCCATAAGTTTCCACATGTGACCTTTTTATTGTAATGCACAGAACAGTAGTTTTGAAATTGAATGGATGATCCACTCCTTATGCTGTCTGTTAATGATGCAGGAAACTCAGTGTCATGTTACCTTCTAAAAACACCAACTTTGTGGAGTCTGTTTGTGTACTCTCTGTTTCTAGTTTTTCTGGGTATTTTCTGCCAACAGATGTCCCTTCCACTTGTTTCCCAGGGCCTCTTAGTTTGAGCTTTGGCTTTAGATGAATACTTTTCTGAGATCAGCTGTAAAATGTAGATGAGAGTGGTGATATGTTTTTAGTGAAGATAACCTCTGAATACATGATTAGTGTTTTTAGTGGTTTCCTGCAAAAGCTACAACAGAACAGGTTGTGTTGGCCCTCCTTTTGAGTTTGGAGCTAATGATTAAAGGGTCCATATTTGACTTAAATCTGGTTTATATACAGTATTTATTAGGGGTGTCCCGATACAACTTTTTCACCTGCGATACCGATATTGCAGCCTTGAGTATTAGCCGATACCGATATCGATCCGATCCGATATCAGCAGGAATCATACATACTTTTATTACTTATTTTGTAGTATGAACTGTAAGAAAAGGCTTGATCAAGTGAGATTACTCAAACCGAGAACAGTAGTCAGCAATAGTAGGTATGAGAAAAACTGACCCACTTGTTATTAACCAATGGGTTAAAGAAATTTTAACCTTTAACATAAGAATATACTACAATTAAATAAAATAAATAATAATAAATTAGAAGTTCCTGAAAATTAACCTCAATAAATCCAATAAAAACAAAAACAGTTATTTTTAAATTGCAAAATAACCAGTGTTTAACTTAAACATAAGCATATTCTACAACTGAATTCAATCAATAAAAAATAATTTAGAACGGACTGCTTGTATCGGAGTGCTTATATTGGAGATTTTAGATGCAGGACGATATAATCAGATATCAGTTTTTTAGCTGATATCGGACCAATATCCGATATCAATATTGGATCGGGACACCCCTAGTATTTATTTTGGATGACTGTACATGTATGTTTACAATCACTAATGTTCTCTAGTTTTCACAAAAGGAATTCCCAGATAGTGCTGTATTCTGTCAGTCTGAGATGCTCTGTAGAAGCCCCTGCCCCTTTAAGGTTCCCATGCCAATGTGGGCCCAGTCTGCTTTGATTGGTTTACAGGTCAACTCTGTGGTAATTGGTCAGTTTGGCGCTGCTCTCTCGGCGCCACATTATCAACAGCTCTTACAATTCATCCTACTGTCTCTGCTCTGCTCTGTACAGGGCTCGTTTCTGTGGGCCAATGGGCTAAAATGACAAAGAATCAATGGTAGGACATCCCAGGAATAGTTCAGGGGGCCTGGGGGAACAAGCTGTTATGGGCAACTACAAGGAGTGGGAGAGGGAGAAGCCCTGATGCTGCAGGCTTTCTGTCATATATGTGTACATATATATACACAGTGCAGTGAAAAAGTATTTGCCCCCCTCCTGATATCTTACTTTTTTACATATTTTTCACACTTAAATTTTTCAGATCATCACACAAATTTTAATATGAGCTCTCCAAACCTACATGACCAGATGTGAAAAAGTAATTGCCCCCTGAACCTAATAACTGGTTGTTTCACCCTTTGTGACAATAACTGCAATCAAGTGTTTGTGATAACTGGTGATGAGTCTTTCACATCACTGTGGAGGAATTTTGGCCCACCCTTCTGTGCAGAATTGTTTTAACTCAGCCACACTGGAGGGTTTTTGAGCATGAACTGCCCGTTTAAGGTCACACCACAGCATCTCAATTGGCTTTAAGTCTAGACTTTGACTCGGCCACTCCAAAACCTTAATTTTATTTTTTTTAAACCATTCAGAGGTGGACTTGCTCGTGTGTTTCGGGTCGTTGTCCTGTTGCATAACCCAAGTGTGCTTGAGCTTGAGGTCACGAACTGATGGCCGAACGTTCTCCTTCAGGATTTTCTGGTAGACAGCAGAATTCATGGTTTCATCAATCACAGCAAGTCGTCCAGGTCCTGAAGCAGCAAAGCAGCCCCAGACCATCACTCTACCACCACCATGTCTGACTGTTGCTATGATGTTCTTTTTATCAAATGCTGTGTTATTTTTACTCCAGATGTAACGGGACGCACACCTTCCAGAAAGTTCAACTTTAGTCTGGTCAGTCCACAGAATATTTTTCCAAAAGTCTTGGGGATCATCAAGATGTTTTTTGGCAAATGTGAGACGAGCCTTTGTGATCTTTTTGGTCAGTAGTGGTTTTGGCCTTGGAGCTCTCCCATGATGCCATTTTTGCTCAGTCTCTTTCTTATTGTTGAGTCATGAACTCTGACCTTAACTGAGGCAGGTGAGGCCTGCAGTTCTTTAGATGTTGTTCTGGGTTCTTTTTGACCTCCTGGATGAGTCGTTGTTGTGCTCTTGGTGTAATTTTGGTAGGCCGTCCACTCCTGGGAAGGTTCACCACTGTTCCCAGTTTTCTCCATTTGTGGATAATGGCTCTGACCGTGGTTCACTGGAGTCCTAAAGCCTTAGCAATGGCTTTGTGATAGACTGATAGATTTCAATCACTTTGTTTCTCATTTGTTCTTGAATTTCTTTGGATCGTGGCATGATGTGTTTCTTTTGGAGATCTTGCAGCCTCCTTCACTGTCAGACAGGTTCTGTTTAAGTGATTTCTTAATTCAACAGGTCTGGCAGTAATCAGGTCTGGGTGTGGTCAGTGAAACTGAACTCAGCTTTCAAAAAATGTGGTTAATCACAGTTAACTCATGATTTAACAAGGGGGGGGGGCAATTACTTTTTCACATAGGGTCATGTAGGTTTGGAGAGCTGTTTCCTTAATAAATAAAATCATCACTTAAAAACTGCATTTTTTATTTACTCAGGTTATCTTTGTATAGTATTAAAATTTGTGTGATGATCTGAAACATTGAAGTGTGACAAATATGCAAAAAAGTAAGAAATCAGGCAAATACTTTTTCATAGGGACTGTACCAACTGTACCAACAAATGGAAGGTTGTGGGTTCAAGCCCAGCTCTGACTGTCACATGTCGATGTGTTCTTGGGGTGGATGTTCTCCCACTGCTGCATCAGTGGTGTGTAAATAGGTATGAAATGGTGTGGATGTGTTAGTAAATGCTGATGAACAATTCACATAAACACCTAAACCAACAGTGACTGAATGTGGGAGTCAGTGGGTGTGAATGTGTAGCTGTGACCTGTGGTGTAAAAGGTCTTTCAGTCATCAGAAAGACTTGAGAAGTGCTATATAAGCTCACGTCCATTCACCATTTACTTCCAGAGTTTTTATTAAACATAATCATTTGTACTACAAGTTGACTTATAATGTTCGTTTCTTAGCTATTTTTCTACTATAAGTGTTCATGTAGCTTACTTCTTAGTTAATCTTCGTATCTCAAAGACGGAAATATTGAATAAATGAATGCTTTATTTTGGTTTAAAAACAAAAATAAGATCATGTTTTTACAAAAAAAAAAAAAAAAAAATTGTAAGACAGCAACTGAAAAAGGAATAGGCTGAAGCCCCAAGGGTTATTTTTGCCTATCCTGTACCATCATTGGATTAACTGAATAATTCACAATAAAACATCAGTACTAGTACATTATTCCAAACACATGATAGCTTAAACTGAAAAATCGAATTCAATCAGATTTCATTGTAACCTTTGATAATTTTAGATTTTAAAGTCATCTTGAAAACTAACATAGAATTACACATCTTTATTTCATCGTTTAGTCCTTTCCATAATTTTACACCCAAAACTGACACACGTCTGTACTTGAGATTAGTTCTGACTTTGTGAGTTTCAAACATTAGCAACCCCCTTAAGTTAAAAATCCCCTGCCTTAGTTTAAACATTTTTTGAATGCAAAAAGGAATTGTCTTATTTTCCACTTGAAACATAATTTCTCATGTTTTTGAATATACAATGTCCAGAAATTTTAATGTGTGTGATCTTATAAAAAGCTGATTTGTAGAATCACGGTATCCAACTTCATTTATTATCCTAATAGCTCTTTTCTGTACTTTAATTATTGGATCTAGGTACGTTTTATATGCATTTCCCCAAATTTCAGCACAGTATGTCATATAAGGCATCACAAGTGAAAAGTACAGTAAATGAAGGCAGTTCTTATTCAGTAAATCTCTTGTTCTGTAAAGAATAGAAATAGACTTGGATAATTTTACATGTTTTATGTGAGGCTTCCAACAAACTTTATCATCTATTATTACTCCCAAAAACTTCGTTTCATATACTCTTTCAAGTTCAACATTGTTTAAATTCAGTTTTACCTCAATGTTAGTCCTTTTACCACCAAACAACATAAATTTAGTTTTACTTTCGTTTAGCGATAGCTTATTTAAAGCAAACCATTTGTTTAACTTCATCAATTCTAGTTCTACAGTTTTTAACAACTCCTTCATGTTCCCTCCAGAACAAAATAAAATAGTATCATCTGCAAACATAACATATTTTAATGTATCACTTACTGTACAAATATCATTTCTACAAAGTATAAATAACTTTGGTCCCAACACTGAGCCTTGTGGAACTCCACAGGTTACATGTTTAAGATGAGATTTAATATCATCAATGCTCACGTATTGCAACCTATTATTTTTAGTAACTTCTTAACCGAAGTTGTGCTATACCTCTTATGCCACACCATTCACATTACATGTTAATGGCTCAAGGACACAAAAAATAACCTCTTTTATAAGTGACATATTGAGGTCATGGCAATCCGTAGATTTTTTGCTCTTAAATTCTTTTACTTTTCTAAAATGTCACTTTCACAAACTCCCCCAAGAAACACTGTGTTACATTTATTCAAAGTTAAATTAAAGGTTTTATCTTTTACACCTATAAGGAGAATCTCTTTTGCTAAAGTAGGACCTACATTAACAAAGTAATCGTTGAACTCATTAACCATGCTCTCAATAGCCTCAGTCACTGAATTGTCACCTTTAACAATTTTTGTTGGAAAACATCTGTCATTACAATTTTTGATCACCTTATTCAATACACTCCAGGTAGCCTTAATATCCCTTTTATATTTTTGAAGCAATTGTTCATAATACATCTTCTTTTGTCATTGCATAATAGATGTCAGTCTATTTCTATATTTTTTATAATTATCCTCCTTTTCCTTTGTTCGATGCTTTAAAAATTCCATATATAGTTTGTTTTTATTTTTACAAGCCTTCTCCAGTCCCTTTGTTAACCATGATTTTCTCCTCTTTTTAGAATTTTGTGTAAACTTTTTCGCTGGACAATATCTGCCATAAAGTGTCAAAAATATTTCCAAAAATGCATCATTGCATCATTGGTATCCTCCACATGAACTTCCTGCCAGTCATGATTTGCCAATCCCGTTTTAAGAGCTGCAATTGTTTCTGGTGTTTTCGCACTACCTGAATAATGAGTCTGAATTTTCTCTGGAAAATTAAGCTTATTGTTCCTTTCAAGAACTGCAAAAACAGGCAAATGATCACTGACATCTGTCACCAACAGTCCACTATTTATCTTCCCATCAGTTGCATTTACCAAAATATTATCAATCAAAGTAGCACTGTCCTCAGTTATCCTGCTGGGCTTTAAGATCACTGGATAGAAACCAAAACTAAACATAGGCCTAGTATCAATAAATTCAGCAGTTTTCTTATGATCATTTGGCTTTAGTAGATCAATGTTAAAACCACCACAAACAAAAGTCACCTTCTCTTTATGTTTTTCAAATATTTCCAAAATCTTTGAGTTAAAATGATCAGTGCAGGATCCTGGTGTGCGATAAATGTAGCTAATTGATATGTTTTTGCCTCTTTACAGCTGAATTTCAATGGTCAAACATTCCATCAGATTATCAATTACAGCTGTCAAATTGTTAATAACTTTATATTTGCAACCCAAAACTACAAATATAGTTTTGGGTTGCAAATGTATAACTGGATCAAAACTTCTGTGTGAAATTAAGAAACTTAATTAGTCTCTCGGGTGTTGAGTTATTTCCATGATATTCAATAGATTGTTAGAGCTGATCAGCCATATTAGTATTTTAATGGGATTAAAAGCAAGTAAAGAAAAAAAATGTGTTGACTTTGTTCATTTATTTTGCTCTTTAACAGTGTGGATGCAAGCATTCAAGGTGGCAATCATCTACTCAGACTTAAGTTTCCCTGTAATGATAACTAAGGTTAGAGCCCCTCAACAGTCGGCCTTTTACAGCAATGTGCAAGTTGGCAATGCCAAAGTAAGCAATGTGTTGGAGGGCAATTAAGAAAAATACTTTACATGAATTTAATAAATTCTACAATAGAGTGGGCTCTAGAGTCATTTCTGGACATTCTCTTTTAACTTCTGCATTAAAAAGGTGCATTGCCGAGTTTCAATATATTTAACATGATGGATCATAATAGTGGTGTTATAAATGCAGAGGAAGAGGTTATTAAATTCATTTGTATACAGTGGTCAACAGCCTTTTAATTATGAACCTGAAGGAGTTACAGAATGAGGAGAAGTAAGGACTAAAGAGGAGAAATAAAGTTTGCTGTGAAGTGAACCCATGGAGAACAAAGCAGGCAACTGAAGGTGACTGTTTCCCATTGAACTGCATTGAAATGACTTTAAACTAAAGCACAGAGTCATCACAGACAGACAGGCTGCTGCTGAGATTGTGTTTGTTCATGTTTTTTATTTTCCCATTGCCCTGGGATCCCTGCTCCCTCTGTAACACCTGGAACATTTCACTAGGGTGTGCATGAGAGCAGAGACAGATGTGTGTATAAGTCACCATGGTCGACGTTCACAAGACCAAAGAAATGTGTTTTTCATGAATCACAGTTTTGGCTCATACCTGGGTCAGTGAAGTTCCATGTTTCTCTCATCCTCCCTGCTCAGACCTGTTGTGTCAGGTTGCTGCTTTATTGATCCTACTGCGTGTATATTGAACGACAGCATTAACTCAGTGAGGAAATACAGTGTGCTTGTTGTGTTGGGGGAACAGAAACTGAAATTGATGCAACAGAAACCAACAGAAAATTGTCCCATCTCATCAACAGGTAAAATGAAGTGTAATAATGTTAAAATATTATCAAAATGTTATTGAATGAGCATTCATACTCTCAAAAAACCACTACTGTACCCTAATAATACAAGCATCAAAGGAAATGATCCCTTTTAGTGGTGTATAAGGAGAAGACAATTTTAGCAGCCTCGCTGAAAATAGACCCTTTAATCCAAATTCAAGCCAGTCATTTTAAATTGAGAACTAACTCATAAAACGGACATTAACAGACACATTTTCTGTGAATGTGAAAAGAAATGTAAGCTTTAAAGTACATGTTGTTTGGCAATAAATCAGAGACATCAGAAATGCTTGTGTCTCCCAGGCCTTCAGCCATTTTGTCTGTCCTCTCTCAGGGGTCTCGGCCTGACCATTGCTGTAGTGTTGCTGCTTGCCTTCATGGAGCGCCCCTCCTCCCTGTCAAGCTCCTCTGACCCCCGCTACCGCTCACAGCCTTGGGAGCCTCCCTGTGGCCTCACTGAGTGCATCGAGATGATCTGCCTCGTCATTTTCGCTCTTGATCTTGCTGTCAAGGTAAATATGTTCATGGTTGCTCCCAGCAGTGTGATCAAACACCCAACAACGGTCGTCGTACATGATGCCTTTAATCAGTCTCAGATTTTACAGTTCACACTGTTTGCTCTGTTGCTTTGTTTCATCTCTTTTATCAACAGAGCTACCTGATTGGCTGGGAGGAATTCAGAAAGAGTAAATGGCTGATTGGTTATACAGTGGTCATTACTGTGTCGGTCATTGACTGGGTGCTATCTGTCAGCATGGTGTGTGACGAGGTGAGGAAGTGCAATGTTTTCTGTCTGATTGTGAAACTGGAGGAGTACAGTGTGAGCATCAGGACGTGTTGGGAGAGTTACTTTGGAATTCTAACAACTAACTTTTGCTCCTTTTAAAAGTGACAGAATGACTTTACTTCCTACTCAATATGATCATTAGACAGTAAATTATTTACTTTAATTCAAATAATTTACCACTTTCCCCTTTTTTTAAAACTGCAACAGTATAAAGCAAAGTTCTTTGTGTCTTTCAAAATGAAAAAAAAAATTATGTTTTTAATAGCTAGGTGTTTGATCACACCTTGGTGTTGACCGCCTGCTTCTGTGCACCTACAAGGCTTCAATAACTACATTTACAATGATGTAGTCATTCCTTTAGCCCCATCCCATTACCATTACAGTTCCTGATATTAACTTCAGAGGGATCAACAAAATTAATGGTAGTTCCTGCAAACAGCACACATATATTAGTGTGACCTTGACAAACAATCATGATGACCTGCTGCTGTGGACCTGCTCCACTCCATGAGCTCTATCCTGCATCAACCATCAACAGAAATGACATCATTTAACATGAATTCATACTTTTAGACCAGTTAAACTCAATTTAATGGCAGTTCAGCTAGATGCTGCTATATCAATCAACATCATTCCTCTCCAGTTTATATTGATTATAGATATTAATGTTAATATTAGATTAATCTCTTTATCCATGGTTGTATTAATTATACATCCATAGGAAATATCTTTACAGCCATATAGACACGAGGACCCTCTTGAAAATGAGATGCTACATCTCAAGGAGCTCACCTTTAATACATTTACGTTCAACAAAGACAAATATGGTGCTATACAATAAAGACTGATTTGTTTAATCTATATTCAGCAGAGACAAATGTGATAAGGACAGATTTATGATCTGGGGTCCATGTCTCTATCATAATTTCTTATTTTTTGCCCCTTTGTCTCTGCCTGGATGGATCCATCTCTGGATGTATGTGTGTGTATATATACAAATATATATATATGTATTTGTATATATGCATATACAGTATGTGTATCTATAAAATGAAGTTTGTCTTCAGCCTGCTCTATTGTAAAGTATCTTGAGATAACACTTGTTATGAACTGGAGCTGTACAAATAAAGATTGATTGATTGATTGATTGATTGATTGATTGATTGATTGTTGGATGTACAGCTCACTTTTTCCCTCTCATTCCTTATGCTGCAAAGCCCATTCCAGCCAATCACTGAGCGCAAACACAACCATTATGACAGCACACATAGGACTCATTGTTTTGCAGTAACTAACCGTGACTTTAATTTGTCTTTGTTTTATTATTTCTGTTTTAGAAATTGTAATTGTAATCTCCTACATCACTGTTACTAAAAAAAAGTAATGTTACTACTTATAACAAGTAACTAGTTACTGCCCAACACCTACTCTTGCAGTGCCACTGACTGCCTGATTCAGTGTGCGTTAACAGGCAGATCAAACTTGTAGAGCTTCAAGCTCAAACAATTTAGCTTTGCCTGTGGAGGCACTGACCAGCATATGCTGAGGAGAAAGTGGCAGAGCTACAAGCGTGATGATGGCAGATGTGGATGCATGCCTGTAGACCATAGCTGCTCGCATTGAGATTCACATAGATGCTACCTGCTACAGTGGCAGACTTATCAGAACTTTATAACATTCCTTCATTGGATAAAGAACACATAAAAACACATAAAATATATTTTAGCTCCTCTGGGCTGCTAAAATATGGTGATTTGAAAGGACCTTTTTGTAAGATCTCAGTCCAGCATTAATGACCCATCACCTCAGAATGAGCAGTTTGGTGACAATTCACAGGCTGTGCTAATGACCCAGTGTAATGCCTTGTTTTAAACATTTCCTGATGTTGGTTAAAGCTCTCACAAAGAAATTCAGTAAAAGTTGTGTCCAAACCTAGGTAAAAAACACAGCTCAGTACCCCTTTCACACCTACAAACCCTAAAATTTGAATAAATCCCCCTGAACTTACTTGAATGAGCTGCAAGTCAGACAGCTTGGTTTTTCACATTACGCTGAATTACCCGTTTCTCACCGAGTATTTCTTCCCCTCCCACCGTCCATTTACTCACATGCAAGCTGCAGGTGATCCTCCTGCTGCGAGGTCTGAGGGTAAACAAGCAAATCAATGTATTTTCTGATTGGCTTGTCCTGGTCTTTAATAAAAAACTCAACTCAAACGGTGATTGCTGCATGCCCATTTTCATGACACATTCACGACACCTGCTCCCAGAAGAAAATCTGAAGGATGTGAAAAAAATCAAAAAGTGTCCATTCATTTCTGAAAAGTGAGCTTTTGTTTTACAGAACCCATATGTCCTTTCTACCTTTCTAACATTTTTTAAACATTTACCTCACCCATGTAGCACCCATGCATCTTGTTTTCTTGACTGAGTTTGTGTTTTCTTTGTTTATTAAGAAATTACGGGTACGGCGGCTCCTCCGACCATTCTTCCTTCTGCAAAACTCATCTCTAATGAAAAAAACACTCAAGTGCATCAAGAGGACTCTGCCAGAGATCGCCAGGTATGTGAAAAAAATGAACTGATTGTTGCTCCTCCTATCATGGATGACTCAATACACGTGCTAAAAGAGGAAATAAGGCATAAATGTATATTAAATTTAACATAACATTTTAAAAAAGGGGATTTTAAAATGTGAAATATCATCAGCATGGGATCAGTTGTTGAGGTTCAAAATATGTATTATACAGATGCTAAGAAGGGGCTTCTTTTTTATCTCTTTAAATGATGATTAATTACTGGAAATTAGCATAAAGCAAATTGAATGATGCTTCTTGAGTTCAGAAAACATACACGTCACCACAGTCAAAGCTATTGTTCAAAAAAGATAATAAGGGAAACAGGACTGGTTTAAATAATTAAAAAGGCCTTAATGTGGTTAAACTCTATGTAATAATCATCTGGTAAGGTAGGGATGTCAAAACAGCAGAAAAATACAAGGGTGACGGGGCACCATAATAAATTCACTAAAATGTGGTGAAATTCAGGATTTTGGGGTGACCAATAAGTTTTAAAGGGGCAAAGGTGTCCGTAACACCTGGTCAGTGCTGAGAAGATGCCCCATGCAGCAGAGGGGAGGTTCTGTCAGCTCGTCTTCATATTTAGACAAAGAACAAGAGCAAAATGCACTAAGAAGATGAACTTTGTTGGACTGTTGGTGCTTTAAGATTACTTAAAATGATCAGCACTAAACTGTGAGGCTTTTTAACTGTGATAAAGAGCAGAAAGTGAAGAAAATGATTGTTATCTGTGATATTTACTGCCATAATCCATTATCTTCATTGATTCCTTTTGAAGTCTTCTGTGGGGCAATTAATCCAATCCAATCCACTTTATTTATATAGCACATTTAGACAACAAAAACGTCTTCAAACTGCTGTACATAGAATCAATAAAACAAACATTTCCAAATAACAATAAGCAATAAATAATCAAATAAATGCATAAATCTAAAACGATGCTATAAATAAAATAATCAAATCAAACAAATAAACATAGTAACATAAATAAAAGATGTAGTAAAACAAATAAAAGACACAGAGGACCACAAAACTCACGCAAGGTTAAAAAGCCAGGGAATAAAAATGGGTCTTAAGACGAGACTTAAACACTCCACCTGTGGGGGCTGTTCGGACATGCAGGGGAGGGCATTCCAAAGTTTTGGGCCTACAACAGAGAAAGCCCTGTCCCCCCTGGTTTTAAGTCTTGTCCTAGGCACAACGAGCTGGAGCTGGCCCTCAGACCTCAATCCACGCGCTGGAGTATAAATTTGTATGAGGTCCTTGATGTACTGTGGGGCCAGTCCATTCAAAGCTTTAAAAACAAACAATAAAATCTTAAAATCAATCCGAAAATTTACAGGTAGCCAGTGCAAAGACGCAAGGATTGGAGTGATGTGTTCCCGCTTTTTGGCTCCTGTTAAAAGTCGTGCTGCGGCGTTCTGGACTAACTGCAAACGAGAGAGGGCTTTGTGGCTGACACCTGAATAAAGTGCGTTGCAGTAGTCCAGACGACTTGAAATAAAAGCATGCACGACTTGTTCGAGAGAAGATTAAAAGATAAGAACGGTTTTACCTTTGATAAAAGACGAAGGTGATAAAAACCTGATTTTAAAACCGCATTGAACTGTTTATCCAATTTAAAACTAATGTCTATGGTGATGCCAAGGCTGGTGACTTTAGGACGCTCAAATTCTCTGAGGGGTCCTAGGTCGATGGGGGCGGCGCCAAACACCATCACCTCTGTTTTTTCATCGTTAAGCTTTAAAAAATTCTCAGCTAACCAAGCCTTGACATCACATAGACAGTCCAGTAGGGGTGTCAGGGGGCAGTGGCTGTTCTTCGTGATCGGCATGTAAATCTGGCAGTCGTCAGCATAAAAGTGATAGGACATGACATGTGTTGGAAAATTTCCCAAGTAGGAGGAGGTAGAGGGCGAAAAAGGATCGGTCCTAGGATGGAACCCTGGGGACCCCAGCAATGAAGAGGGGTGGAGGTAGAAAAGGAGTCCCCCAGCCTGACAGAGAAAGACCTCTCTGACAGGTAGGACCTGAACCACTCCAAGACGGTCCCCCTGACACCCACACATCTCTCAAGCGGTCTAAAAGAATTTTGTGGTCAACTGTGTCAAAAGCAGCAGTCAGGTCTTAAAGCACTAAAATGGCAGAAACACCAGAGTCAGTCATTAAAAAGAGATCATTAAAAACCTTTAAAAGTGCCTTGTACCCAGACTGAAACGGGTCTAAAGTGCCATTACTGTCCAGAAAAGGCTGCAATTGTGCAAAAACACAATTCTCTAGAACTTTTGCCACAAAGGGTAATTTGGAAATGGGCCAGTAATTTGACAAAGGGTTGGATCAAGACCAGGTTTTTTAATCAAGGGCTCAACAACTGCTTTTTTACAAAAGGAGGGCACAATGCCAGAAGCCGAGCTGCTGTCGATGATCTCTCTGACAGAAGAAGTGATAGTGCTCCAGCCCTCCTTAAAAAAGCGAGGAGGGACTGGGTCTATGGGACAGAAGGAGGGTTTTAGTTTGTTCACTATTATACTATATAACTAAAAACAGCAGAACACTGAGTGAAGAGACAGCACAGCAGGGGGTATAGTGGCTCTAATAGCAACTTTATCATTAAAAAAGGTGATGAATTTTTCACAGGTTTCAGATGTCATCTCCAGTAAAGTGGAAGGATTCGGATTAAAAACAGAACCAATAGTTTTAAAAAGAACACAAGGCTTGCTGACCTTATTTAAAACCAAGTCTGAAAAGTACTTAGTTGTTGCATCTTTCACAAAACTCTGAAATTTGTCCAGCTATGAGAATCCGCCATGAAACCTCCAAACGGTCTTTCTTCCACCTGCGCTCCGCTATCCGACACTCACGTCTGGCTGCACGTGTAATGTCGGTGAGCCCAGGCTCCTGTTTTGGTTTAGAGCGCATGGCCTTGATGGGTGCTACACTGTCCAGGACATCAGAGCAGGTAGAGATAAAAGAGTTCATCAGCTCCTCCGTGTCTGTGAATGTAAAAGAGTTTAACAAATCATGCACCGACGAAGTAAAAAGAGGAGAAAAAGCAGCAGCAGTGTCAGATGCCATGGCGCACGACAGGCAACTTTCTCTCAATAGTTAAACTAAAATCAAACGTGACAAGACTGTGATCCGAGAATACTGCATCACCCACAACAACACTGTCAATCAGAAAGCCATAAGACAGCAGAAGGTCCAACATGTGTCCGTGCACTTGTGTTTGGCCAGAGACATGCTGTGTCAAGTGAAAAGCTTCAATCTGCTCCATAAACTCTCTGGCCATGGATTTAAACGGACAACACACATGCACATTAAAATCTCCGACAATTAAAATCCTGTCATAACGAGTGAGAATAAAAGCAACAAAGTCTGACGAGTCCTTAATAAAATCCTTGTCATGCTTCGGTGGTCTGTAAATGACAGCACACATCACTGGATCAGTCTGTCGTAGCTCGAAGCAGCTCAGCTCAAAAGATGAGAAAGTCCAGCCTGACATCACTCTGTGATAAATGCAGTTCTTCAAAACAGGAGCCTTGACGACAAAAGAACATCTGAGGTTAAATTTCTTGGTGTTTCTTCTATTTTGCAGTGAAAAACAGACACTTGGTTTGGAATCCTGGCTAGGAAGAAGTTAAAGTTGTGTTTATGTGTATGGCAGTGTTTCTGAGCTGTAAAAGTTTTCAACATCCAGTTGATGGTGCTTCCTGGTGACCTTGCTCATGCGGGTTATTGCACGGCCCGAGGCAGCTGGATGTGTAAATATAGAACATTTTGTGCTTATGATTCGGGAGGCCACAGCACAGGTTGGAGCAGCAAAACACACTCTTGAGGATTATTTGGACAAATATTTGGTTGAGACATGTCTTGAACTGGGTCTTGCCCTTTGGTCTGTCGATAGGGAAATCAAGCCCAAAAAGCCCGAAAAGTTCATCTAGTGCATGGTCAGGTGGGCTTGCAGGTGTTGAAAATCTGAATAACAGTCTACAGTTTGGATCTGTGCTCAGTTCTGGATCAATGCTGCAGTTGTAGTGCTTTTTTTATTCTTGAAAGAAGAAATGACTTGTTTGCCAGACCTCTTTTTCTGTGGTAACAGATGGGGCTTTGGGCTATTCAGAGTATTGTACAGGATGATTTTGTGGTGCATTTGTCTTTGTATAATTTTTGGTGTGGAAATGTATAAAGTGTTCCTGTGTGTGTTTGTGTGTTCTCAGTGTCATCTTCCTCATGGCACTCCATCTTTGCCTCTTCACCATGATCGGCATGCTGCTGTTTGCTAAAACTGAGGTAAGTTCAGGTTTACTGCCAGGCCTAAACACACACTCCTGCTCTGCTGACACTTTGCCCAGTGTGTGTATGTGGACTGTCCAGACGGGTCCTGCTTCACTGTGAGTGTGATGCAGACTGTTTCCTCAGACCGGTGCTTCCCAAATGAAGTGCCAGGGCACACTATTGTGCTCTTAGGCAAGTCTGGGTGTGCTGGGGGAATAAGAACGGCCAAAAGCTTGTATTACAACTTTAATAACTAACAGGCAGAAGGCTATTGTAGCTGCATTGATTTCCAAGTTCAGCTGCAACATCTGAAACTTAAAAAAATGGATAAAGCATTTGCATTAAAGCAGATGTCTTTCACGTACAGTTAATAGAATTCAGTCAGTGAAGGGAATAATGACTTTTTTTGTCTCTCCTATTTATCATTTATCTGAAGTTATGAAATTTAACACATTTTCTGATAAATTCTGGTATTAAATGTTACTATGTCTTAGCAGACACACATCAAAATGTATAGTTATGAAACTGTAATAGGTGCTCAAGGTGCTCGTCTGCATTGATATGAAACCGGTGTGCTTTGAGATTCAGCTTGAGTGGGGGAAAACAGATATTTAAAACTGCCTGAGTCATTGAGGTGTTGGGTCTATTTTTAGAGAGTAAGATCTGCAGCCACAGAAATGTGCTTAAACACTGAACAGGTTCTTGGAGATGATTACTAAAGCAGGAAAGAGCAACAGTTCATGGCTCTCAGCATAGTATAGTGCCTGGGCAATGCATCCTCCAGGGTAATCTTTGGGAGTGTCTTCATTCAAATTGTAAAATTAACACTAAATAACTGCTTGATGAACTTTCTCTCAAAGAAAATTCCCCCAACCTACATGAAAATATAAAACCAATTTTGTGGTCAGAGTCTTTCTGCATGCTGCCATATTGGACTTTGATACAATCGCCTGGATCTAAGTGAGTGTTGACATAAAGCCATGTGACCTGGGGACTCGACACGACCCAGAGAGCGTTGAAGGGCTTTTGAAGGCCCATCCAAAAGTTTGCATCGTGCTGGAAGCCCTCAGAATTTTTCAGTGTTTTCTTGGATGATAGCTGATAATAAGGTCTGCAGAGAACATTAGTTCATGAAATGTTCATGCTTTCTTCACCGTGATAATCTTCAAGATGTTTTTTTAAGCTTAAATGCAATCGGCAGAGACTTAAAGCTATTATCAAGCTATTATGGGACTACAGCTTAGCAGTTTGACTTAGAAGCAGCTACCAAACTTCTAACATATAACGCTTGGACCTCTTGTTTGACAATGTCCTCTTAATCCAATGGCCTGATCGAGTTGGTGCCCATGGCTGTGGCTATTGTTTGCTAAAAAACAGTCAGAAATGATTACATTAGGGTCCAGTTTGTTAGGGACGATCCTTCTAGAATCACAGTAATGCAAATTCAATAATGGCTAAAACAATTATTTTAACAGTGGGGCATACTTAAGAGCAGATGACATTTACAGTTGCATGGTTTAAAACATTTTATAAAGTAAAACAAAGAAATGCAAAAATTAAAATGTATATTGCTTGAAGGAATTTCAGTTAAAAAAAAGTTTAACAAAATATAAAAAAGAACATTAATTTAATGATTACATTAATAAAAATGATAATAATGACAGAATATTGACAACTGTATTGAAGTTACTAACAACTATTCTTTTTTTATCACTATTAGCATGATCTTTTTTATTTATGCATCCTCTTAATAAATTAAAATAGATGAAATGTAGTGAGCTACTTTTGTTGCTGTTACTTAGCTATTTGCCTTTCTCTTGGGTGTAGCCTAATGTGGTGAAACTGATATTTTTTCTGAGTAACTTGTAACTAAGCTTACTGCATTTTACAAATAAGCTGCTCATCACTGGAATCTACTCAAGTAGAAGTAAAAAGTACTTCATTTAAAAAGTACTCAAAGTACTCAGTATTCTAAGGACATCTCTCTGTGATGTGCATACAAGCACAATAGCTGGATGGTGATAAGTCCACCTTAAATTTGTTTCAGTGTGATGGTAGCCTGGTAATTTGTTCTAGTACATATTAAATGAGACATTAAAGATAGCAGTAAAAAAGTATTTTGTACACACAGAGTCATAGTTTGCATAAGTCCAATATATTTGACAAAACAGTTAAAGAATGCCAATGTGAATATAGAAAAGTGATTTGCTCTGATTGAGATTAAACCACTTTGTTTACACTTAATGTATTATAGGCTGTAAATTCTAAAATCTACCGACCAATGAGGACATCGTCTTCATTATCTTCTGATTATTGAGCACTGAACCAGCATTGTTTCAGTTTTCAGTATAGTTTCTTTATTGGGTGTCTTGATACAAGCTTGGCATCATAAGTTAATAGAAAACTTTTCCCCTTATCAGTGATTAAGGTAACGAAGTACAATACCATCCATCCATCCATCTTCTTCCTCTTATCAGTGGTCAGGTCGTGGGGGCAGCAACCTAAGCAGTGAAGCCCAGACTTCCCTCTCCCCAGCCACTTTATCCAGCTCTTCCCAGGGGATCCTGAGGTGTTCCCAGGCCAGCTGAGAGACACAATCCCTCCAGCGTGTCCTGGGTCTTCACTGGGGCCGCTTACCAGTGGGATGTGCCCAAAACACCTCATCAGAGAGGCGTCCTGATTAAATACCAAGGCCCCTCATCTGGCTCCTCTCAACGTGGAGGAGCAGCAGCTCTACTCTGAGCCCCTCCTGGATGACCGAGCTTCTCACCCTGTCTCTAAGGGAGAGTCTGGCCACCCTGTGGAAGAAACTCATTTCGGCCGCTTGTACCCGTGATCTTGTTCTTTTGGTCATGACCCACAGCTCATGACCACAGGTGAGGGTAGGAACGAAGATCGAGCGGTAAATCCAGAGCTTTGCCTTTTGGCTCAGCTCCCTCTTTACCACGATGGACCTGTGCAGAGTCTGCATCACTGCCGACGCTGCACCAATCTGCCTGTCGATCTCCCGGTCCATCCTTCCCTCACTCGTGAGCAAGACCCCGAGGTACTTGAACTCCTCCACTTCGGGTAGAATCTCATCCCCGACCCGGAGAGGGCACTCCACCCTTTTCCGGTTGAGGACCATGCAGGCAGATTTGGAGGTGCTGATTCTCATCCCAGGTGCTTCACACTCGGTTGCGAAGCGATCCAGAGAGAGCTGTAGGTCACAGTCCGATGAAGCAAACAGGACCACATCATCTGCAAAAAGCAGCACCCCTGCCGATCCTGAGGTCACCAAACCGGAACCCCTCAACGCCCTGACGGTGCCTAGAAATTCTGTCCATAAAAGTTATGAACAGAATCAGCGACAAAAGGCTGCCCTGGCGGAGTCCAACCCTCACTGGAAACGATTCTGATTTACTGCGGATGTTCTGTCCAATTAGGCTGCCCTGTCGAAAAAAGCTACCCTCACCCCAACCCTGACCCTAAACTTAACCAACAGAGAGAGTAAAGACGTAGGGCGCATGTGCAGTAGCGCTAGGTAGCTCACCTCGACAGGTAGTGTGTTTTGATAGGACACTGGCAATGTGGACCAGGCTCTGGCACCGGTCGTACAGGGAACAGACGGCCCATATCAGGGGTCCGATACTCCATACTTCCGGACCACCCCCCACAGGACTCCATGAGGGACACGGTTGAGTGCCTTCACAAAACACATGTAGGCTGGTTGGGCAAACTCACATGCACCCTCAAGGACCCTGTGGAGGGTACAGACTGGTCCACAGTTCCATGACCGGGACGAAAACCGCACTGCTCCTCCTAAATCTGTGGTTTGACTATCTGGCAGACCGTCCCCTCCAGCACCCCTGAATAGACCTTACCAGGGAGGCTGAGGAGTGTGATCCCCCTGTAGTTGGAGCACACTCTCCAGTTCCCCTTTTTGAAAAGGGGGACCGCCACCCCAGTCTGTCTATCCAGTGGCACTGTCCCCGATGTCCATGCGATGTTGCAGAGTTGTGTCAGCCATGATAGTCCCACAACACCAGAGCCTTGAGGTACTCTGGGCGGATCTCAGGACTCCGTTTTTAGCCAAAAAATGGAGAGTTTTCATTGCGTTTTCGCCTCCCGTTTACACCAGACCGATGCCTAGGGTGCCCAACTTTTGAAACCAGGGTCCAGAGTGGAGCATTATGAAAATCGCTGCCCAGCTTCATTTAGACGGGATTCAGCATTTTAGGGTGCAACGCTGACGTCACCGCATGCGCAGTACTCTTTCACATGAAGGCTGCGCGCGCATACCAGGAATAACAACAGCTTTGGCTGTCTACCGAGTAACATGTGCTGCTTACCGAGCTCGGTTTGTTATCCTGACAAAACTATCCAGACAGATTTGTTGTCCAGACAAGAAACTCCTGCATCTTTGTGCATCCACTTCCCATTGTTGTTAGGGTTAGGGTTTGTCTTTTTCGTACGTGTGTTGTAACACCACTGTTTCTCTGCAAACCTACATCGCCATCTACTGGACTGGCATGCATGCTACAGTGTTTTCAGTCGTTCTTGCGTCTCCATGTTTACGTGGATCATTTTTGAAAATGCAAAGGAAAAACCTTTCCGTTTCTGGTGAAAACGTTGTCGTGTAAACGTGGCCTCATCCAACCCCGGGGCCCTGCCACAGAGGAGCTTTTTGACTACCTCAGCCCCAGAGATAGGAGAGCCCACCACAGAGTCCCTTGGGCCTGCTTCTGCGCTGGAAGACGTGCTTGTGGGATTGAGGAGGTCTTCGAAGTATTCGTTGAAGTCCCCCAGAAGAATGAGGGAGTCCCCAGAAGGGGCACTCTCCAGCACCCCCTCTTGGGAGTCTAAAAAAGGTGGATACACTGAGCTGCTGTTTGGTGCATAAGCACAAACAACAGCCGGTATCCATCAGATACCAATTAATGACATCCAACTTTAAATGTCAGAGGAACAAGACAAAAAAACAAAACTAGAATCAACCTTTAAAAGTGAATTTTAAGGATAATAATACAATAAAGATTGTGAGCTGTTTAAATCCTGACATCACGGCTTTGGCATCTTTGTTTGCTTTTGGATTAATTTCTTTTTCACTCCAGAGTTGTGTTTCAGAGGGCTTTTTTTTTTTTTACCTCCAGTTATCTACTCAGTGGTAGCTTTCTGTTTGTGTGTCTGATCAGGATCCAAAGAAGAATGGAGAATGGGAGCTACATTTTAGAAACCTGCCTAATTCCCTCACATCCCTGCTGGTGCTGCTCACAACTGCAAACAACCCAGATGGTAAATATCAGAATGAAGTAATTCTTCCAGATAACAAAATGTGTTGTAGAATTCTGTCACTGAATGATGTCTTCTGCTGTGCCACAGTGATGATCCCTGCCTACTCCCTTAACAGACTTTACTCTGTTTTCTTCGTCACCTTCAGTGTCATTGGTAAGATCTGATTTGTGCTTCTATTTCGAGCAACACATTATTGTTTTTCTGTTAAAAATTAGACCATGTTTGAGTGACTTCATTTGTTTTCTTTCATGAAGGGACCTACTGCCTTATGAACTTACTGACAGCCATCATCTTTAACCAGTTTAGAGGATATTTACTGGTGAGTCACACACGTAAATATCACACTGAGAACATTTGTTCAGTCTTGGAATAATCTTCACACACGTAGAGACCAAACTCTACCACCATTGTTATTATTAATGGCAACTTAGAGTTAATGTTAAATGCTGTTTGGGATACATAAGAGCTATAATATGAGCCTGTTGCACCAGAGGCAAGGTTCTACTTAAACTTAACAACCCTTGGGCACTGTACGATCAGGAAAAGCCAGCATGTCAACAGGAAAAAATTTGATTTGGCAAAGGGAGATAGTCATGAGGAGTTGTGTGGCTGTCATTCAGCACACTCCCAACTGATCTGAACTTTCTGACAGAATTTAAAAAACTTAAAGGACTGCCCTTGATAAGAGGAAAAACATGTGAAACCTCGAACAGAATGCTCTCACAAAGCAATCTGGTTCACTTCAGTTTTGATAAGTGCACAATTATTAGTGTTTTATGGTCAGTGTTTGAGGAAAAAACCTCAATAAGCTGTCTGTGCTTGTTTAGCTTAGCTGATTATCCTTTATCCTGTTGATTTCAGCCCAAACGTCAGCTCAGACTTTCACAATGGAAGAATATTTGTTTCTAAAAGGACTGAAATCAAAGTTTTGCTGATTTTGTCACAGTTTATTTTAAGAGCACATTTACTGCTTTTTCAGTTTTATATGCACTTTAGTGTTTAACGTGTCTCCTCCTCATACTAAAGCACTTCTATGAACAAATACTCTATGGCACCCAGCCTTCTCTCCCCATGTTAATGCGGAAGCTGCTTAAAACAGCTCGCCCCCTAGAAAAGACCTGTCAGTGTCCTCTTACCGGTGTTTTGTCATCAGTTTTAGCTCATTGGCTCATGGTAGCAAGTCCATTGCAGAGCTTAGACAATAGTGTGAATGCAGAGTTACTGACAACATGGCGCTGACTGACCTATTACCAGAAGTTTGATCTGTAAACCAGTCAGAGCAGACTGGGCCTACGTGGGGAAGGGGCCTTACTGGGGCAGAAGCTCTAGGATACAGGTGGATCAGGGGTACTCAATATATGAAAACTAGAAGGTTTTTTGAACATTAGTGACTGTGAACATACTCTTGCATTATTCAAAAATGAATGTGAACTTGATTTGAGCAAAGTATGACCTCTGTTAAGTCTATACTCAGCAGAGACAAATGTGATTTTGGTCCCTTTGCTTGGATGCATTAATCTCTGGATGTACGTATGGGTATTGTGGCATCACAAGAGGACAGGTAGGGACGGTACATCCCAACTACATCTCCCAGCATGCAGCTGTCCAACCATAAAATTGCGGCCAAACAACCTCAAGGGTAAAGCAACAAGATGGCTGCTATACTACAAACTGCGCCACCCAGAAGGCATCGGGAATCAGACATCCAACCAGGAAAACTAAAACTGGGAGGTCCTACTAACGAAGTCGGAGAAAAAATATCTACCCCGACTTCACCGAGTTCTTTCAATCTGACGTCGCTTGACAATGGCAACGCCCATGGAAATGCAGACCGTGAATGGTAAAACATAATTTACTAGATTGTAAAAATATATTTATCTATATTTATTTATTTGTTATTATATTAATTTAGCTTTTCGACATAACTTCATGTAACACAATGTGGTTTTTACTGACTTAACGCTGAAACACGGAGCTGGCAGCTGTGACTGGAGGTAACCATGGCAACGATACACACACAAAATCGGGACTGCCCGGTCAAATCTGGTCACCCTATAAGTCAACTATTTCTCTTAAAATATTGATGTTAATTTAAGTTTCTTTGCAACGCCATAGAATTTATTCTCATACAGTGAATTAGCCTAATTAATTTTTAGATGATTTTTAGGTTGACTTTCAGCAAGAATGTAACTAAAGAAGGCCGTTGACAGTGTGTGTTATTGACCTCATCCGTCGTTTTTCTTCCTTTAATTGATTGATTGCGTGAAGGCAGGTTTGCTGGAGGTCAAAATGTGTTTTGAGGAACCAAACGAAAAGCAGCGTATCGCTATCAGTCATCTTTGTTGTTTACATTCACCTGGAATGCTTTAATTCGGTACAATCCGAGTGGGATAAGTCGGACTTCCCACTTTTCTGGAATGCAGCATTAGAGCCACCTGATTGAAGCAGGGCTCAAAGAAAAGGCAGTCACAGAGAACACCTGAAGGGAGAGGACCGCACACAGAAGGTTGGAGAACCTGAAGTTGGGGAAAACACAGCTGGAGAAAAACCCTCTGGAAAAAGGAAAGTTGGACACTTTTTGTTGGTTATATTTGGACAGTTTATATAAAAACTTTTTCCCTCTTCGGGGTCATTTTAACTTGAACTTTGAGTTGAAGAAGAGACTTACCCGAGTTCCCTGGATGAAGACTGCTTGTTGAAATAAAACTTTTGTTGGAACCTTCCGTTTTTTGCATTTTTTGAACTGCCTCAGTTTGCCCTGCCCTGAAGATCTCTCATGATGTTACAGTATATACAAATTTATTTATTATATGTATTTGTATGTATGCATATGTGTGTCAATAAGCTGAAGAGTTTGTCTTCAGCCTGCTCTACTGTAAAGTGTCTTGAGAAAACACTTGTTATGAACTGGTGCTATACAAGTCAAGATTCACTGATTGATGACAGAGTGGCAGGAAGTGCAGACGAGCAGAGGAGTAAAGGCCGTTAGTTTGAGACATTCCTTAGGTATGCATGAGGTTAATCCACAGGTGATCATACCAGTCACGAAGACGTGCATTTCAATCAACCAGTCATGTATTTTTAAGAGATATGGTCTGATTGGTGTTCTATTGAGCCAGGAACCTCTGGTGAATGGGTGAATGTGAGATGAAGAGTAAAGAAAACAAAAAATTCCTTATGCCTAAGTACAGTTAAGTAAACATTTGGCAGTGACTACATGTTTGTGATCATGTTCTGGTCCAGATGTCGGTCCAGACTTCCATCATCAGGAGACGACTGGGGATCCGAGCTGCTTTCCAAGTCCTCAGCTGCCGAGGGGCTCATCAAGCTACTGTGTGAGGGATTTACACACACACACACACACACACACACACACACACACACACCTATACTGATGTAAACACACTCAAACATAAAAATCATGCTCAACTAATTGGCTTTTATTAGGAGTTATTTTAAGGCAAAAACATCCAACTTTTCCCCCTTAAAAAGATATTTTCAGTCAGTCCTATTTCTATAAGCCCTTTTCACACATGCGGTCCTGATGATATTAGAATAATGCCCTGACAGCTCCTCTCAGCTGGGAGAAGTCCCGGCTGGACCGGGAAGAAGTGGTGGAGGGGGGCCAGGAGGGTCACTGACCTCAAAAATGCACGGCGGTAAGTCAGTATTCATAATATAGATTAGATTAGATTAGATAGAACTTTATTTACCTCTAGAAGACTCCCTCGGGGAAATTAAGATTCCAGTAGCACCATTTATAGCAGATAAAAAGATATATATAAAAAAAGATAGATATAAACAGAAGTATAAATAAAAATGAAAATAAATATATGGCTCCTAGCTGGCTACTGCTCCTTCCCGTCCTCTGTCTTCCTGTTACTCCTCCTCCTCCCAGTGAGGGGTTGTACAGTCTGATGGTCTGAGGGACAAAGGAGTTTCTCAGTCTGTTGGTCCTGACCTTGAAGGAGCAGTCTGGGCTGAACAGGCCCCTTTGGTTGCTGATGACGGTGTGCAGAGGGTGACTGGTATCGTCCAAAATGTCCAGCAGTTTTTCCAGAGTCCTCTTCTGTGTCACCGTCACGAGAGAGTCCAGCTTCATGCCGACCACAGAGCCGGCCCTCCTGATCAGTTTCTCCATCCTGGATGTGTCCTTCTTGGATGTGCTGCCCGCCCCCCCAGCACACCACAGAGTAGAAGAGATACTATGATAATGGATGAACAAGTTATATCACAGTTTTTCTCCTAACTTCACTGAGACATGTCAAAAAGTTTATCAGCAGCATCAGTGAAAGAGTTGAGGGGAGCGCTACATACACAACAATTACACTGCAGTGTTTTAGCTCCAGATCCAACAGCAGTGTGAGGAGGCTCTTTGGATGCACGAGAGACACAGTGGTGAACATTTTAGAGCAGACAATCCACAGAACTCTGATGATGTGCAGTGGAAACAGCACTTTCAAATGTCCAGGAAAACAGCTGAGTTTCTTTCTCTCCCTACAGTCAGATAAACTTCTCCATCTACAGCGGTTGTTTTTGTGCTGTCCTGTCAAGACTCCCTTTTCCTGTTTCACGCCCAACACACAGAATGATGCCATCAGCCCTCACCTTGCCGACGTCAGCTCACTCAGACTTCATATCAATAAAATTCTAGGGGTGTGCAAGGATATTACCCGGTAAAGTCTGAGCGAAAAACTTGGCTGTTTGTGTTCACACGTAAAGCTCACTGGCTAAAGTCTGGATAGTGACAGGGTTTTTTTTGCAGGCGTGATTTGGTGTTATGTGAGTTTGCCTGCTTTCAGGGCCCACAGTTCTCTTATGATAAGAGCACACTGCTCTATGGCAGTAGTTAACACACTAAGCTTGAGCTGAAAAGATTCATGTTAGTTCAATTACATGGCTAAGACCAAGAAGCAAAAGAGGAATATGACTGAGCAATGCATCAGATTCTTGAAACATAGAGGGGTGCCATTCGTCCTGTTGGAAGTTGGTGTACAGTTGGATCAGCTGTAAACAACTACTCCAAAGCAAAAGTTTCATATTGTTGCTTTAATAACACAAGTGTTAGCTGTTGTTTTAAAATTTATTCGAATGTTTTAATGTTCTATGATTTGAACAGGTATAGATTGCTCCACCTACATGTTAACTGGGTTTTCATTTTTGAACATCCTGGAAAAGGTCAGTGAGAGTTGTTGTGTTTTTTGTCCATCAGGGAGCATGTGCAAGTTGACGCAGTACTGGAGGTGATGTCAAGGGTCCAGATGAAAAGTTACTACAGAGCAGCCATCACTACAGTAAGAGCCATAATCACACACAGGGCTCTGTCACCTTGAAGTCATGCAAATGTGCCCACTTTGTTTTGAAGCATACAATAAGTAACATGCAGTTATAACAAAGAAGCTTTGGTACATCTGTCCTCTAAAGCAGTTGTTCCCAGCCTTTTTTCCTCTAATATAAAAAAAACATAAGTTTGAATTGTTTTCATTGATAAAATTAAGGTAAAGTAGGCCTACAGTCACATTCCTGTTCAAAAACCTTTGAAGAAAGTATGAACTAAGGTCATTAACTAAAAGATAACTGTTTTAGTTACTTTCTGTAAACCAAATTTTAACAACCTCAAGCAGACAGAGCCTCATACCCACTGAGACGGGTCGGCCAGAGGGTCTGGCCCCAGTTTGGAGACCAAGGCTTTACAGCAGAGGTCGGCAAATAGAACCCACCCGGGCAAAACCATAAAAACATATATTTACGGTACTAATTTTTTAGAACAAAAACATTATGATCATTATCAGATGAACGTAAACACCTCAAGCGCAGCATCACAGCATCAGCTGACTCCTCCTCCTGCAGCAGCCTCTGCAGCAGAATGTAATCGCTGAGCGAGACAGAGACTTTTATTTCTGCAGATTAAGGATGATTTTTTAAGTTATGAGTCTGATCATCTGATTAGCCAAAGTGCTTCTGTGGTGAGAGAGTTTTAAGGCAGAAACAACAAAATTTTAATATTTCATACTAAAGGCAATTCTGTCCTTATTCAAAGCATGCACAATATGGTTAAAATCAATTTGATGAGCTGTAGGCCTGCACGATATGAGGGAATTGTGCAATTTGTGATAAAAAATAAGTCTGTGAGAACAATATAGATAACTAAACTGAAAATAAGAAGCGTTAGAATCTTTAATATGTGTCCTAGCCTATGCTATTCTCTCTGTTTTATACAAAACCTGCATACGTTTTAGCTGACTGCACCAAAAGATGTGAAATCTGGGCCATCATACCATGAAGCTTTGTAAGACCACGTTGAAAATAGTTAACTATTTAATTTATTGCAATAAATTCAGGCTGTCACACTGTGTCTATTGTGACAGCACATATTACAGTAATTATAACATCATTAGTTTTAAGACAGTGCAGTAATAATGTTTGATACTGTCATACAAGAATGTGTGATAAATAGGCTAATGTTGAAAAAATGTGGATACTAATATATGATATTTATAATACAATCACTACAAATATCTGCACCAAAAACAGTGTCTAAACCTCTCTGTCACTGTTAAGCTATGGCTAATTAATCTGAGGGCAGCCGTAAATTATATCCTGAGTGACAGCACGATGTGAAAGTGTTGAAGGCCCTGAGAACCTGACTTGATTGTTTTGGGGTTTTTTTTTTACATTTTAATAGAATAATCAAAGTTCAGTGTGTAAGCATCCTTGAAAATATGAGATAGACAATCTATTTCTAAGTATCAGAAAATCTTGTTCTATCACATCTTATTTTACAGATCAGATGATTTCACAGGACTGTTTTGGTGTGGATGTTATTCTTTGATTGACAGATGTCCGTCAGAGTGAATCATGGGAAGTGTCTGAATCCAAAATGGCGCCAAACAGAGTGAGACTCACAGACATGTGAGTCTCGCTACAGTCCACCCTGTAAACATTGACAGGCAGAGGGGGAGCTATTGCTCTGTGGTCAAAGCTTTGACTGTTGAATTTGTTTTCTTCTTGACCTTTGGTGCACAAACAGAGTTAAACTGCAGGTGCAGGCAGGCCTTTGTTGCCTCTGAGTGGGCCAGACTTGGTGTTTACATTTTTAAAGTGCCCATTTTAATTTGTTCATCATAAAACACTGTCGAATCTCCCACTTTGCATCCAGTCTCTGAGCACCATCAAACACTGAACTGCTGATATATTACAAACTGTGTAAACATCAGTCCTAAGATTTGTAGATGGTTGACAGTAGGTATATATGATCAGAAATATGTTATGAGCAAAGTTTTGTTGATTTGTGTCCCCAAAGCCTCTTTTAGGAGGTAAGAAGTGAATGTACTGGCAGAAAAATCATTGCTTGTTCCCATAGCAACCATTTTTAACATCATAACTTGTACAACATGTTTATCACAAATTCTCATATTGTGCTAACAATAAAATTATCGTTTATTGATCAGATGTAGTTCCCTTTCTATGAAGAGGGGAAATAAAAGTCATGGATAAAAAAATGAAGGTCGTTTGGTGAGACTGTAAATCTGAGGATTTTCTTTCCTGGCAGCAAATCAGATTTCAGATGTGTTCCATCAAAGAAAACAGTAATATTTTAATGAAATGTTACAGTGGTGATGCCTTGACTATTTTCCTTTTTTTGTGGACATCAGGAGGTTTGTCAGTGCGCAGATGTGGGCTACATGGACCGAGAGCAGTTCAGAAGGATTTTTGATGAACTGGATAAAGATCGCATCAAGGAGGTAAAATGTTTTTCAAAGGCTCTGCTGCTAAAAGTGTCATTGAAAGTCCTGAAACATTTGATGCTTCTGTAAATCTGATTCATGGCACTGACTGTGTTCCTCCAGCACCCTCCTTTGCCTCAGTATAACTCAGAGATTCTGCAGAGGCTTCAGGTGGTCTTCAGTCACTTCTATCTCACTGTGCTGGGTAACGCAGTGGCACTAGCCAACGTCATGTGTATATGTGTGAGTTATAAACACACACACACACACACACACACACACTCAACCATAAACACACTGTTGTGTATGCACTCAGGCTGACATGATACCAGAGTTGTAAACTTACCAGTGAAAACATTTGATAGGCTCTGCAGATTCAGGAAAAGTGACTGAACACGAAAGCACATCGCAGTTCATTCTTAGAAGGCTGCCTTCTTCTGTACACTGACATGTTCATTCTTCTCTTCTTTTCTTTTCTCTAAGTATTGTTCCACTAGTAAACTCAATCAATTTCTGTTTTCAAATAAAGTTAAAAAATACTACAAGACCATGATAATGTACCAACAATTCAATGCCAATGAATACTTGCTTTTTGTAGTTAAAAAAAATTCTGTTTTGTTAACAAACTTCAAAACACTCAGCAGTGGTTTCAGAATTTGGTAGGTTTTCTTATTTTAAAGGGGGAAAGCACCATAATGTGAAATGTAGAGAAGGACCGATTCACTGCAGAGCAACAGGTAGACTGGTAGACAGTTGGTTTCACCTCCTTGCCATTCATCTTTGCTGCTCTTTGTTGACAAATCTGATTTCTAGATCTATTTTTTAAAGATTTTTGTGCCTTGTTTGCAACAGTAGACAGGCTGGCAAATCCTCCTGTGACTATAGCACCTGAACTGTAGTCCACCAGAGTGTGTAATGAATTTGGCTTCTTGTTTGCAGACAAAATCCTGAAAATAAGGCAATCAGTCACCACATAAACTTCAAGTCCAGAATTTGTGCTATGTCCATCTAAAACTGATTCAGACAGCATGGCACAATTTCAGCCAATTAACCACAAAGACCTGAAGGATATTATCCTGCAGCTCAATTCCTCCTTCTGCTCTCTGGATATTTGGCCAACAACTTTCTTCAAAACAGTCTCAAAAGCCATGGCATCTGATCTGATTCAGATTTCACCACAGCTGATAAAGAACAACGTTTAAAAAACAAACAATCTGGACAGAAATCTACTAGTACTAGACTGGTTTTCCTCTTACCTGAAAGACAGGAATTATTTTGTGCCAATGGGTAACTTTACATCTGACCAAAAGAAAATGGAGTTCTCCAAAGCTCCATCCTGGGACGTCTTTTGTTTAAAATGTACATGCTTCGGCTGACTCAGATTATAAGGAACAACAAAATGAGTTATCATAGCTATTCAGATGACACACAGCCTTATATCTCATTGCCAGGTGTCAGGTGACCATGGTCCCATACAAGCCCTGGGTAAATGCTTAGAGCAAATGAATGAATGGATGTGCCATACTCAAACAGGAATAAAACTGAGGTAGTTGTCCTTGGACTAATAGAAGAGGTCTTCATGTTGGTTCCTGTCTCTCAGAGGACGGATTGTGAAATACTCCCGGTAGTTTAAATCACTGAACATTCAGGGCACATCAGTGACCTCTGTGACCTTTTACCACCAGAACCAAACATGGACAAGCAGCTTTTAGTTTTTATGCCCCAGGGATCTGCTGAAACTGTTAGTTCTTTTAAATCAAGGCTGATGCATTTGTTCACAGCTAACTGTAATTAGATTATTAATGAATGTTTAAAAACCAGACGTGCACTGTAACAATTTAGCTGTCTTATTCATTCTATATTTTAGTTACTATCATACACTGCCTGGCCAAAAAAAGTCGCCACCAAAAGAAAGGTCACACACTCTAATATTTCGTTGGACCAACTTTAGCTTTGATTACAGCACACATTCGCTGTGGCATTGTTTCAGTAAGCTTCTGCAATGTCACAAGATTTATTTCCATCCAGTGTTACATTACTTTTTCATCAAGATCTTGTATTGATGATGGGAGAGTCTGACCACTGCACAAAGCCTTCTCCAGCACATCCCAAAGATTCTCAATGGGGTTAAGGTCTGGACTCTGTGGTGGCCAATCCATGTGTGAAAATCATGTCTCACCCTCCCTGAACCACTCTTTCACAGTTTGAGCCCGATGAATCCTGGCATTGTCATCTTGGAATATGCCCGTGCCATTAGGGAAGAAAAAAATCCACTGATGGAACAACCTGGTCATTCAGTATATTCAGGTAGTCAGCTGACCTCATTCTTTGGGCCATAATGTTGCTGAACCTAGACCTGACCAACTGCAGCAGCCCCAGATCATAGCACTGCCCCCACAGGCTTGGACAGTAGGCACTAGGCATGATGGGTGCATCACTTCACCTGCCTCTCTTCTTACCCTGATGCTCCCATCACTCTGGAACAGGGTAAATCTGGACTCATCAGACCACATGACCTTCTTCCAGTCCTCCACAGTCCAATCTTTATGCTCCCTAGCAAACTGAAGCCTTTTTCCGGTTAGCCTTACTGATTAGTGGTTTTCTTAAGGCTACACAGCTGTTCAGTCCCAATCCCTTGAGTTCCCTTCACATAGTGTGTGTGGAAATGCTCTTACTTTCACTATTAAACATACCCCTGAGTTCTACTGTTGTTTTTCTTCTATTTGATTTGGCCAAACGTTTCAGTGATCGCCGATCACGATCATTCAGACTTTTTTCCTACCACATTTCTTCCTTAAAGACGATGGTTCCCCACTATCCTTCCAGTTTTTAATAATGCGTTGGACAGTTCTTAACCCAATTTTAGTAGTTTCTGCAATCTCCTTGGATGTTTTCTCTGCTTGATGCATGCCAATGATTTGACCCTTCTTAAACAGACTAACATCTTTTCCACGACCACAGGATGTGTCTTTCCACATGGTTGTGTAAGAAATGAGAAGCTACTCATTGCATCAGCTGGGGTTAAATAACTTGTTGCCAGCTGAAAGATGATCGCCCATGCGGTAATTATCCAATAGGAGGTTCGTACCAATTTGCGTAGTTAAAGCCAGGTGGCGAATTTTCTTTTTTTTGGTCAGTCAGTGTATCTACAACACTGACTCTGAACTTTGGATTTAATTGAAAAATATTTTCCTATATTTTAGCTCTTGTTATAGCTCAGCTTTTCTTCTCTTGTACCTTTGCTTTGATTTCTTTGTCAGATGTTAATGTTAATATTAGATTGATCTCTCTATTCATGGTGGTTATTGATTATACATCCATGATTAATACCTTCACACCTTTACAACCATAGAGATATGAGGACCCTCTTGAAGACCAAATGCCACATCTCAAGGGGTATGCCTTTAATAAATTTATATTCAGCAGAGACAAATATGATTAGGACAGATTTATTTGTCCATGGATCTGTATCTACCTTCAGTTCTTACTTTAGTCCCTTTGCCTCTGCCCATCTCCCTTCCTTCACCCAGACCCCCAACACAGCTGTTCATCATGAGACTGTTAAATATGTTACTGTGAGCCTCCTACAGATGCACTGCACTGTATGTTGGCCCAGAGCTGCACTCATGGTGGACTCATGTTGAGTTTAGATGTACATGTACATGTTTATGTGTATATGTATATATTTATTTATGTATATATGCACATACAGTATGTGCATCTATAAAATGAAGAGTATGGCTTCGGCCTGCCCTATTGTAAAGTGTTTTGTGATAGCACTTGTTATGAATTGGTGCATGGTGGTGCAGCAGGTAGTGCACCTCCCCAGGTTGGTCAGGGTCTTTCTGTGTGGAGTTTGCATGATCTCTTGCGTGCATGGGTTCTCTTTGAGCACTGCATCTCCTCCCACATACCAAAAACATGCTCATTAGGTTGATTGGTGACTCCATATTGCCCTTTTGTATGAGTGTGAGTGGTTGTCCGTCTCTCTTTGTGGCCCTGTGATTGGCTGGCAACCAGTTCAGGGTGTACCCCGTCTCTCGCCCAGTGTCAGCTGGGGGAGGCTTCACTCCCCTTTGAAGCTCCTTGTATTTCATGGTTGCTGAAAGATGCTACACAAACAACTTGCCTTGCCTTTTGATACAAGTGAATGGAAAACTAAATGGTAGTGTTTCATTTTAAAAACATGGTATTTTAAAACTTTTGACAGCTTTAATATGCTTACATATAAACTCACACACCCTCACACAGTCTAATTGTGATGATATTTTTGCTGTGTTTACAGACGGTTCTGGTGTTAAACTCTGAAAAGGCCACAGCAGAGAGAGACAACTACATTATAGAGGTGAGAGGAGTCATTAAATGGTTAATCATCTTTTGTCTCTTTAAAACTGTGGCTTCACCCCCTAGATCTTTCCTCATGTGCAACCATCAGGTCAAACCTACACATTTATTATCACTATAATCCATGAGAAAGTTTCGATAATCTTGTTTTTTTCTTTTTTTTTAACTTTTAATTTTATTCTCACATATTGAATCCTGATGTGTTTAATGACACAAATAGCCATTATTTTGAGTACCAAATAAGGGACAACATATTTCATTTGCAGCCCAATGTCACAGGGATGTGGGAGGGATGAGCAAAAGTTATAGGCAAATCAAATGATATATTTTCCATCTGTAATTTCTGTAAAAACAGTTCTTAGACCTCTACTTTTATGAAGTCTCTAAACTCACAAATCACCACCAAAAGTTTAACATTTTGGAACTTCAAACTTGATTTATTATACTAGACTTTGAGGAAAACAGGACATTTTCCTATGTTGTGGTTTTTCAAGGGAACTTTCAAGATAAATGCTGAAGCTTTATGATCTGCAGTCCTGTCAGTGTTTTATGTAAATACTCCATCTGTAGGCCCATGTTTTGAACATCTCCAAGGTTCCAGTTTTGCTCTGCTGAGCGTCTGTGGATGTCACAGTTAAAGACAGTTTATGAGGATGGATCATGTCTTAATGCCTGAAAGTTGGGGTCAGACCCTTTACCTATCACTGTAAAAGTTCATACAAAAAATGAATTTAATATAATGAAATATCATAGTGGTTTAGTTAAACATATTGTTACCTAAAAGTAATACATAAAATGTCTTTAAAATGTAAGTCTATCCCATGCTTTTCATCCCCATTAGTGAAAAGTGGGTGTTGTGAGGTAAAAAGTTTGGGAACCCCTGGTTAAGACATTCTTTATGAAAGTAAAGGAACACCTGGATTAGATGTCCATTGAAGACACATATAACGAATATGTACATTATTAAAAATAAGGAAAGAAGGAAAGTCTTCATATAACTTGATTTTAACTACAGCACTACTGTGTCTGCAAAGAGTGTTGTCTGCAGCTTGCACATTCAACTTCATGCACTGTGGTCCATTCTGAGTTAGCATATGACATTTGAAAGTTGTCTGTGAAATTCAGATTAGCGACAACTTTTTTTATAGCCACTTCTCCAGCTTTCTTTGAGGTCAATGGTGTGATGTAAACATTATAGCTTTTCTTAAATCCATGAAGATTTCTTCCTAAAAACACAAATTGATTCCTTTTTTCTCCTGTCCATCAGTTGATCAACCTGTGCTTCATCCTCTACTACCTGTTTGAAATGTGTGCGAAGATTTTTGCCCTCGGCTGGAGAGGTTACATCTCATACAGGAACAATGTTTTTGATGGCTTTCTCACCGTCCTGCTATTGGTAACACACACAGTCTCTTTTCTTATGGTTTAAAGACATTTAAGGTCTTGTTTGGTGCCAATATTTGGTCAAAACTGGGACAACATAAGTATTTGGAAATTATAAAGGTATTAGGCAAGATCAGACTTGTTGCATGGGGAAATCTCTGCGCAGCAGTCTGGAGAATAGAATAGAATCATCCCACACAGCGAAATTTTCAGTGTTACAGCAGCAAAGGGGACAGCGTTGATAAAATAAAAAATAGAGTTAAGTTAAAAAAAAGAGCAGTATGTACATTATTCTAACTATATAAAAGGGCTTGGGTATAAAAAAAACTAAAAAGCAAATCCTAGAAGGATTATTTACATATTCACAAAGTAATTGCACATTGTTAGAGAAAATTGCACAAAGTGCTGGTTGTAAAGTCTAACAGCAGCAGGAAGGACCTGCGGTAACGCTCCTTCACACACTTCGGGTGACACAGCCTGTCACTGAAGGAGCTGCACAGGGCTGTCAGAGTGTCCTGCAGGGGGTGGGAGTCCCTCTCCAGCATGGATGCCAGCTTCACCAGCATCCTCCTTTCTCCCACCACCTGCACTGAGTCCAGGGGGCACCCCAGGACTGAACTGGCCTTCCTGATCAGTCTGTCCAGTCTGTTCCTGTCTGCAGCCGAGATGCTGCTGCCCCAGCAGACCACTCCATAAAAGATGGTTGATGCCACCACAGAGTCAAAAAAGGTCCTCAGGAGAGCTCCCTGCACCCCAAAAGACCTCAGTCTCCTCAGCAGGTACAGTCTGCTCTAGCTCTTCCTGTAGAGAGCGCTCGTGTGGTCGGACCAGTCCAGTCTATTGTTTAGGTGAACACCCAGGTATTTGTAAGAGTCCACTATCTCAATGTCCAACTCCTGGATGTTCACCGGTGTTGGGTGGGGGGGTCTATGCCTATGGAAGTCCACCACCATCTCTTTGGTCTTCCCGTGTTAAACTGGAGGTGGTTCCGTTGGCACCAGTCCACAAAGTCCTGGGTCAGTCCTCTGTACTCCCGGTCATCTCCCCGGTGATGATCCCAGAGTCACCAGAGAACTTCTGCAGGTGGCAGCTGTCTGACCTGTACATGAAGTCCACAGTGTACAGGGTGAAGAGGAACGGAGCCAGGACTGTTCCCTGCGGGGCCCCTGTACTGCAGACCACCATGTCAGACTCATAGTCCCGTGCCCTCACATACTGTGGTCGGTTTGTGAGGTAGTCCTGGATCCAGCCCGACAGGTGGTGGTCCGCCCCCGTGTGCTCCAGCTTGTCCCTCAGAAGAAGAGGCTGGATGGAGAAATCAAAGAACATGATCCTCACAGCGCTCTCAGGCTTCTCCAGGTGAGACAGAGCTCTGGTCAGCATCATCCACGCCGATGCCAGGCTGGTAGGCAAACTGAAGTGGGTCCATTGATGAGCTCACCAGAGGCCAGAGGTAGACAAGGACCAGCCTGGGCCAGAGTCTTCATCAGATGGGACGTCAATGCCACCGACCTGTAGCTGTTAAGGTCCTTGGGTTGCTGTGTTTGTGGTGCTGGTACCATGCAGGATGTCTTCCACAGCTGTGGTACCCTCCCCAGCATCAGGCTCATGTTAAAGATGTGCTCCACAATCCCACACAGCTGGTCTGCACAGGACTTGAGGAGCCTGGAGCTGATGCCATCTGGACCTGCAGCCTACTTGGTCTTTAGCTTCCCTTTGTCTCACCTGGGTGGATGTGAGGGACAGGTTGGAGGAGGGTGTGGGTTGAGGTGTTGGACTTCTGACAGGAGTGGCAGTAGGGGGTGGTTGAGGCCTGGAAGTTGTAGAAAGGGGGGAGGAGGTTAGGATGGGACAGCGACCTGAAGATGCAGATGAGGGGAGCTGCAGCAGGGCTGGCAGGGTGGGGGGAGGGGCAGGTGCCTGGTCAAACCTGTTGAAGAACAGGTTTAGATCATTCACCCACTTCTGGTCCCCCACAGCCGGAGAGTCTGGCTCCTTGTGGCCTGAGATGGTTGTCAGACCCCTCCAGACTCCATTGACATTTCTTTGCTGCAGCTGGTCCTCCATCTTCTGTAGCTGTCCCCCCCAGGATCTTACTCCTCAGCTCCTCTCTGCACAGCCTTCAGCCTACAGTGTGTGTTTACCTAGTCCGTAATACAGTCCGTGAGGTGGGGAGAGATGGGGAGGCCAAGGTTTCTGGCCTGTGTGAGACAGTAGAGGGCCAAGTGGGCACAAACTCTGCCCTCAGAGCCTTGAAGCACTGCGTTTCTCTGAAGTAAAGGCAGCTGATGGCACTGACAGACAGACAAATTAGATGTCAAGGAAGGACGGTTGTATTGGAGAACTTTTATCAGGCAGATCCTCTCTGTTGTGAGGTCCAGTTGGAGGCCACAGATGCAGTGGTTGAAGACCCACCTGTAAGCTGTGACCCACCAACTAAAAAACTACAGTTGATCAGTCAATCATCGAACTGCGACCCATGGTGCCCTGGTGCCAAGTGCACATATGGACACCATTATACTTGAACATGGTTTGACAGGCACAGAAGTCCAATAACAAAGCACCGCTCCGGTTCAGATCGGGGGGGCCGTTCCTCCCAATCACGCCCCTCCAGGTCTCGCTGTCGTTGCCGACATGAGCGTTGAAGTCCCCCAGCAGAGCGAGGGAATCCCCAGAGGGGGCTCTCTGCAGCACCCCTTCTAGGGAGTCCAATAAGGGTGGCTACTCTGAGCTGCTGTTTGGTGCATAAGCACAAACAACAGCAGGTATCCGTTCCCCACCTGAAGGCAGATGGAGACTACCCTCTTGTCCACCGGGGTAAACCCCAACATACAGGCACCGACCAAGGGGCAACAAGTACTACCACAGCCGCTCACCATCGGCAACTCCAGAGTAGAAGTAATACGTAACATAAACCACTTCATAGAACGAAATTTTATCAAAACATGTCTAAAGTGGAACATCAAAATCCTTTCTATGGAGAAATGCTTTCAATGTTGTGGCTTGTTTTTCATTTAATAAAGAATTGTGGTCAAGATCAGTAGCAACTAAAACTGCTACTGAAGCTGTTAGCATCTGTGCTAATTTCTGTGGGAGCACTCACTTCCTGCTGTCGTCTCACTCGCAGCTCCACCTCTTCTGCAGGACTCTGATCGGGCTGTGCTCACAGTTGATTGGAGCTCTGCAAGATGGATCTGCCTGATTACAGACACTGAATCAGGCGGATCCAGCTTCTGCAAAAGGTTAATAGGAATAAGCTATCAAAAATATGTGCTGAATGTGTTATACCTTCATAGGTGTGATGGGTTGTTTTTTGTGGGGATCGAGGGGGAAAACATATTTTTGCCTGCCAAAAGTTTGGGAACCACTGGTTTAACAAAAGAAACAAAGTGAGATCAACACTCTGCACCCCGGGTAATTTGTAGGCAGTGTTTACATGTTATTGGTCACGAAATTTGCTGAATGATCAGAGATTAATCAATAATGGAAATAATCACAAACTGTAGCCTCGGCCTACCTGAACTTTATCTTCTCTATATTGGAAAAAAAGTAAAAAAGAAGTATGAGAGGTCAAATGTCCTTACATGTTGGATGTGTTTCCATGTTCACCCCATGAATGTTCATCTATGTCCTGTTGTTTTCTCCAACAGGCCCTACAGATCACAATATATATCACCTACAGGCTTCCTAATTCTCAATGGTAGGTTTTCGCCCATTGATTTCAAAATAACAGATGCAAAACAAAGACAGTAATTTGAAGACATAAATGGCAAAGTAAGGGTATAGAAGACTGCAGTGGAGTCACAGAAAGCTGTGAGGAAAGTCCAAAGAAAGACTCTTGAGTCTTTTTTTTTTTTCTTAATTTAAGAAAGCCTGATAGCTGTACAGAGGAATATATTTGAGTATACTGTACACTTTGTAATGGAAGGACATCAAAAGTAATTTTAAGTTTTTATAAATGAGGTGTCAAACATCTCTTTCTTACTGACTGTGTGTCATTACAGGGATCCGTCCTCTCATGGTGTGATGTCTCTGTGGGAAATGGTCCGTTTGGTCAACATGCTGATTGTCTTCCGCTTCCTGAGAATCATTCCTGATATCAAGGTACACAAAAAAACAGCTAAACCGATAACTCAGACTTTAGAAATCAACAGTGTTCCCTTTTATATGATATGATATTAGGATAGAAATAAAAAGGGACAGGTGTAATAATTCTAAAATCATGCCTGAAAAAAATCTGTCAAAGCTTTTCCATTTAGATTTAACCATAGTTTTTGATGTACAATAACAGACAAGCATGGCACACACGACTCGTTAGGATTCCGTTTAAATAAATAAAATTAGAATAATGTCAAATTTATTTAAAAAGACAGTTATCGAATGTTCTTAAATTTTGATTTAAACTAAAATGTTTTAAAGGGGTTTATTTGAGTAATTGTTATTTTGATAACTTTAAAAATAACTGAGGGACTGAAGAATTTTTTATCAGTAATGTCCAGTTTTATTTTCTTTATTTTATCAAATCTCAAGGAATTCAGTTGTTTTTTGCTATAGTTTAATGGTCCAATGTCAAGCGAAATCCATTTTCTTAGCTTTTAATGTTGTTTGAGGGGCTTGTAGGGGAATATAGCACATTTTACTAAACTCTCAGTTTACTGAGAATTGTGTTGTGCCTCTTTAAAGAGATTGCCCCTTCTAACCTTTATGTCATAGTTATACGGCCTCCACCTACGTGTGTTTTCTGCTTGTCACAGGTCCATGTTCTGACTCCTCCCCCTTCCCATCAGATCCAGTCAGAGCTCAGTATCGTAGACTCCTGTAGCCTCCCTGCCTCCTCACATCTGAACTGAGGAAATGACCTGTGTCTGATCCTCTACAGACATGACATTTTTCATTTCTTTATTTGACTTAATGGTCCCATGTCCTGCAAAATCTGTTTATTTGCTTTTAATGTGGTCAGAAGGGGCTTGGAGAGCTAAAGAACATGACTCATTTAACCAGCTCTCAGTTTACAGAGAAATGCACCTCTTTCCAGAAAATTCCTCTCAAAACCCCCGCTAACATTATCAGTGATCCTCTGTCCCACTGATCTTGACATGGGCTGCATGAGGCCTTTGAAATACACAGTCCTTTAAATAAAAACACTTAGATGACTGTGGTGCTGATTGTGTGCAACTTATTTCAGCACTTCTATAAAACATTTTATTTCATATTTTGTTGGTAATTTAAGAATTAGATATAAATGTTCTAAGTGGATTTTATTAATTCCAATCTATTTGTATTGCAGTCAGCAATTTGTAGAATTAGATCACTGTTTGATTCCGTTAAACAGCATTTTTTATGATTTTTTTGTTTATAAATTAAAGCAAATACACATTTCCCTTTATCTTTTTGTGCAGAAAACCTTAAACTTTTTGTCACAGACAAAACATAGATTTTAAGTAGATTTTCAATGAAATAGTGACAATAGAAATAATACATTATGTTCAATACACAAGTATATATTAATATATTAAGCCTCATCTACACATTTTTTCTTTTACAAATGAATGGCAATAAGGTAGAGATACAGTATGAAAGCAGTGTTTAAAAAAACATGTTTTTATTAAGGTTTTAGCATTTTTGACTTATTCAGCAACACCACTCACACATTTTGCGTGCACTTTCATCACAAATACTTTTGTTTTTTATTAGTCTTGTTTTGTTTTAAACTTGATAAATTTATCAGTTATACTTTTAATCTATTTATGAAACATTATACAAATCAGAAAACCACAACTTACACAACCCAAGCTCTTTTTTTTTTTTTTTTTTTAGAAAGAACTACTTTAAAACAACTAAATGATAAAAAGGATTTTTAAAATTCAGAGATATGCGAAGTGAAAATAGTGCAAGTTAAAACTTTTTCACTCAAAAAGGCTCCAGGTATGGAAAGTTTTCCCACTGAACTTTACTCCACATTTTGGGGCAAATTGTCAAATTCATCATTATGCAAATGATGAGACATATGCCAGTTAACCAGGTTCTTCCTAGATCTACACAGGTGGACAAAATGGTTGGTACCCTTCTGTTAAAGAAAGAAAAACCCACAATGGTCGCTGAAATAACTTGAAACTGACAAAAGTAATAAAAAATAAAAATTTACTGACAATTAACTAATGAAAATCAGACATTGCTTTTGAATTGTGGTTCAACAAAATCATTTTAAAAAACAAAATAATGAAACTGGCTTCGACAAAAATGATGTTATTAGCATCACAGGTGTCTTAAAACTTGTAATCAGTCAGTCTGCCTATTTAAAGGCTGAAAAGTAGTCACTGTGCTGTTTGGTATGGTGGTGTGTACCACACTGAACATGGACCACAGAAAGCTAAGGAGAGAGTTGTCTCAGGAGATTAGAAAGAAAATTATAGACAAGCATGTTAAAGGTAAAGGCTATAAGACCATCTCCAAGCAGCTTGATGTTTCTGTGACTACAGCTGCACATATTATTCAGAAGTTTAAGGTCCACAGGACTGTAGCCAACCTCCCTGGACGAGGCTGCAAGAGGAAAACTGATGACAAACTGAAGAGACGGATAATACCAATGGTAACCAAAGAGCCCAGAACAACTTCCAAAGAGATTAGAGGTGAACTCCAAGGTCAAGGTACATCTGTATCAGATCACACCATCCTTCACTGTTTGAGCCAAAGTGGACTTAATGGAGGACACCACTGTTGAAAGCAAATCATAAAAAGTGAGACTGGAGTTTGTCAAAATGCATATTGACAAGCCACAAAGCTTCTAGGAGAATGTCCTTTGGACAGATGAGACAAAACTGGAGCTTTTTGGTAAGTCACATCAGCTCTATGTTCACAGACACAAGAATGAAGCATACAAAGAAAAGAGCACTGTACCTACTGTGAAACATGGAGGAGGCTCAGTTATGTTCTGGGGCTGCTTTGCTGCATCTGGCACAGGGTGTCTTGAATCTGTGCAGGGTACAATGAAATCTCAAGACTATCAAGGCATTCTGGAGCCAAATGTGCTGTCCAGTGTCAGAAAGCTTGGTCTCAGTCACAGGTCATGGGTCCTCCAACAGGATAATGACCCAAAACACACAGCTAAAAACAGCCAAGAATGGCTCAGAACAAAACACTGGACTATTCTGAAGTGGCCTTCTATGAGCCCTGATCTAAATCCTATTGAACATTTGTGGAAGGAGCTGAAACATGCAGTCTGGAGAAGACACCCTTCAAACCTGAGACAGCTGGAGCAGTTTGCTCATGAGCAGTGGGCCAAAGTACCTGTGGACAGGTGCAGAAGTCTCATTGAGAGTTACAGAAATCACCTGATTGCAGTGATTGCCTCAAAAGGTTGTGAAACAAAATATTAAGTTAAGGGTACCATCATTTTTGTCCAGACCAGTTTCATTATTATCATTATTATTATTATTTTTATTATTCTGTTGAAGCACAATTCAAAAGCCATGTCTCATTTTCATTGGTTACTTTTCAGTACATTTTTAATTAGATTAGATTAGATTAGATATTCCTTAATAAGTCCTACAGGGGGGAAATCCCAAATTAACAGCAGCTGCAGGATACAAAAAAGAAATATAAGAAAGAAGCTTACAAATGAAAGCTAAAGTAAAAAAAATAAAAGAAATATATAATAAGTGGTATTTACAGTGGTTATGTACATGTTTGGTATTTTACAAGTGAAACATTTTAGATATTACAAATATAAAATATGGTTTATGGAGAGGTTTTTGTTGTAAAGTCTGACAGCTGCAGGAAGGAAGGACCTGCGATACCTCTCCGTCACACACTTCGAGTGGAGCATCCTGTCACTCACGGAGCTCCTTAGTGCAGTGAGTGTGTGTTGGAGGGGGTGGGAGTCTTTGTCCATCATGGAGGACAGCTTGGCTGTAGTCCTCCTCTCCACCACCTCCTCCACCGGTTCCAGAGGGCATCCCAGGACCGAGCTGGCCTTCTTTATCAGTTTATCCAGTCTCTTTCTGTCAGCTGCTGTGATGCTGCTCCCCAAGCAGACCACTCCATAGAAGACTGCCGAGGCCACAACAGAGTCATAGAAGGTCTTCAGGAGTGCCCCCTGCACCCCAAAAGACTTCAGCCTCCTCAGCAGATAGAGTCTGCTCTGTCCTCTTTTATAAAGTGCGATGGTGTTATGAGTCCAGTCCAGTTTATTGTTTAGATGAACACCCAGGTACTTATAAGACGTCCCCATCTCAGTGTCCCTTCCCTGAATGTTCACTGGTGATGGGGGGGAGTGGGGGCTCCTGCGGAAGTCCACAACCAACTCCTTGGTCTTATCAGAGTTGATGTGCAGGTGGTTCTGCTGGCACCAGTTTACAAAGACCTGGATAAGTTCTCTGTACGACCGGTCGTCCCCGTCTGTGATGAGGCCGACGATGGCAGAGTCGTCAGAGAACTTCTGGAGGTGGCAGGTGGGTGACAGGTGGGAAAAGTTATTTAAAAAAAATTTCTATCTGTCTTTAGCACCACATAAGCATGAGGTCCCTCTTGAAAATGAGGTGTCACATCTCAAGAGGTCTACCATTAATACATTTATACTTAACAGAGACAAATATGATAGGGATGCACTTGTGGTCTGGGCACCCATGAGTTCGTCACTAGCATAAATTCTTATTTTCAGTAAGACTTTTATTGATTATACTTCTATAAAATTGTCACCACAACCACACAGACATGAGGATCCTCCTGAAAACAAGTTGTAGCATCTCAAGAGGCTAACCTCTAATAAATTTGTTTGCAGCAGAAACAAATTTGACGACGACAGGTCTATGATTGGTCCATTGATCTGTCACTAGCTTTAGTTCTTACTTTAGTCCACTTGTCTCCACTTACCTCCCTCCCTTCGCCCACACACCCAACACAGCATGGTGTGGATTTGCTGTTCATCATGAGACTGGGGTCCACATTCAAGATTTCCTGCTGCTTAACAGAAGGTTTTTTCTTGCCACCATGATGGAGGGATTCATGATTGGCTATATGGATTCATGTTGGGTGTTGGATGTATATATTTGTATATATATGTATATGTGTATTTTATATATGTATATATGTATCTATGCATATATGTGTATTCATAATATGAAGAGCTTTGTGCTCTATTGTAAAGTGTCTGGAGATAATACTTGTTATGAATTGGCGCTATACAAATAAAGTTTGATTGATTGATTGAGAGATTGATTGAAAAGTCTGCAGTATAGAGAGTGAAGAGGAAGGGGGGGCCCTGTACTACAAAGGGCAGTCTCTGACACACAGTCCCGGGTCCTCACATACTGTGGGCAGTTGGTGAGGTAGTCCACAATCCAGCATGTGAGGTGTTGGTCCACACCAGAGAGCTCCAGCTTGTCCCTTAGGATGGCCGGCCTGATGGTGGTGAAAGCTCTGCTGAGGTCCAGGAAAAGGACCCGAACAGAGCTCCCAGGCTCTGTTTGTTATCACTTTTGTCAGTTTCAAGTTATTTCAGTGACCATTGTGGGTTTTTCTGTCTTTAACTGAAGGGTGCCACTAATTTTGTCCATGTGTGTGGCAGGCAATAAATTCAGTTATACTAAAAGCAGGAAAACCTGGTCATTCTCCATTTGATTACAGACTGATCAGCCTGATCAACTGTGATAATAAGATTTTAACTAACCTCACACGTAACAGATTAGCGACAAATTTACCTGATTTAATTTATAAAAACCAAACAGGGTTCATAAAAAACAGGTACCTACGAACCAATACTAGACCATGCTGTAGTATAATTTGGTATGTCAAAAGGCACAGTGTGGATCTATCAGTGATGGCAGTAGATGGTGAGAAAGCTTTTGAACTCCTTCAGTGGACTTTCTTTTTTTTTAAAGTCTGAGAAAAATATAAATTTTCCAGACGAGATCATACAGTTTGTAAATGTCCTGTACAAATTCCCAACAGCTAGAATTTTCTCAAATAATCTACTGTCAGAAGAATTCACATTAGAGAGAGGAACAAGGCATGACTGCTCTCTTTCACCAATTGTTTTTCCCTAGCAATTGAACCACTGACAGAGAGAATTAGACAAGATCATCAAATATCAGGTGTTATTATAGAGAAGAACAATATGAATTTAATTTATTTGCAGACGATATTTTAATATGCATAAATAACTCTGACAAATCAATACAGCCTTTACTGACAGTTTTCTCAGAATATTCAAAGATCTCAGGCTATAAAATTAATTTAGAGAAAACAAAGTTAATGGCTGTGGGGAGTAACTCAAGATCAGACATTATAGTGGGTGACTAAAATCGAGTATTTAGGATGTGTCATAAATCATAGTTAGAAACCAATCCATAAAGATACTTATATTCCATTACTTAATAACATGAAGTCTGAACTGACTAAGTGCTTGAATCTTCCTTTAAACTTAACTGGATCAATCCATCTAATTAAAATGATGTGGCCTCCGAATTTTTTGTTTTTATTTTCAACAGTCCCAATTGCCCCACCAAAAACTTTTTTAAATAAATCACTTTCTGTCATTTCAGATTTCATACGGAGAAAAAAAACCCCAACAATAAAAAGAACAGTTCTCCATATCCCAAGATCAGAAGGAGGATTTAATCTTCCAGATTTAGAGTTGGATTGTCTTGCCTCACAAGCATTTTATTTTTACCACATTGTAAAAAAAAACTCTTTTGACTAACAATGGATTCAGGTCGAGAATGCTCAGGTTTGTCCCCAAATCTTTTCTCCTATATATCTTCTAACACTGAGAAAAACACTTCAGTTAATTTCATGGAGAGGAACTTACCAGCAACACAGAGAAAAATGAAGGGACTACTCGGTGAAACTACATCACTTCCAAAGCACACTTTGATATGGAACAATCCTTGGAGAACTCTTCAAAATGAAACACTAAGCTACACATGGAGAGACAGAGTTACAGAAATCGTTGATGATTTAATGACTGGAAATAAACCCATTTCTTGGACTGACATAAAATCCAAATTTGGACTATTAAATGCAGAATTTTCCAAGTATATGCAACTGCAAAGGTTATTTCAAAGTTCTGACTTGTATTCATGTGGACAGCACAGTGATTTAGAGAAAATAATATTTAAATCAGAAACGTGTAAGAATTTGACAGGTTCAGTTTATGGAACTTTACAGAAATCTTATTCAGTTGACAGTTTGTTCTAGAATGCATTTATGGACTCAGGGTTTAGGAAGGGCGGATATCGAGTAAAGATGGAGGGAATGTTGGAATGTGCCGAAAAATGTTACTGTCAATGAAAATTTAAGTTAAATCCAATGTAAAAATAACAAATAGAAGATATTTCAATGATTCATGCATTTTAGGATTGTCATAAAATCCAGAAAACTTGGTTTGAAATTGAGAGCTGGCTATCAGATACTTTGAAAATCAAATTTAGTTTTAATCCAATATTTTGCATTTTTTAAGATATTTTAAGTAAGACTGTGCATTACCCACAAAGCTGGATTATTCTATCCTCCCGGATTTTCAAGAAATTCCTTTTGAAACATTGGAAATCTTCATACCCCCCTCATGTACTCACTGGAAAAAAGAACTGATACATTATTTGACTATGGAAAGGAAACTAGCTTTTGGCAAGAACAAAATAACCCAATTTGAAATTTTATGGGGAAAGTATTGCAAGAGTTTAGCTTAGAGAAATTAAAGTGCATTCATCTGTCTTGTGTTTATTCTTTACAGAATGAGTTTTTCATTAGTAGAACAGATGGACTGTAACTGTCATCAAGAACATACGGATGTGTGAAAAATGTGTGCATGGATGAAAAACTGTGTCATTATTGTTTCCTTGCTGTAGAAACTTTTTATGTTGAAAACGACTTTACTTTCTCTCCTTATGGTCTGAAATAAGGGGAAAAAATGGCCAACAATTAAGTAGAAATACAAAGGAAATACTCATTATGAAGTCAGTAAATGTAATTTATTTAAAATAAATATTAAAATGTGGATAGGAAAATGAAGTAAGAGGGTTGGGCTTGTTTGTGTATTTATTTTTATTTTATTTTCATGTTTTGTGTGGATTTGAGAACAATGCTTATGTTGTTCTTGTTGATTTGTTTTGCTTGTCTTATTGTCTCATTGAGAGTATGTGTTTCTCAACTATCATTGTTCACTTGATGTATCTGTGTTATTCAGAAAATTAAAATAAACATTAAAAACAATCTTATTTTGTCTTGCAGCTCATGGCTTTAGTTGCAAGCACACTGTTGGACTTGGTGAAAAACCTGAGAGCATTTGCAGGAATTCTGGTGGTAAGTAAATCAGCATTTGTAATAAACCAAGCTCTATGGCATTGCTATTGCTATTTAAATGCTGTGAAGTGGTATTCCTGTGAATGGACTAGTATCATAAAGTTTTTTTATCGTATGGATTTTCTCTAACATTGCAATTTTTTTATTTATTTATTTTGTTTGTTTATATATTTATTTATTTATTTATTTTGCATTTGTGACTGAAAAACAGATGTGAGAAAAATAAAAAGACCACATATGGAAGCACTGGCCCTGCACAGACATCCAATTCCATCATTACCAACACTTGTGCTGATAGGTGAAAAGTGCCTGATCCTAAATATGAGTGCGTCTAAATTGTATTTTTAAATGAAAAACTGGCTTGAATGGGATCATCTTTTACAAGTATAAACATCTAAAGTCATAAAAGTTTCACTATTTTGAATTATTTTCTCTCCAGTTTTCAACATCATTGTAAATAGTTGCCAAACTGCAAGAGTTTCAATGTGCATATTTGCTTTATTATTTGGGGTGAAGAACAAGCCGTCAGGTTTTTTTTTTTTTTAAACTACCACAGCGTAGCTGTTGGGCCCAAAGATCTCGTCTCATTTTTTATGGTTTTCTTTTTTTTTCATGAAACAGTGCGATTTGTCACCTTACCAATGTGGAAGGTAACGAATGTTTTGTAAAGTGATATACATTTGGATCTGTGTAAATTAATGTAATGTTGTTGTTTTTTCATTTCCTGAAAAGCAGCAGTTTTGGACATAAGAGGTTTTTGCCTGACAGTGAAGATATACTTTGTTCATATGATTAAGTCAAATGCACAACTCATGCACGAGACCCATAACTTTGGAAATTGTTGGAAGTTGAACATGCTTCATGTGATGTTTGATCTTTCACACTCAGAACACTGATGTTAGACCGGGCTTCACCAGGTCATGAAAGACAGCTGAAATGTGCACAGCCTTCTCATGTAGAGGAACTGAACCTTTTCTGACAGTGGGTTAAAATCTTCTTTATGCTCTGCTTTTAGGTTGTGTACTATGTGTTTGCTGTGTTTGGGATCTGGCTGTTTGAAGGAACGATCAGACCTCCTCCTGAGATGAGGTAAGACGCTATCTGCACTCAGAACAAATAAAACAGTGTGGCTTAATATTGAAGTTTACAGTTACAATTTTCATTTGCAAATAAGCAGAAATGCAATTTCAACTGCCTGGTAAATATTCAGAGCCTGTGAAAGGGGCAGATCTATGGGTTGGCTCGGATGTGCACAGACCAGAGTAATGTAAAGGGAGAAACAGCCACTTTTACTTTTGCAGATCAATGAGAATTATTGGAGTTAGGTGTCCGATCAGCGCTCATCTGAATAATCAGAGTGCTTCCTATGGTGAGAGTTTGAATGCAGATGTGATAAGGTGCAAAAATCTTCCTCCTCCCCATTATACTATCAGTAAAACTATTCCTTCTCAAAAAGTTTTTTGTCTCCGTCCAGTTGACAGTTATTTTTGTCTTTCATTTGAGGGCATGCTGCCTTGTTTTAAACCCAGATAAGCAACAGACAGCTCAGCATGGACGAATGAGCCAGAATTGCGCTGCTTAACTCTGGAGTTTCCAAACAAACTGGACATTACTCAGATGAGACGTCCAACAATGAAGTCTTCTCTCTTACCTCTGCATATATGACTAATCACTGCTCCAGGCCAATCGGCTCCCTGAAATTACTCCTCTTCCCAGGCCCATAGCCCAACATCTGATGCCTACACCAGCTCACCCTGGGTGGGTCCTTATTTAAGTAATTATAAATATTGATCTCTCTGTCCATCGTTGTATTGATTATACATCCATAGTAACTATTTTTACAACCATATAGACATGAGGACGCTCTGAAAATGAGATGCCACATCTCAAGGGGCTAACCTTTAATAAATTTATATTCAACAAAGAGAAATATGGTGCTACATAAATACAGATTGATGGACTGAATCTATATTCAGCAGATCTGATCTTGGTGTCCATGGGTTTGTCTATCTATCTATCTCTCTCTCTCTCTATATATATATATATATATATATATATATATATATATGTATATATATATATATACATATATACACACATATATATACTGAAGTGTCTTGAGATAACACTTGTTTTGAACTGGAGCTATACAAATTAAGACTGATTGATTGAAGTATATATTTTAGAACAGCCACTGCTGATGAAAAGTTGCTTCACAAAAGCAGAGAAGTGAAACAGCATGGACATGCCATAATGAGTGGAACAGGTGAAAAAAGAGATGTACACTTTAGGTCAAACAGGAGCAGACTGTTGGTGGATTGACACTGTCTCTTAAAAATGTATGCTCAGTATATGATGCGCAGTGGACCATTAATGATCTGACCTTAGCTGTGAATTGTTTGTCTGCTGTTTGTAGGATGGTGTTCATAGTCTGCTTTCAGCATGAATACACTCAACTAAATTGATGATAACATACGAATATGCATAACTTCAAAATTGTGATTTCAGGCTGATAAATCCCACCAGAGACGTTAGTGTAGTGTTAGGGTTAGGGTTAGGGTTGCATCAGTGATATTGGGCATGTTATATCATGCATCCTGAATAAAATTTGTTATTTGTATTCAAAAGTGTGAGGAGGACAGTGTATGCAGCAGGTGTGTGTTTGTCAGCAGACTGACCTGTCAGACTGAATGAAGGTTTTTTTTTTAATAAAACTGGAAGTTTTTCTAACCCTAAAACCGTTTTGGGTTCCTGTCTCATTGGTGCTGTGTATCTAATACTTGTGCTACCATGTGTTTTTCAGTGAGCTCTCTAACAGCACCATGGAGAACATCACCTCTAACTTCAGCATGGCATGTGGCACCTATGAGCAGCTCGAGTACTGGCCCAATAACTTTGATGACTTTGGGGTGAGCAGCAAAGACAAACATATCTTTCATTTTATTTTGACCTCCTGACTCTGGACGACTCTGTCACACGTCCACAGCCACACCCCACAGTACTTACATCTTCTGAGCTTTTGTTTGAAAAGAAGCATATTATGATGGAGTGGTTTTATAAAGCCTGTTATTACGAGATAAACATACAAATATTTTCTGATAAAGACTGTTGCGTGAAGAGGTTCAGGGGAATAAAAAGAACACATTCTCTCTCTTCCCCTCTGCTTTAACAGGCGTCTATCATTTTGCTCTACAATGTCATGGTGGTCAACAACTGGCAGGCATTCATGGACGCATACAGCAGATACACCACAGAGTAAGAACAACCATTTTTAATATGATGAGGGTGAGGATGAGCATGATGATGATGATGATGATGTTTTTTCCTCTCTGCAGGTGGGCTAAGGTCTACTTTGTGTCTTGGTGGCTAATCTCCTCTGTCATGTGGGTCAACCTGTTTGTGGCACTCATCTTAGAGGTCAGTTTATCACACACTTATACATAATTACAAAAACAACAATAAGAGACTAAATAAAAGTCATCCTTTATTAGTCCCTCATGGGGAAATTCCATTCTTTACACTCTGTTGAAACATGCTACACACATACAGGCTGAAATGCACATGCACATGCAAACAGGTCCTATGATCATGCATTCATGGAGAGATGTCAGAGTGATGGCATGCTGCTCCTGAAGAAGCGCTACCGAGCAGTTTTTGGGGTTCAGTGCCTTGCTTAAGGGCACTTCGGCAGTGCCCAGGAAGTCAGCTGGCACCTCTCCAGCTACCAAACCAACTTCCAAACATGGTCCAGTTGGGACTTGAACTGGCCACCCTTCGATCCCCAACCCAAGTCCTTACAGACTGAGCTACTGCCGCCCTCTAAAGAGTTTTAAGTCATCAGTTAATCAATCAATCAATCTTAATTTGTTTCACAACAAGTGTTATCTTAAAAACACTTTACAGCAGAGCAGGCTGAAGACAAACTCTTCATTTTATGGATACACATATAGCGGCAAGAAAAAACCTCTGTGTTGGAAATCTTAAGCAGATCCAGTCTCATGTTGAACAGCAATCTACCAAACCTGTGTTGGGTGTGTGGGCAAAGGAAGAGAGGTGGGCTGAGACAAGTGGACTAAAGTAAGAATTGAAGCCAGTGACAGATCCATGGACCAATCGTAGACTTGTCTTCATCATATTTGTTCTGCTGAAAACAAATTTATTAGAGGTTAGCCTCTTGAGATGCAGCATCTTGTTTTCAGGAGGGTCCTCATGTCTGTATGATTGTAGTGATAGTTTTATAAAAGTATATTCAATAACAATCATGAAAAGAGTAATTAATCTAATATTTATACCAACATCTAAAGTGATTATAAGGTAGAGAGGACTGGTGGACTTATGGAGGCCCAGACCATCTGTCCTCATCATATTTAATATTTGTCTTTGTTGATGGGATAGAGGATAGAGAGATCAATCTAATATTAACATTAATATCTATAATGAATGTAATCTGGAGAGGAATGATGTTGAATAATATAACAGCATCTCGCTGAACTGTTATTAAAATGGGTTTAACTGGTCAAAATTATGAATTTATGTTGAATGATGTCATTTCTGTTGATGGTTGATGCAGGATAGAGCTCATGGAGTGGAGCAGGTCTACAGCAGTAGGTCATCCATGGTTATATGTGTGCTGTTTGCAGGAACCACCATGAATTTACTTTTGTTGGTTTAATTTTATTGTTATTGAAGCTTTCTAACTCCACAGCAGCAGGCAGTCTACACCAAGGATCCCAAGCAAGACCAGAGCCAGAGACGAGTACAGGAGCAAACAGAAAGGGGCAGAGGCAGATATGGAGAGAGAGTGTGAGAGAGAGAGGGATAGAGCCCAGTGTGCCAGATCCCCCCGGCAGTCTAAGCCTATTGCATCTTAACTATGTGTCTAAACTATGGACTATGAGCTGGTCCCTAACTGAAAGCTTTATCAAAGAGGAATGTTTTAAGTCTAACCTTAAAGGTACAGAGGGTGTCTGCCTCCTGAACCGTGGTCGGTAAATGGTTCCAGAGAAGAGGAGCCTGATAACTGAAGGCTCTACCTCCCAGACTACTTCTAGAGACTGATGGAACCACGAGCAGGCCAGCATTTTGGGAGCGTAATGTTCTAGAGGGGTTGTACGGCACTACAAGCTCTTTGAGATAAATTGGTGCCTGTCCACTGAGAGCTTTATAGGTGAGAGGAAGAATCTTGAATTCTATTCTATATTTTATTGAAGCCAATGCAGAGAGGCTAATACAGGAGTAATGTGGTCTCTTCTCCTAGTTCTAGTCAGTACACGTGCTGCAGCATTTTGAACCAGCTGAAGCGTCTTAACGACTTACTGGGACAGCCTGAAAGAAGAGAATTACAATAGTCCAGTCTAGAGGTAACAAAAGCATGGACTAGCTTTTCAGCATCGCTCTGAGACAGGATAGGCCTGATTTTAGCGATGTTACAAAGATGAAAAAAGGCTGTTCTTGAAATTTGCTTTATGTGAGAGTTAAAGGATAGATCCTGATCAAAAAGAACCCTAAGATTTCTAACAGTTGTGCTTGGTGCCAGGCTAATGCCATCTAGGGCAGTTAAATCATTAGAAAAGGTTTCTCTAAGGTGTTGGGGGCCCAGCACTATGACCTCTCACCTCTGTCTGAGTTAAGAGGAAGAAAATTTTTGGCCATCCAGGTCCTTATGTCCTTTAGACACGCGTCTAGTTTAGATAACTGATTTGTCTCACCTGGCTTCATTGATACATACAGCTGAGTATCATCAGCTTAACAATGAAAATTAACGGAGTATTTCCTCATGATATCACCGAGGGGAAGCATATAAATGGAGAAGAGAATTGGACCTAGCACGGAGCCTTGAGGAACTCCGTAACTTACTTTATCAATCAATCAATCAATCAAACTTTATTTGTATAGCACTTTTCATACAAAAAATTTGTAGTACAAAGTGCTTCACACAAGGAATAAAATGAAAGGACATAAAAAGTAGAAAACTGCATACAAAGAAAATAAAAGACCCCATCCACTCTCGCAATTCACATACAACACCTACACTAAATTAATCAAATGCACAGCGACATAAAAGGAAATTCTAAACAGAACAGAATTAAAAGACTGAGGAAGACTGAGGAAACGCTATCTTTACTTAAAAATGAGGAAACACAGGAGCTAATACTTAAATTATAATTAAAAATCATAAGAGATTAGATTAAAATACTATAGGGAAAGGAAGGTAAATAAATAAATGAACTAACATAATAAAATTTAAATAAATAATATGATAAAATGAAATAACCTAAAACCATATGTGTAATAAAATCAGCTGAAGTAGGATGGTAAAAAGAAAAGCAGTTAACAGAGAATAAAATTCCAGATAAGAAATCTGAACTGAAATATGGAAATAAAACAGATTAAGAGGATTAAAAAAAAATAAAAAGGTAATAAGAAATAATAATAACTATGATCATCTAAAAGCTAGAGTTAAAAGGTAGGTCTTGAGTTTGCTTTTAAAGATATGAACAGTAGGTGCTGCCCTCAGGTCTTCAGGTAGGCTGATCCACAGACGGGGGCCGTAATAATGAAAAGAGGCTTCACCGTATGTTTTAGTTCTGACTTTGGGTACAGTTAAAAGACCCATACCTGAAGACCTGAGGGCTTTGCTGGGCTCATAGGGTAAAAGCAAATCCGATAAATATGAAGGACCAAGACCATTAAGAGATTTATAAACTAATAAAAGAACCTTAAAATCAATTCTAAAAGATGCAGGAAGCCAAAGCAGAGACTTTAAAACCGGGGTGATGTGGGCTCTCTTTCTGGACTTCGTCAGCATGCGTGCAGCTGAATTTTGAAGCAGCTGAAGCTGTGAAATGTTCTTTTCGGGAAGACCAGAAAGAAGAGCATTACAATAATCAATCCTACAGGTAATAAAAGCATGGATAAGAGTCTCTGCATTGGCCTGAGAGAGAAACTAGCACACTCTGGAAATGTTCTTTAAATGATAAAATGACTTTTTTGTTACATCCCTTATGTGCAGGTCAAAGCTGAGGTCTGAATCAAATATAACACCAAGATTTTTGGCCTGCTGACATGGACTAAAAGACAGTGCTTGGAGTTTGCTCTCCAGTTTTTCTCTCTGAGGACCTGTACCAATAACTAAAACCTGAGTTTTGTCCTGGTTGAGCTGAAGGAAGTTGTCTGCCATCCAGGACCTGACGTCTAAAATACAATTAAAAAGGGCATCAATGGGCCCTGTGTCATCAGGAGACACGGCCGTGTAAAGCTGAGTGTCATCAGCATAGCTGTGAAAGTTGATGCCGTGTCTCCTGATGACGTTGCCTAAAGGCAACATATAAATATTAAAAAGTGTAGGACCTAAAATTGAACCCTGGGGGACGCCACAGTTAACACTGTAGAGTCTTGACTGGCATTCCCCCATGTTCACATAAAACTTTCTTTCTGTCAGGTATGAATTAAACCAATTAAAAACAGTGCCAGAAAGTCCAATCAAACCATTGAGTCTATTTAAAAGAATTTGGTGATCTACAGTGTCAAATGCTGCACTCAGGTCGAGCAGAACAAGCACAGAGAGCATTTTTTGATCCATATTTGACCTGAGATCATTCAATATTTTAACTAATGCCGTCTCTGTGCTGTGGCCGGCCCTAAAGCCAGACTGATACATTTCACCAATGTTTAAAGTTTTCATAAAATCATTTAATTGGTTAAAAACAAGTTTTTCTAAAATTTTACTTCAAAATGGCAGATTGGAAACTGGCCTGTAGTTATCTAAAATCGATGGGTCCAAATTATTTCTCTTCAGAAGGGGCTTGACCTCTGCTGTTTTAAAAGCAGTATGAAAAACGCCCGTCTGAAGAGAATAATTAAAAATATTAAGAATATCAGATTTAAAAAATGTATAAATCTGTTTAAAAAAGGATGTGGGGATAGGATCTAAAAGTCATGTTGCTGGTCTTAGCTTGGAGACAACTTTGTCAAGCATCTCAGCATCAACCAGGACAAACTTCTCCAGTGTTTCCTCATTAAAGAATAAAATTTGGGGTGTGTTAAAAGTTTCACTCTTGGTGTTTGATAAACTTGATCTAATTAACTCAGTTTTACTGCTGAAGTGGGCTGAAAAATCCTCACATACTGAGTCTGTGGTCAGATGTTGGGGGTGATTAAAAACTGGATTTATTAAACGGTCAATGGTTGAGAATAAGATTTTAGGGTTGTTGTAATTGTCAAAGATTAATTTTGAAAAATGGTTTCTTCTTGCTTTTTTGATGGCATTGTTATACTTTTTCATTTGTTCTTGGAAAATTTGGTAGTTTATTGTTATTTTGTTCTTTCTCCATCTCCTCTCTGCAACATGACAGTTTCTTTTTAGTTGCTTGATTTCATTATTATTTCTCCATGGAGGTATTGGATTGTTTGTAATCCTTTTCAGTTTAAAAGGAGCCACTTCATCAAGGGCTGATTTAAATCTAAGATTAAAACTGTCTAAAATGTAGTCACAGGAGGAGGGTAAAATGTCTGCAGGACTATTTCTTAAAATGTCAATAAAATTTGCAGCCACTTCAGCAGTAAGATAGCGTTTCCGCACAGTCCTCTCAGAAGTGTCCCTCTGGGTAAAATAATTCACATTAAAAAAGACACAGAAATGATCAGTAAAACCAACGTCTTTGACTTCAGTGACGTGTACTGACAGTCCATATGTTAAAAGCAAATCTAAAACATGTCCTTTTTTATGGGTTGGATGAGTGACATGTTGAGTAAAATTCATGGAATTAATTAATTTTAAAAATTCACAGGTAAAAGAGTTTTATTGATTGTCTACATGTATATTAAAATCCCCTAAAATAATAGCTGTGTTGTATTTGGAATGTATTATTGATAATAATTCGGCAAATTCTGATAGAAAAGAGGTGCAGTATTTGGGGGGTCTGTATAGGGTGAGATACGATGTAGGTGGACTGTTAAAAACAAAACAATGATATTCAAATGAGTTAAAATCACCAAATAAAATCTCCTTAAAACCAAGCGATGTTAAAAGAATGGTTGCTGTGCCACCACCTCTTCTATCTTTTCTAAATGAATTTAAAAAACCATAATTAGGCGGTGAGGCCTCTAAAAGTGTAACAGGTCCGTCCGTGCTGAGCCAGGTTTCAGTTAAAAACATACTGTCAATGCTATGATCTAAAATCAGGTCGCTGATTAAAAATGTGTTGTTTAAAAGCGATCTAACATTCAAAAGTGCCATGTGCAGAGTTTGGTGTTGTGGTGATTTAACAGGTGAGTTTTGTGTGTGAATGTGTATGAGATTATTTTTAAGTGAGCCTGTAAGTCTATTTGAGTTATGGTCTCTTGTTTGTCCTCTGTCAGTGATACTGGTGGTAATGTGTGACATTATGGTGAGATCAGGGGGTCCGAGTCCAGTAAAACATGTCGTACTGCTAAAAGTAGAACCATGTCCATAGTGACAGGGACCGGGGGAACATCAATCAGTGGTGGGCCGATCAGCTGATGCAGGAGGGTTATGGCGAGAGGTGGATGGTAATTGGACGTGTTGCCTACCGTAGTCCAGGTTAGCGGAGAGCAGACGGCTTCCAGCTCTGTTCAGGTGCAGCCCGTCTGCCCCGAACAAGTGCCTCCTGTCCCAAAAAGTGTACACAGAGGACTTATTGTTCACGTGTACAAACTGGTATCTATCTGTCTATATAGATAAGTAAAACTTAAACCAATTTAAAGCAGTCCCTGTAATCCCGAGTAATTCCTCTAATCTCTGTATAAGAACATCATGATCAATGTTGTCAAAAGCTGCACTAAGATCTAATAAAACAAGTACTGAGAGAAGTCCCTCATCTGAAGCGGCGAGTAGGTCGTTAGTTACTTTAACTAGAGCAGTCTCTGTGCTGTGATGGGCTCTAAATCCTGACTGAAAGTCCTCAAACAGGCTGTTGTATTGAAGGAAGCCACTACTTTCTCCAGGATCTTAAAGTAAAAGGAAGGTTTGCCTGTAGATATATATATATATATATATATATATATATATGTACTCTATCAGTGATGGAAGTCAGTTAATGAATCCAGAGGCACCTTGGGAGCCTAATTGGTACATTTTGCTTTTTTGCTTTTTTTGAATCTCAATATCTCGGTCAGTTTGAATGCAAACTATATGATACTTGGCAAGGTTTTTTTTTTAGTTTTTATTTTTAAAATTCCATGATCCCTAACTATTGTGAGTTGTATAGAATAGGAGATATGCACTAAGCGTACCCTCTTTGACTTCGTGTCCAACTTGGTTCCATTGACTCCCATATAAACACATATTTTGATATACTGTGATCCTGACATTTTAAAATATGTTCCCCATTAAAACCTAATTAATCTAAGCCTCTGCCTTCAAAATAAAGGGAAAACAGATTTTAGGTCTAATGAACCCCCTAAAACCACCAGGGGGGGGCACAACTGCGTCACATAAGATTTCAATGTAGGCCTGAACGCCTTACCTGGCAAAATGCATGACATTAAAAAAGATGAACACCACAAAAATGGACTTGGAGTGTTGGGATGATGTGTATGAGTGTGTGTGCGGTTGTGAGTGTGGGTGTGTTTTTCTGTGTGAGTGTGTATGTGTTTCAAGTTCAGGTCATCAAAGGTCAAATTGGCTCTGTCCGTGTTTTCTTGATCAATTGAGAGCTTCTTCTGTCCTAATGACAAAAAGGTCATAAAACATATAGAATATAGAAAAAAATATAAAAACATTATATCTGTGGCTAGGTCAGAAGTTGTGGAAAAGATGAGATGCAGTGAAAGAAAAAAAAATAGATTTGACATTTTTATTACACTTTTATGAGAAGAATCCAATTGGTACACAAGGGATTTTAATGTTAATGTCTTGAATGAACTCGAATTGCTCCAAAAACAAATAATGCATCAAAGTCAATTTGTCATCAATTATTGACCAAGTCAAGGCTGTAATAACATCACCACAAATATTCCACTTTGCACCTTATTTTACAAAAAAATGCATATTTTTTGTTTTTCCCTATTGAAAAAGTCAGCAGTTTTTGGAACAAAAACTGCATAAAAACATATATTACATAAAAAAATAATAAAATATTTTATATTAATGGTTAGGTCAGAAGTTGTTGAAAAAATCTGATGCAGTGAAAGTAAAAAAAAATATTCAGATTTAACATTTTTATTACACTTTTATGAGAGGAACCGTTTGAATAAATTCTGATTACTCCAAAAACAAATAATGCACCAAAATCAGTATTGTTATGAATAATTGACCTCGTTAAGGCTTGATGCAGTGAAGTAAAAAAAAAAATTAAGATTTAACATTTTTATTACACTTTTATGAGAGGAACCATTTTGTTGCACGAGGGACTTTAGTGTGTATTTATTTTTTGAGTGCCTCAAGTGTTAAGGCAAAAGATGACCACTACCTGCTCCTCTTTTTCAACAGAACTTTATCTATCGGTGGGATCGCAGTCACAGCTGCTCTGTTACAGAGGTGGAGAAGATCAGATATCAAACTTCTGTCCAGCTCATGTTCAGGTGGGTCTGTCTGTTTTATGGAGGTCATTCAGTACAAGTACCTATCAAGCTTTAAGTCATCCCTGACTTTGTCTTATTACTTTTCTCTTTGTTCCCTGCAGGGAGCAGATACAGGAGCCAACAGAAGAGGAATTACTTTGTCAACTTCACCAACACCCTCATTTACACCTACACTGGTGACACACACAAACATATGCACATACACACAGTCACAGAGCCAAAGTTGTCACTGAACTGAGTCAAAAACTCAAAGTTTGACTGCTCAGAGTTTGTGCTGTGTGAAGAAGCACTGAGAAGTCACCCCCATTTAACTGAACTTTCCCCTCAGACCCCCTCCCTCTGACTCTCTCCCCTGTCCAGCAGGGCAGGGCGTGTGTGAACCATGCCAGGGTGTTATCCCAATAATATCAGGGTTGGCATGTGTAAAAAGGGCTTTAAGTCTTATAAGAGCATTTTACTGTACTTTTTATATTTTTTTTTTAATTGTTTTTATGTGTTAATTTTCTTCTGAAACCAGCTGGATCAAAATGTGTTTTGTTTATCAAGTGAAACTACTGAGGTTTTCTCTTTAGAGGAATATAATGGCTGTTCACACTGTAGTGTCTTTAATACGACAGAATTCTGCTATAAAAGCCCTTTAATTTTATTAGAAGGGAAGAACTGAGCAGACATTGTATGAAGCCTTGATAAGACCCTGGATAGTAGTCTCTTTTTACTACAAAAACCATTAAAATTCAGTTAAATGTAGCTCTGACATTTTAGGGTTTTGTTTGCAATTAGTGGTCCATACATATACTTTTTTGTCTTTAAACGAAGACACACCAGACAGTAACATTTTATGAGTCAGTTATGGTTATGGTTCTGGTTCCTGGTTACAAAGAACTTGCTTTTTGCTCCCCTCACTTGATGAAGCCATTCCTGGGCTGCAGTCATAACTTTTATTTTGAGGATGGGCAGCTTGATCAGCTTAGGGCATCAGCTGCGCTCTGTCTTTTTGCTGCTGTATTCTTCCTGGAGTGTGACTGCCCCAGTCTATGATCTGTTGAAGTGAGAAAACTATGTCAGTTTGCCATGATGAAACTTTAACAACTTGCTCTGCCGAGGACTCTCACTGGGGAAGTAAAACATTTGTGGGAACTTAAGAATCCCTGATCAGACAACTTTGAAAAAATAACCTCTGACATTAAAGAAAAACATGCAAATAAAGCGTAGTGCACTGCAGTCCAGGGACTGAACATCAACTCACTCAAAGTTGAAAAAGATTCTAGATTACACATTTTTATATTTCACATGCTCATACGGATGGGCAGTGAAATTTACACAGTTAACAAAGGATGGTTTATTTACCCTCTGTGAGAATGATCCAGTTCGACAGATACAAATATGCATCTAATAGGTAATATGAGAGGAAACAGGAGATGAGAAGCAGCGAGCTGTAGCGTTAGAGTTTATAACAGTGATGCAAAAGCAGAACTCAAACATCGAAAGGCAGCAGATGCAGGAGTGTCCTGTTAAAATAGTCCTTCTGACAATTACCACACGTATATTTCTGTATATATATATATATATATATATATATATATATATATATATATATATATGTGTGTATATTTATTTATGTGTGTACATATATATATTTATATATATATATAAATATATATATGTGTGTGTGTGTGTATATATATGTATATATATATAAATATATAAATATATATATATACATACATACATACATACATATATATATGTACACACACACACATATATATAAATATATATATGTATATATAGAGAGAGAGCACTGTATAAAACTGAGCAACTTCAAAAAAAAAAAAAAAGACAAAAAAGTGACACCCAAAGTCACTTAGCCAGGGATACAGTAACAGTAACAACACAAGTAGACTGAAGCACTGCCCTCACCAGTGTCCAGTGTAACCAGCTCGGTTGGTTCTGGTTACATACTGAGATGACTTAAGTGTATGAGGAATTTTGCTTTTCTAAAACAATAAATGTTTTGACTTGTGTCAGTGTAAAAACAGCACACAGTAGAAGGTCCGCTCTCCTCTTTGTTGACTCTTATCAGTCAGGTTTACCACAGGTCTGTTTCCTTCGTTCTGCAGCCTAATAGCAGATGTGGCAGCCCTTACCGTTACGTTTTTTAACACGCTCACAATCCGACAATGAGCTGTACTGAGAACCACAGTGTTACACACAATTGTTGCATTAAATCAACACAAAATGGGCTTCATTTTTTCAGTTTGCTGTTATTGTCCCATTTGACCTAGAATTCAAAATTACGGGTATATTTTACACAATAGATGCTGTCCTCTGACATTTTACCCATGAAATTAGCTGGCTCTTTGAGCACACTGATACTGCTGTGTGTATTTTCCATAGGCACACACTACTACTGCTGCTAATACTTCAGGGACTTTCTTTCTTTTATTGTGGCAACAAAAAGGAAACAGAACACAGTCATTGCTGTAGTGAGATAGTTACAGATTATGGAGTTCTGTAATTGCAAAATTACATCATTGAGTTACTTTAAATATCAACAACACACTCTAAGAAGTCCAAACAGTTTATTTTGTGATGTGTATACCCTTACAGTCAGTGGTAATAACTGGGGTGTCACTCCTTTCTCACAAAGCACACCTTCTGGTTACTATGATCAGTTTGATATGATGCATACACCTGAGAATCATCGAACAAAGAACTAAAGATCGGCCAGAGAAAAGATCAGCTGTTGCATAATAAGTATATTCATCTTCACTTGTCACGGTAACTCAATGTTACTGTTGTTGATCAATATATATTTTTGGACTGTAGTTCCCTGTGGGTAAAATATGTGGAGCACAGGTCTGTGGGAGGAAATAAACATTTTGTCTCTTGCACTAAAGAAAAAATAAACACTCCAAAGGAAACATGCCTTTAACTGGAACGCACAGTGCATGTTTTTAACATGCATCCTGGTCTCAGGTGAGAAGGAAGGAGATTCCTTTTCTACTTTCAAAGTTTAATGGAAGGTGTCTGCAAAATACTGTACCTTCTGAGCTAAGCTGTTTTGTTAAAAGGCTTGACCAAAGTCCTTTCACTGTTATTTCTTCAACATTCCCTCATTAGTCAGAATCATGAGAGTGTTTTAAATATGGATGTGGTTTCATTAAAGTATGTTGATGATTTTTGAAGTTCACTTTTAAACCTAGCACTTGAGGGTTTCCATTAACCAGTTTTTAAAATGGATGTCTTTAGTTCAAGTATAAAGATCCTTAAGCTGCTATACTGTACTTTAAATCAAGAAGAAAAAAAATCACGAAAAAGGTGTTTATGCTTGGAAGAATTGGAAAAGTTTGGGAACCAAAATGAGACTTTTTCAGTGGAACAGATTGAGTAAGTGAACAATGATGCAAAAGAATTTACAGCCCTTCATCATCTCTGATTTATTATATTCAAGGAAACTCCAAGTGTTGTTTGTATAAATCCCCCAAATGCACTGTTCAAAAAAGTCAGGCAAAAGTCTCAATCTCTGGAAATAAGTCCCCCTTTTGTCTTAAATCCCCTTTTTAGGCTGAGGAGATCATACTGCTCTTTAGGCAGTGTTTTCCCATCTTGTCTATACTGTAAGTAGAAATACCTACGGTTTCACCTGCTGCAGGTATGACGTGGTTTTGTTGACCAACCTAGCATTAGCATTATGTTGGTTCCCAAGACTAAAAGCCTGTTCTTGGATCATTGCTGATGATGAGGTCTTTGGTGAACAAACATTCATGTAACGTCCACATTTTGTCCATCATGATCATAATCTTCATGAACAAATTTGAATATCATGATTATTTAATCTAAAGCATAATCAACCAGAGTAAAAAGATATTTATTAAGCTCTTATGGAACTACAACATGGCAGTAGAAGCACCTACCACATTTCCAATGTATAACTTCACATTATTACCTCTTGTTAATCAAATGACTTGATCAAGTTGGTGCCCATGACTGTGGCTATGCTGTATTATTGTTGATCTAAAAACTATCTGTCATGTCATTTTAGTGGGCTGTTAGCAACCATCCTTGTAAAAAGTCAATACACTTTAAAATTCAGAATTAGGGCAACTGATTTGACACGATTTTTTTATTTGTGCTGTGAGATTTTCCTTTCTTTTAGAATATGCAACTTTACCTGTGTTATTCCTCCATTGAACCTGCTCTCTGCTGTGATTCACGTCAGAGAAAACAGGGTGTCAGACCTATTCACTGTTTCTGTATAAGGGCACGCTGTCAGTGTACATCAGACCAGCAAATGATCAGTAAAAATATTCTGTCTGTATAAAAGGAGACTTGATATGAAGGAAGGTCGATTTTTGTTTGTATTGGCGTTCATATTTACCACAGTTTGAATTGACTTTGTATAAAGGTGAGGTGAACTGGTTTTATTTAAAGAGTTTCTGGCCCTGGACCATCTTAGAATATAGCATCTGTTTTCAAACTGCAAAATTGTGAACCACTTGTCAAAAAAAGTTTGATATTTTTAATAAATATTTTGTAAGAAGTCTGTCTGTTTATTATTTAAGAAAACTCATTCAAAGGATCAGATAAAAACTGACTTTATATTTGGTATAATTCTGGCACAATATGTAATATTTAATTAAGACCATATTTTATAACAAAGCATTATATTGCATTGTGCATTTTATGTTTTTCTTCTGTTTTTGATGATGTCTCATCCATCAACTCCTCTAATAATAGCACAAAAGAGTTTGAGGGTCAGGAATGAATAAAAGTAAAGTTATTTTTATGATGCACTTCGAGAAAAAAGTTATTGTCAGAAATAAAATACTGAGAATCAAATCAATCAAAATTTCAGCAACTTTGAGGGCTTGTCATTCAGAAACCGTTTGAGAAACAACAAATTCCTACAGAACTTTTGATCAGCATGGCCTCCTCTGGCATCTCTCTGCATTTCAAGCTGATACCATTTACGGACTAGGAGGAGTTATATTTTTTTGTAGACACAAATATTTGAGTCCTATTTTAATTTTGAAAGGCAAATTGCGGACTTGCTGTTTGAGATAGGTCAGGGTTGTCAGTGCGTGATTAGTGGGTCTTGATGAAACAAATGTCACGGTGTTGGTTTGATTGCTACGACAGTGATTCTCAAACTAGGGAACTCGTACCCCCAGAGGTACGTGAATACCTGTCAGGTTTCAATCAGTTGTTTCGTAGTTAAAGTTCAAACTGGCAAATGTTTGTATGGTGAGCTTTGATAAAGGCCTGAAGTGTTGGCAGAGAGGCTGGAGGCTGGAATGGTGAGGAGGAAATCTGTCCTGAATTGTCTAAGATTCTTATAGTAACATAAGTTCAGTCACACACCCCTCATGTGAAAGCTGTGGTGAGTTTGTAACAGTTTCAAGGTCATTAATGAATTCGTTCCAGAAATGTACATTTCTGTTTTCAAAAGTGAACTGATGTTACCCAGTGAAACTGCTGGTAAATAAATGTATGTTGTGATAAATAATTCACTTGAAGAGATTTTTTTGTATGTTATGCATGTTAAATGTGGGAGGTGGGGGTGGCGGCAGGCTTACAGACACATTTCTTTTTCTAGCTGCTGTAAGTGTGTGAGAGTAGGGGGTACATGGCTGGAGGTCGAGTGTCTGAAGAGGTACAGGCCGTGAAAAGTTTGGGAACCACTGCTCTACGGCATTCCTACTGGCTGTGAGGACTGTGTTAGTGTGTCTAGGTGACGCTAGAGAGCACATTTTGGCATGTTGGGGGTTAATTTTTTTTATTTTATCAAAGTTTTTGACAGATCTAGGGTGTGTGACAATTTTGGTGAGTTTTTGGGCATGTTTAGAGGGTCAAATTAAGGTTTTTTTGCAACATCAGGTGAATAATAATAAAAAGAAGAAAGAAACGCTACAGGAACAATAGGGTCCTTTGCCTTAGGGCGAGGACCCTAAAGATTACGATGATTCAACTACAAAACCCAAAACCAGTGAAGTTGGCACGTTGTGTAAATCGTAAATAAAAACAGAATACAATGATTTGCAAATCCCTTTCAACCTATATTCAGTTGAATACACAGCAAAGACAAGATACTTAACGTTCGAACTGGTAAACTGTGTTATTTTTTGCAAATATTAGCTCATTTTGAATTTGATGCCTGCAACATGTTTCAAAAAAGCTGGCACAAGTGGCAAAAAAGACTGAGAAAGTTGAGGAATGCTCCTCAAACACTTATTTGGAACATCCCACAGGTGAACAGGCTAATTGAGAACAGGTGGGTGCCATGATTGGGTATAAAAGCAGCTTCCCTGAAATGGTCAGTCATTCACAAACAAGGATGGGGCGAGGGTCACCACTTTTTGAACAAATGCGTGAGCAAATTGTCGAGCAGTTTAAGAACAACATTTCTCAACGAGCTATTGCAAGGAATTTAGGGATTTCATCATCTACGGTCCGTAATATCATCAAAAGGTTCAGAGAATCTGGAGAAATTACTGCACGTAAGCGGTAAGGCCGAAAACCAACATTGAATGCCCGTGACCTTCGATCCCTCAGGCGGTACTGCATCAAAAACCGGCATCACTGTGTAAAGGATATCACCACATGGGCTCAGGAACACTTCAGAAAACCACTGTCAGTAACTGCAGTTCATCGCTACATCTGTAAGTGCAAGTTAAAACTCTACTATGCAAAGCGAAAGCCATTTATCAACAACATCCAGAAACGCCGCCGGCTTCGCTGGGCCCGAGCTCATCTAAGATGGACTGATGCAAAGTGGAAAAGTGTTCTGTGGTCTGACGAGTCCACATTTCAAATTGTTTTTGGAAAGTGTGGTCGTGGTGTCCTCCGGACCAAAGAGGAAAAGAACCAGCCGGACTGTTATAGGCGCAAAGTTCAAAAGCCAGCATCTGTGATGGTATGGGGGTGTATTAGTGCCCAAGGCATGGGTAACTTACACATCTGTGAAGGCACCATTAATGCTGAAAGGTACATACAGGTTTTGGAGCAACATATGTTGCCATCCAAGCAACGTCTTTTTCATGGACGCCCCTGCTTATTTCAGCAAGACAATGCCAAGCCACATTCTGCACGTGTTACAACAGCGTGGCTTCGTAGTAAAAGAGTGCGGGTACTAGACTGGCCTGCCTGTAGTCCAGATCTGTCCCCTATTGAAAATGTGTGGCGCATTATGAAGCGTAAAATACAACAACGGAGACCCCGGACTGTTGAACAACTTAAGCTGTACATCAAGCAAGAATGGGAAAGAATTCCACCTGAAAAGCTTCAAAAACTGGTCTCCTCAGTTCCCAAACGTTTACTGAGTGTTGTTAAAAGGAAAGGCGATGTAACACAGTGGTAAAAATGCCCAACTTTTTTGCAATGTGTTGCTGCCATTAAATTCTAAGTTGATGATTATTTGCAAAAGAAAATAAAGTTTCTCAGTTTGAACATTAAATATCTTGTCTTTGCAGTGTATTCAATTGAATATAAGTTGAAAAGGATTTGCAAATCATTGTATTCTGTTTTTATTTACGATTTACACAACGTGCCAACTTCACTGGTTTTGGGTTTTGTACATGAATATGTAGTGTAATATGTGTAATGTATGTAATATGTGCGTGCGTATGTATGTACAGGAACCCTGCCCACCAGAAGATGCCTTCATTAAACACAGTCATTAAACACAGTCCAGACTCCCCACACAGTGTTTGCTCAATCTTCAATCCTGCCGACTGCTTCCTCACCCATCAGGGATCTTCTGGGATGAGAGAGGTGCATTATGAGCAACACAGTGGCCCCAGACAAGTGTGACTCCCACAGAATAGAGAGTTTCTGGGTCTGGAGATGTGTTCATTTTCATGTGTAACTATTAAATGACTGTAATAATTAGACTTTCCTATTGTCAGATTATCAGTCTTCTATTAATTCTATTTTGTTTGGAATACAGTTAATTTTCAAGCTTTAACCTTGAAAACATGAAAATCAATCCTGATAAAAGACAGATATTTATTGTTTGGTAAATCTGTATTTTTTTGTTGTTGTTAAAGATTTTGCCCTCTGTAACAGAACTAATGTCGGCCTCACACAGGCCGAAGTTGCCGATCCCTGCCGGACTGGGCGATCCCGTAAAGGGACAGCAGGGGGCGACGGTCCTCCTCTCGAGCCAACTCCTCACCGGAAACGTGTCTTCATCGGTAGAAGAAGAGCCGACCACTGACATGGAAGCGAGGGAGCAGATGTTGTTCTTCAGTCACATGTCTGAGAAGTTTTCAGTGTCTCTTTCGGAGCCTGAGACAGCTTTTATTTTATAAAGCTCCGCGAGAAAGTCCGTGAACATGGCGCAGGAGGGTGAGTGTTCCTGCTGATGGTTCAGTCCCAGCCTCCTCTCTCATGAACGGTCCTAACGTCCATCTGCTGCTTAGATTCTGCCGCAGCACATTTTGGTACCCAGCTTACCCAAAGATCCAGAGTGTTCCCTTTAAAGTTCTGAGCCTCCACAATGCTGAAGATCATTCAGATCAACTATGTCTTTCTTTTCTCACACGATGGCTCATTATAGGGCTGCACGGGGGTGGGAGATCTCCAGGACATGTCCAAACCTGCTCTCAACTTGGGCCATTTTGGAAATTTTCCATGTATATAAATATTGAGTTTTGTCATAGGCAGACATCCTGTGGTTGATACATCTATAGTAACTATCTTTAGCACCAGATTGGCATGAGGTCCCCCCAGAGGTGTGTGACAATTTTTGTGAGTTCTTGAGCGTGTTTCGGGGGTCAAATTAAGGTCCAAAGACCGGGTCGGCGTAATAATAAAAAGAAATGCCACAGGAACAATAGGGTCCTTGCCCTAATCTAGCTCTAGCTAGAGGGGTCCTTTCTCTTTCTCTCGTTCATGTATTAATTTTTGTGACTGCTAGACTATGATCACAGTCATTAATGTAACCATTCTAGTTTCTCATATACAGAGTACTCTTGATCCAGATGTATTCTCTCCCTGTCTAAGATCCTCTGTACATCTCCCTTCCTCTTGTGGACCCAGTCTGCTCTGATTGCTGGACAGGTCAACTCTGTGGTCATTTGTTTGGTCTAGTGCCATGTTGTCAACACCTTGGCATTCATTCTGCTGTCTCTGCTCTGCCCTGGGCTTGCCACTCTGAGCTGATGGGCTTAAACGGCTTGGTGAAACAATTGTAGGATGTCACACTGGTAGATCTGTTTGGGTAAGTCAAGGGAGGTAGTTGTTTCAGGCAGCTGCTGGCTATATAAATAGGGGGAGGGGGAAGTCAAGATGCAATGGATTGTGTGCATTGTGCATAGATTTACCTCATCACATATAAAACTCAAAAAAGGGTAATATGGGCTCTTTACAACATTCAGTCTTAATCACTCATGATGAATTTTTAGCTGATACTTAACTCCATTACCTGTCTGTGTCTCACATTTCCAATTTTTCTTTAATATTAAACAGTTTTGAGTTTCTTTAACAGGTCCTTTGTCCAATAGTAAACCTCCTCTGAATCGGCACTGAGGTGTACTAGACAAAAGCAAGAAATAGATGCTACCTTTTAATTTTACATCAGCTTCAAACATTGGTTCATGCCACCTTTCCTGCCAACAGGTCAGTGTTTGCCAGCATGACTAATAGCCTAAGATGTTAAAACATCTCGCAAAATCATGACAAAACAGCATGCCAATGATAGTCCCAATTTTTTGGTTTCTGTGGGGACGAAATTCAAATAAAAAAAGCATCGTAGGGACTTTCATAGGGATTAACACTTTGCAGAACACTGTTGCCAAAGCATTGCAAGAAAATAATAACAAATAAATTCAAAACAGAATGAATCCTCACACTATTATTTAAAAACCTGAACATGTTGTAAAAGTATGAAGTAAAACCAGGAATGGATTTATTAACCTATCTGAAATTTAACAAGGAGACAATTCCTGTAAGCAGTCCATCATCATTTATCAGACAAACATTTCCAAACTTCTTCATGATAATGACCAGACACTCTCTTGTCTCAGATGTTAGCTCATATTTCCACATTTTTATTTTTTAAATAAATTAAATTATTATTATTTGTTACATATTGCCCTTTATTTACCGGTAAAATGGATTCATTGATTGATTTTGATATTTGACAGACTCCAATGCCATTCAACAAATGATGTACTTAGGTTGCACTGTACCTGCACTGAGAATAACCCGTGTGCGTGTTTACTTTAAAAGTTTACCAAACTTTTTTTCTGCAAACGTTGTCACAGTTCTTATCGATCAAATGTATTTGTCTTTTTAATATCATAAAGCTTATTGATGGACAAAAACAACTAAGAATTGATAAGAAGTCAAGGCCTGAAGTCTGCTGACTTTGCTTGCTTCTAATTTGGTTCCAGCAGTGACTGTTGAGTTCTTTATTATTATTTACATTCTTTCAGTTTTCTTTTCCAGGGCTTCAATGAAGAGTCCAGGACTTTTTAAACACTACTTTTATTTTTGTCCTCCCAACAGAGGCTCGTGTTCGAGTCCCCATTCCTCGGGACCTGGTGAAGATTCTCGGTGTCGAGGTATGCAGAAACTCTTCAGCTGATGTGTAATGAACTTCTAAGTGTAACTTTGAATATCAGCGGTCAGTTTGTCGCTAAGCATCCTTGATATTGTGTGAGGGGAAAAAAATCTCTAAGCAGAAGAAAATTATGTTCTAAAGCAGCTTGTTTAACAAGATGATTTCTCAAGAGTGTGTGAAGAAGTAGTTTGGTTCCCTCTGAGTGGGCAGGACATGGTTTTGGTTTTTCCATTGGAACCCTCAAAAACTTAGTTGCTGATATTTCAAAACCTGTGCAAAGATTAGACCCAAGATTTTTAGATAGTTCGAACTGTGCGTATTTGATCTTCAATATCATATGTAGAAGGTTTTAGTTGATTTCTGTTCTCAGGAGCTTTAAAGGTTCTCAGGATGTGACTCTAAGAGCTGAGTCTGTCTTTCTTATAATCCATCTGTTTGTCTGATCTGTGCCTGTTTTTACACTTCAATGACTATCAACACATTCATGCTAATCAAACCCAGCTCTGTCCAAACAAAGGAAGAAGCAGTGAAAAGACAAAAAAACAACAGAAAAGAGGGATTTAGACTGATTCCAGGTGTCTGTGGCTCAATGTGGAGAGTTGCTTGACTGTCAGAAAGTAGTGGGTTCAGTGGTTGTTGATGTGTCCTTGGGCAAGACACTGAACCTGTAACTGCTCTTACTGCTGCGTCGATAGCATGTAAAGGGTATGAATGTGTGTATGTATTAGCCGATACCGATGGACAACTTGGACAGAAACCTTAACCATCAGTGAGTGAATGTGAACTGGTGGAAGGTGTGACCTGAGTTGTAAACGCACTATGAGTTATCAGAAGGACTACAAAAGTGCTAATAAGATCAAGTCCAGTTGCTAGGGCCATTTACCATGATTTCTGTCAGTAAAGTTTTGAGTTGCACAGTGACACATCCTGCCTTATTTCACAAACATATCAAGAACCAAATATTTTATACCTTATCAATGTGTACCTCATTTGTGGTGTACCACAAGGTTTAGCTTTAGGTCCTATTCAATTTCCATGTATATGCTGACCCTTGGCCAAATAATTTGGTGCCATAAAGTCTCCTTGCACTGCTAAGCAGACGACAGGCAGATGAACCTTCCCCTGTAGCTTAGCTGCTGTCAGAGACGATCTAGATGAGGGGTTGACAGTTAAGTTAGGCCTTGGGCCAAAGTTCCAGAGTCACTATATTGCAGGCCAGAACATACTCAGGTTGATTTATATAGAAGTGATGAGTAAAAGCTTTCTACTTCTGTTTTCCTAGGAGACCGAAGTTTTGCCTTTACAAGCATTAAATAATGAGTCATAAAGGGGAGAGAGAGCGCTGGGGCGATGGGGACTTGGCGTTCCCATTAAGCACAAAATAGGACACAACAAACCTCTCTTGAAACACCCGAATCATCCGTCTGTAACCTGTTTGTTTTATGATATCTGATAAACTTAGTTTATTAATACGGCAACAACATCTAATGTGGGATTTATCAGAAAGAAATACCACTTTTCAGGTCTGGAAAAATAATATGTTTTTGTCAAAATATTTGAGCAATAAGGAAAATTCATGCTGAAAGCAGGCTATTATGATCAGTTCATGAACAACAGATAACCACACAGACAGATGTGTCTCTGAGCTTTATCATTATTAGCAAATCACGACTGTGCGCATTATGCACTGATCCTACCTCTTTAGAGGGCACTGGGCCCTCTCTCCTCCCCTCCTCCCTCTGGGTATAAAGCTCAGGCCACCTCATGCTCCAACCGACCAATCACAGAGGAGGGGGGGTGTTGTTATTCAGAGCAATCGGCCGCTGGCTTCTGCTGCACTGAGGACAAATTAATACTGAAATCATCGGACAAACATGAAATAAATAAAAGAAAGGAATGAGGATGCAGTTCTGCTCACAGACACAGCGGAGAGGAGGACGTTTTGTCGATGGAGAAAGCCTGGTGCTGTTCCTGGAGCCGTGGTTTCTAAATGAAGGCAGCAGACTCTCCTGAATTTGTAATAAACATCCCAGTCCTGTACAACTCACAGCTACTACTAACATTACTGTGAGCCCATAATGTTATAGAAACATACACGGCAGCTCTGCTCACTCACAGTCCCTCCAGACGTGCCTGTTAATCACTCGAAACAAGGCTGCTGAAAATGTCGATATGGAAATAGTCCATCGTAGCAGAACTCTGTGTGTGTCTGAGTGTAAAAACCGAACCCCCAAACTCCACATAGAGCGAACGCACCGCGCACCGAAGCGCCGTGGTTTTGCTCCGACCAACAGGCTGGAGACGTCGCCCCCTGGAAGCACAACACCAACATCTGTACAAGCAGCAGCAAAGTGGTTCAGTCAACAAGTTACAGGACCGACTACTGACTAGGTCACTCTATTGGATGATATTTATGTCAACAATAATCACACTTCTTGCAGACTGATATTTTTCATTCCACAATGTGTGTATAAAATAAATATAGGACTATAATGTTGGGTCGAAATCACAATTTATGGGTGGAACTGAGCTGCGTGGCGGAGGTCTGCGCTCTCTGAGTGCTTTTCTATTTCTTTTCCTATAACTGCTTTTGTTGCTTATTGTCTGAAACTCTGTGTGTACTGCTTCTGCACATTTTAATTGTTATTTTCTTTTTGTTTTTATCTTTCGTCTTTGGTCCTCTTGGTCTCATTTTATATCACTGGGTTCTTGTTCTGTCCGGTTTCTTATGGCACATTAGCAGGTTCTTATGTTCTTAGACTTTAACATGCTGTTTGGGTTTGTTTTTAAGTGTTATTGGTGTTATTATTGCTTCAAACTTTAAAACTTAGTTTTAAAGTTTTTGTGATTTGTTTTGTTTGTTCCTGACTGTTTGTTAAAGAAAGTTGTTTAAGTTTTTAAATACACTGCACAAGTAAAGTTATTAACTCATAGAATGTCATGAATAATATTACTACTATATCAAATTCCAACTATGGATCAGATCACATTCAAACTCAATTTCAGTAAAAAGTAAAAAAAAATTATGCTTTTTGTTCCGTCACAGGAATAACAATCATGATCCCTCTGTGTATAAAAAATATCTCTGGTGTTTTATTTCTAGTCGAAGACCAGATCTAAAGCAGAGGCTTTCACCAAGGCGTTCCTGAAGAGGAGCATCCAGGCGCAGACACAACTTGATGTCAAAAGCACGCTGAGTCACAAAGCTGTGATTATGGAGTATGCCAGGCCCAAAAAGGATCAGTCCAAAAGGAAGACAAAGAAGGCTAAAGGACTGAACGCTCGTCAGAAAAAAGAAATGAAGATCTTCCAGATCATACCTGAGCACCAAAGGTTTGTAATCTGACCTTTTTGGAGCAAAATAGTCCTTTTAAACTCATTTTTCAGCAGCTTGTCTCTTGTTTGATTCATTGACTTTATCATTATCATTTCAGATATGAGCTCTTTCTGCCCTTACATGAACTCTGGAGACAGTACATAATTGATCTGTGCGGTGGATTAAGTCCTTCAAGGTAAACCAGTTTAAACATGACTAACCCTCTCTTATTGGTTTAGATTAGATTAGATTAGACAGAACTTTATTAATCCCTTGGGAAGACTCCTTCAGGGAAATTAAGATACCAGTCAAGGTTTGAAGATATGTAAGATATCCCAGTCACATTAACTGTTTATGCAGAGTTTGAATAAGTACCAAAAACCTGGAAATAAATAAAAACTCAACTACCAACTGTTCCCTCATCTCAAACTCTGGGAGAATGGACTTTAGACAGAAACATTATATATTGTTAATAATATCAAACACATACTTGTCGACTAATTCCTGCTGGAAGGAGTTGGTTCCCAGAAACCTGCACCTGTATACACACTGGGATGGAGCGGCTCTGGCGAGTGGTTTTGTCTAACACTGGGCTCAGCTCATAGATCCAAGAGCACTGCTCTGTGGCATCTAAATCAGCCTATTAGCCAGTCATCATCATGGGCCAGGAAACCTTCATGGTCCCTAAAGACTCTCTCCATCCCGATCCACAGTCTGTGTGGTCTTCAGCAGTGCCAGAGCATCCATTGTGCAGCATTACACACGAGTGTCACTGCACTATTTATATGCTTACTCAGCAATTAGACTGTTTGTTACACACTTTGTCCCAACTAATACTAATCAGTCAGTGCTATCCACCGCTCTTTATCATTTGAAGAAGAAGTATGTTTTGAACATTCATACAGTTGTAGGAATAATGGCTCACTAAAGAAACACGTCTATAACACTGCAGACTCAGGTGTTTATGATTACGCTGGTCTGTAAGTCTGATATGTGATGATGTTAAACGTGTACGAGATGAATTTGGCTTCAATTCACCAGTTCACCGTCTGTGCTGCCAGTTTGCCCCATCTCCAAAATGTTTGTGCACCCGGATCAAAGTTTAAGTACTGGTGCACGCACTCTCAAGTGTGTTCAAGTTTATTTTTATAAATCACAACCTTGTGTTGGAAGTGACTAATGCCACTTTCAAACTCCATTTTGTGTGTAAGCAGGCTTTATAAATGAGGCCCCTGCTCTTTGTGAGTGAATTAGACTACTTAAAAATAATGCTGTGTGAAAAGGAAACAATCCAAACAAAATATGAAAATTTGTCATGTTTTCTAAGACTGAATAAATACAAAGGAGCTAAGCTGATATTAAATGTCAGAAAATGAACTCAGTGGTAGTGATGCTGAAGTCACTTGACTGTGGTGTAGTTATTGGTAGCTGAGTACCTTGTACTTTTTTACTTTTGCCAACATTTAAGAGCTAATAATTACAAAAGTTGTGTTCAATTGTGAAGAATATCTTAATAAATAATACATTGTTGCTGTAAAGCACAAACCTCCTATTTCTGTTTTTTGTTATGTTAATTGACTTCCATATAGGTTAGTGGGTTTTGTAAATGTTTAAACTAAATTAAAGTTTTAAAAATATATCTGTAAGCAGGTCAAAATAATCAGTAATTCACTAAGGCTTTTAATGAATGGAACCCATATGATGATAATATTGTTACTGGTTTATGTACAATACACCACCCATTAAATCAGTCTGATCCTCTGTGTGTGTGTTTTACAGCAGTCCACAGTTTGTGCAGCAAAAGCTTGTGAAGGCAGACTTCCATGGTGCCATCCTCACCGGTATGTGTTTATTTGAGTAAAAAAATCATGTGTTGCTCACTGTTGATGTCAAAATGAAGGTGAATGTAGGTCATAATCAGTGAAGATCATGGTTGTGCCTTATTCATGCTTTCATGCCCACAGAAAACACAATTTCTATTTATGTTAGAAAATGTGCTTTTATTTTAAACAGGCCAAAATTTTGGGCAAATGGACTTGAGCTTATAACTTGCTTTACTTGTCTCTCTGACAACTCAGTGTTTTACACCACAGGTCACACCTACACGTCCACACTCTTTCACTCTATGATTTTTTGAAGCCTTGAGATGTGGGCACATGTGCACTCTGTGACTGACATTGATACTCTGGCGTCCCATTACTGTTGTTTTGATCATGTTTTTAAGGCCTCTTCGATGTTGAAGTGACTCTGTCATGTAAATGGATCTTTGTCTTCTTTGTCTGCTGTTCCTGCTTCCCCTCCTGCTAACCCTGGATTAACTGCAGCTGGTAAGGAGACAACAGTGCAGAATGAGTTACTGCGTCTAATCTTTATGGTATCTGCTGGTGTGTCAGGCATCACGCTACAGATACCAGACATCATCTGTAAAGACTTACTGTGTACTTCCACTGATGGGAGGGAGAAGGGAAAATGGAAGCGGGGAAAACGAGGTGGTGTCCGACTTTGGCTGAAGCTCAACCGGACCCCTCTGCTCAGACCTCCTAAAGTCAAGACCATCTCCTTGGTCAGGAGGCAGTTTAAGTGCTCCAGTCCGTGGGAGAACCTCCTCTCCTGCTCGTTCTTGATACACGCCACAATAGTCATATCATCAGAGTCCTCCTGAATGTGGCAGGACTCAGACCTGTACCTAAAGTCTGCTGTGTACAGGGTAAACAGGAATGAAGCCAGAACCGTCCCCTGAGGAGCCCCAGTGTTGCTCACTGCTGGTGCAGAAATACTGTTGCCCAGCCTAATCAACTGCGGCCGCCTTGTTAGGAAGTCCACGATCCAGGAAGTGAAGGAGGGATCAACCCCATGTCGTCGAGCTTATTCTGGACCAAGAAGGGCTGGATGGTGTTCAGTGCGCTTGAAAAGTCCAAGAACTTAACCCTCACATATCCACCTGGTACATTCAAGTGCGAGTGGGTCCGCTGGAGCATGTAGAAGACCACATCATCCACTCCTAGATGATCTTGGTATGCAAACTGCAGGGGTCAAGTGCATGTTCACCGGCAGAAGGCGGAGAAGCATCCACTCCTCTGTCTTCATGATGTAAATGGTCAGTGGACTTGTAGAGCTTCTCTAGTCTCAAAGCAGCTTCACACTGCAGGTCACATCTACACACTCATTCACTCACTGATGGCTGGAGTTTCTGTGTTATCAGCCAATGCATTCACGCCCTTTCACACCCGTGAGGAGTACCAGTCTGTAGTGGTTGATCTCAACCAGACGTGATGTTTTCCACAGAGCCAGAGCCCTGCCTGTTTGTAGACTGTCACTGACGCTCCTCTGGAGCAGCTCAGCCAGCTGTGCAGCACAGACCTTCAGCAGCGTGGGACACACACCATCAGGGCTGAAGGAGCTGAAAACTGACATTTTAAAGGCAGAACAGAAGTATGAATTGCAGGCCTTGGAAATTCAATGAACATTCTTGACTTTTTAGATGGCTTTGATTGAGATTTTCATTTTGTCTTTGTTTTTATTCTTGTTTTGACGCTTTTCATTTTAGCAAATAAATGCAGGAAGTGAGTCATAAACTTGAAGACATGAGTACAAATAAGAGTAATGGTTTTGACAACATATGTTGATTTCTCAAATAGTTTGCAAAAGAATTATACCCAATATTTAATCATGCTCTTAATAAGTCTCTATACAGACTCAGCACATCCCAAAATGCTGAAAGGATGCCGTGGTCATTTCTGTGCCCAAGATCAAGTGCCCCAACACTTCAAACAATTTTACAGACATTGCTCTGACTTCAGTTGTAATGAAGCTTTTGAAAACGTGTGAAAACTAAGCATGGCCTGTATCCAGTGCAGTTTGCTTATAGGCCACTAAGAGGAGTGGATGATGCCACAGTCACTTTGATGAACTGCTGAAACAAGACAGTAAAATCTGCCATGACCATCATAAATGACTGTTGAATGGTGTGAGGATTCCTCTTGAACATTTCTTACTGATTTTAGGAGATTCCCACAGACTCAAAAAGAGACCATCATAAAGGGCCAAAGGGCCATGGAAATAGTCTGTCATAGCAGAAGTCTGTGTGTGTGTGAGTGTAAAATCATAACCCCCAACCTCCACATAGAGCGAACGCACCGCGCACCGAAGCGCCGTGGTTTTGACGCCAGGCTGGAGACATCAACCACTGGAAGCACAACACCAACATCTGTACAAGCAGCAGCAAAGTGGTTCAGTCAACAAGTTACAAGACCGACTACTGACTAGGTCACTCTATTGGATGATATTTATATCAACAATAATCACACTTCTTGCAGATTGATATTTTTCATTCCCCAATGTGTGTATAAAATAAATATAGGACTATAATGTTGGGTGGAAATCACAATTTTGGAACTGAGCTGCTCGGCGGAGGTCTGCGCTCTCAGAGTGCTTTTCTAGTTGACTTTTTATGATCTCTGCACATTATTTTACTAATGGCACTTTTCTACTCTTGCTTTTATCTGCCTTGTTTTATTGATTGCTTGTTGTTTTCATTTTTGCTTTTAATGTTTTTTAATTGGTCTGTGGTTTATCTTTTTTTATCTTTGTGCAAGGACCTTTTTCTAATTTGTTGGATTCTTATTTTTATGAGGGCCTGAACACCGAGGTTCACCAGAAAGTGAACAACTGCATGAGTAAATAGTCCAGCAGTTTAAGAACAACATTTCTCAGTGCACAATTGCAGTAATTAAGGGACTTCATCAACTACAGTCCATTATATCGTCAAAAGATTTAGAGAATCTGTAAGGGGCAAGGCTGAAAACCAACACTGACTTCCCATGACCTTTGATCCCTCAGGTGGCACAACATTAAAAATGGCTCTGTAAAGTCTAATACCAAGTGGGCTCAGGAACACTTCAGAAAACCATTTTCAAGTTAACAGTTTGTCACTATATGTACAAGTGCACGTTACAACTCAACAAAAAAGATGAATCTATCACAGATGCACACTTGGAGAATACTCAGAGCTGCCCCTCTTTCCCTGTCATCCTCATATTGTGTGCAACTTTAAGGAAGTCACTGCGTGAACAGCCAACTAAAGACAAGAGTAACTAAGTTACTAAGCATACTTTAATAGTAACTGTAATATTATTGCTGTTTGAAAATTGTGCTAACTTATTCTACAAGTCTCTCAAAACACTCTCTTAACTGGTTACTGCCCAGCGCTGTTTAAAACGCCTGCTTTTTTGATTATTGGTCCTGCTAGCAGGAGTCACAGCTCCTGTGTGTGTTTTTTTAACAATATTGTGTCTCTTTTTCCCTTTCTCAGTGGTACGCTCTAAATGTCCATCATATGTGGGGACAACTGGGATTCTGGTCCAAGAATTCAAACATGTTTTTAAATTAATCACCAAAGAGGACAAGCTGAAAGGTAAGAAACTATTTGTAAATGTAATCCATGAAATTTGAAGTTTTTGCATAATCACATTCATTCTTCTGTTATTCTCTTCCCCTGCACAGTGATCCCCAAGAGGAACAGTGTGTTTGAAGTAGAGATCAACGGCTTCATCTCCCGCCTCTATGGAAATAAATTTGAACAGCGAGCTGGTGACCGCTCTGCCAAGAAAATGAAAGTTCGAGGAAGCATCGACTTGTGAAGGCCTTGGTGGTCACTTATCGTGTCCATGTGCTTTTCCTGGACGAAGAAACATGGAGAGCAGAGAACTTTAGATTTCAGTTTATGACTCGGCCCTCATTCTCTCCATATGGAAAGTTAATTTAAGTTTCTTAACTGGAATTCAAAATGAACCAAAAGATCTGAATCCTCTTCTGTGATGTTATGAGAGCAGCAGCAGTTTGGTAACCTGGGAAAACTTGAGCAGCTTAGAGGTTCGAGTGAGGACAAGTTATTTCCTGGATTTTTCAAAACTGTACACACACATGCTGTCACACACAACCTCAAGACAGGAACATATTTTGTGTGTGAAAAAAGTTTATTCATTTGATTTATTCAGTTGTGGTATTTGAGTCTGAGCCAGGTAAGAACTGTCCGTGTAATGTTTTGTTGGGTTCTTCTTACTTTCTTTGGTTCTAGCTTTATAAATGACTTGCTAAGTACATCTGTTTTGCCTGCACTGTGTGCAGAATGTTAATAAAAAGATGTGTTGTTTGAGCTATTCTAATATTTATGCTGAACAGTTCTCACACGGATGTGAAATGGATTATACAGTCCACTCTGATGGAGGAAGTTTTTCATCTGTATTGATTTATCACACTACTACACATTTACATGTCACTGATGCACAGTGAAAGAAATGTGAGATCATGCCAAGGGCCTAGGAAGCAAATTGCTGACCCTCTGGTGGAGCAATAACAGCTGCGTCAGAGCCCTTCAAACAACTTCTTCCTGAAGATATCCGCTCAAAGTAAATGTGCATTTTACCTGATTTAAAAAAATATATAAATATCACTTCAAGCACGACAGTGGCTTGTCTGCTCAAAGAAATGAGAGTTAAAATTGCCTGACCTTTATTTTTGAGAGTTTTCCAAAGTAACAGTGAGTGCTTTGGTTAAAGTAAAGCTAAACTTTTGCAGCGGCATTTATTTGATCCTAATATTGTTGTTTTATAATTTACTTAGAACCTAAAGTTTTACAAACAGGTCACCAGCATGCTCAACTCATCTATGGTCAGATAAAGCTACGTCCACATCCTCACCAGGGGATGGTCAGACACAGATCATGAGGATTCACAATTAAACAGTCTATTCTGAGCAAGGCTGAAACAGAGGGGTTTATTGGGCCATTACCAACATCTTCTGAAAAGCTCCTTGGCAGAGGTAACGAGACACAAGTTTGTTCTACCACATCAGCAAGCTCTCTCCTAGTAACAGATGTTAAAGCAGACCGGGGCTTCAAGAAGAACCATGAAATGGATATAGTAAAACATAGTTGTCTTTGTAGGAATCTCAATGCAGCAGATCATTTTATTTATGTATCCTTGCCTATTTCACAGCACAAACTCCCCCACCCTCAGTAGATGTGGCCCATTTTTCCCTTATATCCCTTCATTATTTCAAGTAAGCTCCCTAAAGATCAAATGTTTAAATGCATTCTGCTATCAAATGACATCTTGGAAGTTCCAGTTTGCTGGGGGCCAGTCTTTGTTGTGACCCTATTTATCTCAACATCATGGAGCATGTGTGGGATTATATAAAGAGACAGAAGGCTCTGGGCCAGACTACATCCAGACAAGATTCAGTTAGACGTCTGGAACGGCCTGCCTGCAGTGTTCCTCCATAACCTGTATTCACGTGTATCTGAAAGAACTGATGCTGCCTTGAAGGCAAAGGGTGATCACCAAATATTGACTGGATTTAGCTGTCCATTTACTTTGACTTTGTTCCTTGATAAGAGGCAAACCATTAAATCTTTATTTTTAAAGCATGCTTACTTCAGCATTTTTTTTTTTGCATCTGCCTAAAACTTGGACTTGAGCCTTTTCTAGTCTTTGACTTCTCAAAGCAGCTTCACACCACAGCTCACACCTACACATTCACACCAATTCGCTCTCAAAGTCACTCTGATGGTTGGAGTTTCTGTCAGTTGTCCATTAGTATCACTAACACATTCATGTCCTTTCATGCTCATTTACACACCACTGGTGCAGCAGTGGGAGCAACTTGGGATTAAGTGTCATCGCTGTTTGACAGCCAGAGTTGGGCCCGAACCTGCAACCTTCCGATTATCAACCAGCGCACTATCAGACTGCGCCACTGATGCCCCAACTTGTGAACAGTATGTGTGTATTTTATTGTGTGTCAGTTGGTTGCATTAAAATGTTTAAAAAGGGAAAATAAAGACAGCAGTAAACCCATGAAAAGACCTAAATCTTCAGAGTTTTGTTTTTGGGTTATGAGTAATTGAGAGTAATCTGAACATATAATTTTTGATATTTATGAATTTGATGTTCCTGTGCACACTCTGAGGCCAGCAAAAATAGACAACAGACAAACACACAACTTATTATTAGGAACTCATTTGTTTCTTATTCTAAGAAAATATATAAAAAAAAAAAAACAGTGGAGGAATGATTCAGATGAGATACAAAAAAAGGAAATTAGAGAAAGCTGGATGCCATTGATTGAACTGGTTAGAGAAGTTGTCCAACCACTAATAGAAACCTCTGACCTGGTTTATCTCAGCAGAACGATTGTTTTCATTGAAGAGGTGTGCTATCGGAAAACCAAGCCAACAAGTTATCATCGGTGTCTACTTCAAACTAACTATTAAATCTAGGGGCAAGCTACAAAACATGGTTCATAAGCAAACTCATCATATCGTTTCTTTGTCAGCTGAGAGTGTGAGGGGAGTTGAAAATAACTATCAGCCAAAGGGTGGCCTGGTAGAAAAGTTTGGAAACTGCTGACTAAAGGGAAGGAAGGGTGCTCTTTCTAGAAGCAATCTGCTCTTTCCATGATGCAGAAACTTTCTCAATTCACAACTAGAAAGCACTCAGAGAGTGCAAACCTCCTTCAAGGTAGCTCACATATTGCTGTTACATCTATAAGCAATAGTTCCATGATAAAGTTACCATCATAATATGATTCATGACCCTGAAAACCCACACCTAGCACTCAGAATCATGTTGATATCAGTATTAGTTAGACAGTTAATGAGCAAAAATGATTATTCACTAATGGAGGTTATCTGGATCACCACCAAAATCTAATCTTTTTTTTAGTTGGGTCATTGCCAATATCTCCTGAAATGTCAGCAAAATCCGTCCAGTAGTTTTTGCAGTCAGACAAACGATGGTGGAAACATAACCCCCTTGGCAGAGGTAGTTATATTACCTCTTGTGCTGTTAAAGCTCAAAGTGATGGGGCCAAGTATTGATTCAATAACCATAGTCTAAGTGTTCACAGGAGCATGATCCTGTCATCCAGCTCAGGTTGTCTGTTTTCCTGCAGACCAAGGTGACAAAAATACAACTGACCCTTTGTCAAGCTCTGCCCTTTATCAAGACCCGCCCTCCTTGGTAACTGTTATTTATTAGACTATTGTTACTGGCCTCTTTCTCATTTGAAACAACTGAAAATAAGACGAGCAAACAATAAACTATTGATATTTATTAATTTAGTTTTTTTTTGTTGACTGGTGACCAGTTAACAAAAAAGAACAGCTACTTTTCTCAATGATAGAATAAAGATAAAAACATGGCAAATCTTGAATGGACTTGAGCTTGTATAATGATTTTTAAGTCTTTCTGGCTCAAAGCACCAGTGTGCTGCCAATCCCTGTAGCCATTCACACCACTTTGCACTCACTGTGGTGATTAGTCCTAAAAGTAGCCACTACTGCCTGATAGTGGGCAAGAAGTTGTTGCGACTAGTACCCAGCTTTACAAAAACAAAACAAACCAACAGTCTAAAGTTGCCACTTAACTCCAAATATCTTTATTCCTCCCGGCTCTTCCTGTAGTTTCTAATAAGCATTACCATAATACATGTTACAAAATAAAGAAAAAAAAAACGAAAACTGTTTGCCTCCTCCCACCTCAGCCCCCTTAACATAATTAACACAACTTATAACACCTGCAGCCACCTTTGGCCAGCACCACATGATGCTTCACTGACCTCTGGTGGCCTCGGAGGAAAACACCCTCAAACACAAAAATAAAAAGGTGGCTCCTACACTCACATTCACTCACTCTCACTCGCTGGTCCATTAGTATTAGCCAACACATCCTCACCCATTCACCCTTTCATACCCATTCACACACCACTGAAGCAGCAGTTGGATCAATTGGCCAAATGACACTTTAATATTCTCTTCATGATGAGATGAGTGTTTGAACAGGCTTCAGTTCCTCATCAGGCATAACATCAGTAAATGATCAATTTCTATCTGTCCCTGAGGAAAGATATCAGGTCACAAGGAATAAATGATTATAGCAAGCCCCGGTTTGATTTTTGCTGACTGAGGGATTTAACGTACAATGTATAGCATCTAAAAGTTTAAATGAACCAGACTTGGCAGCATGGGAGAACATTTGTTAGCAGGAATTTTCTTCACAAATGTGTAAAACAGGGCTGGGCCTAAGGGCCACATACAGCTTTCCCCCGCCTCTGCAGTTGGACCAGCAGCTGATTTCAAATGTAAAAAAGTAGAGAAACTCTAATAAATGAAATTGTGTTTGTAAACTCCTTCATATATATTACTAAAACATTTGTAAAATACAGTTGTGAGTAAAAGACACTTAATCAGTTAATACTCTGTTACTTGCATTGAAAAAAGTTGCTGAAACTTGCTTGATTAGAAGTATTACTAATACTAATCAAGCTAGTCTGTTTATGTTGATATAACTTCCTGTTAAAGGCAGGGTTGGTAGTCACAGAAAACTAGCATGAATTTGACTGTAGCATCTCCTCAGGACTCCGTCTAGCTCCTCCATCCCCCCCGGAGCTCCTCCAAAATGACGCCCCCACTCACATGCACGAGCGCTGATTCACGACCATATGTCTGATATAAAACCACCGACTCAAAACCGGTCCTCAGCACATCGTGTTTGTTTTGTACTACGCCAAGTCATGTCTCACTCAGGTAGTTTCTCTGCTATTCTCCAGCATACTTGGACCCCTCTGAGCTCGGCTCGGCTATGTTCATTGAATCAGGGTCAGTGCACGGCGGCAAAATGTACGCGCAGAAGGTGAGCAGAACGGCAATACAGGATTTGATTGGTTTAATAAATTTGGTCCGAATCGCTGTGATTGGCTGGTGTTTTCTCTGTTTTACTCCTGCTGTAGACAGCAGCTATTTTTCACTCTCTTTTAAGAACACATCGTGCATTGATTGCCATCAGGACATACCGATCATTTTAACCAGTGTGACAAAAAGTGTATCTAAATCAAAGCCACCAACCCTGCCTTTAAAGCTTTTTTTAAATTCTTTCCTTCTTAAACAATAAGTAACTGTAATTGTTGTTGAGCATAACCTAACACTTGTGGCAATGTGGCCTCTGGCTCTAAGGATTAAATTACTGTAGCCTTTTAAGTAACCAGAGTTGTCCATCCCTGGTGGTTTGAAATACAACTGTTGCAGATTATTTTAGATTTCCAGTAAGCTGTGAAAATTTCCCCTAATCTAAGATTAAAAAGAAGAATTAGTCAATGGAAGGAATTTCAGGTGTAAAAAGTAACCTGTTCAGTAAACAATGGCATTTCTTCATGACAGTTCCCTTTTTGCATCACTATGCCCTCTTCATTTTACTAATCTTGTTTATCATAAAGGAGAAGTGACTGTGGAAAGCCCCATTGTGTCACCCAGAGCTGAGTCTTTAAATCTCACCAGAGTCGAGACAAACTATTAGCACAAAGACTCAGACTGCAGCACTGGACACATGGACACCGTCACAGAGCAGCTGATGTTCACAAAGGAGAACCAGGAGAGGATCCAAGCTGTGGAGAACTCATTTGGACCACTGGGTAGACCTCTGTCCCAGCCGGGGCGGGTTCTGATTGGAGAAGGCCGGCTGATGAAGCAGAGCCGCAGAGGTTTTCAGCCTAAAGCCTTCTTCCTCTTTAGTGATGTGCTGGTGTACGGCAGCATCATTGTGAATGGACGCTGGTATAAGAAACAGCAGATCATTCCTCTTGGTGAGCAAATCATCTGATTTTTTTTTTCAGAACAAGAATCAAACAAGAAATGAGAAATGGTGTCTGGCTTTTTTGTTTTTAACTTCAAAATCTTTGAGAGTGAAAAAGTTTCAGGAAGACAACTCACTTTTGTGTTTGTAACATCTGCAGCAGTTTGGTGTTTCGGCATTAACCAACAATATATTTAAAAAGAGACTTTAAGTAGCTCATGGTATCACACAAACCAGAGTATGTCAGAATTCATTCACAGGTGGATGCTGGGACGATGGAGGGTTGAAAGCACAGGTTGTAGAGTGGAGCTGGTAAAGCTGGGGCTGAAAGAGGCATCGACCCCTAAATGACATGAAAACAGGGCAGAGAAAAAGCTACTTCGGTCGGAAAGAGGGCCACATCAGCTTTTGCAGGGGCCACATTGTTGCAGTTTTAAATATAACCTCAACTTATTGTTTCTCAAACTAAAGAAACAAAAGCAGCAAATACAGAGCTTAAAAGTTAATTTTTTTGGCTTTTTAACTCAAATGTTGGTACAAGTATTTAATTTAGTGAGCAATTTACAGGGTCCTCATGTCTGTGAGATTGTAGAAATAGTCTTTATAGAAGTATAATCAATAATAATCATGAACATTGAATTTAAATTCAATTAAAATCGAATAATACAACAGCATCAAAATGAGAATTTATAGGTAATGTACTTTTGGCTGATAATGGGGGGGTGCAGAGTCAAAGGACTGAAATAAGAATTATATACATATGTATATATTTATATATATGTGTGTGTATATATATATATATATACATATACATATACATATACATATATATATATATATATATATACATACATTCATATATATACATACATACATATATATATACATATATATGTATGTATATATATATATCACTTAAAGTTTTTTATTTTACAAATACACAAAAGAAAAAAGGAGTTTTAAGGAAACAAAAGACAATAAAGCCCTGTACCTTCAAAATGTTGCCGCTTTAATGTCCCTAATGCAGACTGTCACATTTCTTTGTGTATACATGTTTTCTTATCAATTTTAAACTGAGGCAACACAGAGAGCAGAGGGCCCGGCCACCAGTTGCCCTCCTATGAGGTCGGGAAAAAGCAGTGTGAAAAAAGTCGAACAGGGACTGATTCTCTGCTTATACACCTCTGCGTTATTTTGCAGCTGGAGGTATGACAGCTCCACTGCTGGCTGACAAACATTACATTCGTATTTTTTGTTCAGCCATGCTACCATGTGTTTGCTCACATGCTCGGTGACCACTTTACTATCATTCAGTATCTTTTGTCTCAGAGGACATCCAGCTGGAGGACCTGGAAAACAGTACCAAAATGAGGAACCAATGGTTGATCCGCACACCACGCAAGTCCTTCTACGTGTCAGCCTCCTCTCACGAGGAGAAGAGAGCCTGGATCGACCGCCTGGAGGACTGCAGGTCCAGACTGCTGCAGAGCAGTGGTCGAATCCCGGGGTCAGCCTTTGCGGTGACCTGGATCCCTGACCAGGCTTCAGCCATCTGTATGCGCTGCTCCGATAAGTTCTCCCTAGCCCATCGTCGGCACCACTGCAGAAGATGTGGCTTTGTGGTCTGTGGTGCATGCTCCAGGAAGCGAGTGGTGATCACACACATTCATCAGACCAAGTGCCAGAGGGTCTGCACCATGTGCCACCCAAGTCTTTTAAGAACTGAGACAGAGGACCCAGAGGTCAGACTGAGAGGAGACAGCACGGGGAGGCTGCGATCAGATGAGGATGAAGTTAAGGGATTCAGTGGGGAGCAGAGGAGCAGACCAAGGACCCAGACCCCAGCAGGTGGACTCCTGGTCCCCCTATGTCTAACTCAAACCAGAGCATATCAGACCCCAGACTACATGCAAGAATTAGATGTATGAGACATGAACAAGTCTGTGTGCATATCAGTGAAAAAGAAGCCTGAGGAGATAAAAACAGGAATATAAGACAGGCATATGCATCAAGTAACTTAACATGCATATCAGAGCAGGAAATGTGCACAATCAGCCAAAATTATACAGAAAAGAACGCTAAGAGACAGCACACAGCTGTCTAATGTGTCTTAGTTTTCATGGACTACAAGTGGCAGGTGCCACTTTTAACACAAACTATGACTTAACAGTTAAATCATGTTAAATGTCATTTATAGTCAGTTTACCACAACAGGTGAGAATACTGATAAAAAAAAATAACCTTTTTTAAAACATTACTTACTATGAAGCTGTGTCCAGAGCACTCTGGTCAACTTCAGCTAGCCTCACTACGTTTGTATTTAAGTCTGAATTGATAACTTGCTGATGTATTTGTGTGAAGGATTTTATAATTTGCCTTAATTTTAAAAGAAAACTGAAAATCCAAGAAAAGATCTTTTTGCAACGATAAGTTTTTGGGTTCATTAAGGTAAAAAGTTCTTGACTAATTTGCTAACTTTTTTTTTTCTTCTAGCGTCGTGAACCTCAACATTAAAAGAGGATACACTTCATATGGTTTGAACTTTGAACTGCATTTTTAAAAGATCCCTTTGTTAAACATTTAATGTGAACAATAAAGTTATTTATTACATATTTTGATCAAAAATAAAGTAACTGAAAGTCAAACTTTGCTTCAAATGATCTATTCTCTCATTTTACTTACAGTGGCAATTCATTCAGTCATTCTAGTAGCTCTTCAGTTTTTAGCTCTTTTTTTAAATTAATTTTTCTTCAGATTTAAACATTTTTTGTACAGTTTTAGCATTTTTCCATTGGTAAACCTTTCTGCTCTTATGTACAGTTGAAGAAGAAGTCAGTTAAGCACCTCATTTCGAATGTTGGTTTTCCCTAAAGTTTTGGACAGAATTTGAGAATTATATCACCCTATAGACCAACCTTTCCTTTAAACTGGAAGTGAAAGACGAGTTGTTGTATTATGATGATAAAAAACAAAAAATTAAACATTTCATTAATCTGATGATTCTTATGGCAAAATTTCACATCCACAAAGCTAAGTTCTCTAAATGTCGACCTTCCTTTCCAGTTTTCCAACTTGATTTAAAGAACTACGTTGAATGAATAAAAATAATTGACAATAAGAAATGTCTTAATAGTATGATTATAATTCAAGAACTATTTAGATAATTGTGATCTTCGCTGCCTTTTTTTAATGTTGACCTATCTCTGTTTTTCTCTATTATTTGTCTCTTTTTTTTATTTAGTCTAGTTTAGATGCCAAACTTTGGGCTGTTGCCAGCATGGCAACTGTTGTTGATTGTAACTGATAAAACTTTTCAATAAAGTTTTGAAAAAAGAATATATTATTTTAATTGGCCTAATTGAATCCTAATACTCACCATCCATTACAAAAATGAATGGCCTTAATTAAATAATGTTTCTAAGATTATCAAGCACAGATGTTACCTTTTCATTGCAAGTACTTCAGGTACCCCCAGAGAGCAGTGGAGACCACCCAGATTCATGAAGAATCACTTTATTTTCTCTGCTTCTGAGCTGTTGTTTTTTTCTTTACAAAACCTTTATTTCAAAGCTCTGTACACCATTTCTCTGTGCTCTACCTCACAATCTGGCAACCCGGGTGTGTATCAAAGATTGTCTATGGAGAAGCGAGGACCGAGTGAGGACTCTGTCCTCCGTCTTAATTTCACAATTAAATGTTTTGGGGTTTTTTAGATCTGAAAAATACCGAGGTCTTGACTCCGGTGACCTCAATGGTAGCTACGGCCATGATCCCATGGATATTATTCAAGAAAGGAACTACTGGCTCTGGGGACAGAGGGAAGAGTTGGGATACGACACCACATCCTGGCTGAGGTGAGGAGGAGGCCCAGGGGCGGGGTCTGGCTGCAGACCTCACCTCTCAAGCCCCTCCACCTCATCCCTCAAGCCCCTATCCTGCAGACGTCTACCTCATCTATCAAGCCCATGAGGCATCCGTCCAGCCCGGAAATGATTTGATTTATTCCATGCTTGGACTGGAAATAGTGATATTATTGCACATAAGACAGAGAAAATGGTAATAATGAAACTGGCCTGGACAAAAATGATGGTACCCCTAGAAAAGATTGAAAATGATTTGACCATAAAGGACATGTTAAACTAAGGTGTGTCCTAGTTAGCATCACATTTTTAATCTGAATGTGTGGTGCATTTGAATCTGCACATGCCTCCTCAAACATCCCACCATTTGAAGGGTGCTGCATCAGACAAGGTGGGCACGGCTAAAATTAGTGGGAGCGGGAGGAGAAGACCATTTGCCAGGCTGCTGTTTTCCAAGGTGTTGCGTGCTGTAGCAAAAGTTACCGTCTTTTCTTTAAAATTGCCAAGATTTCAGTGGTGTTTCATCAGCTGGGTGGTGCACTGCCAAGCACTGGGAGGTGAAGACGGTTTGCCTGTGACTGGTTTTCACAGAGGTGCTGCGTGGTGAGGCAACCTCAGTTGAAACGTAAGTTAAGTTACTGTGTTTTTGTTTAAACGTTGTGATAATGTGGGCTATATTAACTTCTGTTCATAATTATGTTAATATTGTTTTGAATGTCATAAACCCCCAAAGGTTGCTTAATATTACCAGGTTAAACTCAATGGCGTCTGTAGTAGGTTGGAAATGCTACAGAGATTCCAATAAAACCATTGAGTCTATTTAAAAGAATTTGGTGGTCTACAGTATTGAGTGCTGCACCCAGGTCAAGCAGCACAAGCACAGAGGGCGTTTTGTGATCCATATCTAACCTGAGATCATTCACTATTTTAACTAATGCCGTCTCTGTGCTGTGGCCGGCCCTGAAGCCAGACTGATACATTTCACCAATATTTAAAGTTTTCATAAAATCATTTAATTGGTTAAAAACAAGTTTTTCTAAAATTTTACTTAGAAATGGTAAATTGGAAACTGGCCTGTAGTTATCTAAAATCAACGGGTCCACTTTCTTTCTCTTGAGAAGGGGCTTGACCACTGCTGTTTTAAAAGCAGTAGGAAAAACGTCCATATGAAGGGAATAATTAAAAATATTCAGAAGATCAGATTAAAAAAAACCATATAAATTTGTTTTAACAAAGGATGTGGGGATAGGATCTAAAGGACATGTTGCTGGTCTCAGCTGAGAGACAACTTTGTCAAGCATTTTAGCATCAACCAGGACAAACTTCTCCAGTTTTTCCTCATTAGAGATTAAAATTTGGGGCGTGTTAAAAGTTTCAGGCTTGGTGTTTGATAAATTCGATCTAATTGATTCAGTTTTACTGCTGAAGTGGGCTGCAAAATCCTCACATGCTGAGTCTGTGGTCAGATGTGGGGGGTGATTAAAAACTGGATTTATTAAACGGTCAGTAGTAGAGAATAAAATTGTTGGGTTGTTGTAATTGTCAAAGATTAATTTTGAAAAATGGTTTCTTCTTGCTTTTTTGATGGCATTGTTATACATTTTCATTTGTTCCTGGAAAATGTGGCAGTTTATTGTTATTTTATTCTTTGTCCATCTCCTCTCTGCAACACGACAGTATCTTTTTAGTTTCATGATTTCATTATTCCTCTTTGGAGGTATTGGATTGTTTTAAATCTTTTTCACTTTAAAAGGGGCCACTTCATCAAGGGCTGATTTAAATCTATAATAATAATAATAATACATTTTATTTAAGAACCTTTCATGACACTCAAGGTCACCTTACAAAAGTACAATGGTTAAAACTGTCTAAAATGCAGTCACAGGAGGAGGGTAAAATATCTGCTGGGGTATTTCTTAAAATGTCAATAACATTTGCAGCCACTTCAGCAGTAAGATAGCGTTTCAGTTCTCTCAGAAGTGTCCCTTTGTTTAAAATAATCCACATTAAAAAGACACAGAAATGATCATTTAATATTTACATTTAACTATTTAAGATGTTTCTAAGATGACTAATATTGCTGTAAATGTCGTAAAAGGTCAGCAGAAAAAATTCACACCAGTTGTTTGTACATGGTTTGAAGCTAAATGTGACAAAATGTTGCTGGGTTTTTTTTAGCATGAGCTGCTTTACAAACGGCACCTCATACATTTACAGCTGTAGGGAAGCAATGAAAAAAGGTAAGCTATCCATAAAACAACAGCTAATCCCTCCCTCACATTTTCTTAACTTGGGGTGCCTATGACCTCTTCTTGGAAATGTATTTAAAAGGTTTTAGCATTAGTTAATTTGGGAAGTGGAAGGAAACATTGATATTTGGCATTTTTTAGATAAAACATACACTGAAGGGATGACTCTCTACAGCTCTATCCTGAGAAACATTCACCATCTCAACAGTCACCATGACCCAAACCTCAAAAAGATCAACCACTTTAATTTGTTTAGTGAAAAAATGTTGCAGTTTGGACCTCAGATAGAAGAAAACATATTTTCTGAGCAAAGGGACAGGATAAGAAAGGGTTACAGATAACAGTCATAAGTGCCTTTGGAGAGCATACATCCATAAATCTTACTCACTATGTTTCTCATAACATTTAAATGTTGCTTTTTTCCTAGATATCTCAAGTCAAAAGTTTCTCGTAGGAAAACCCCATTTTTTATCCTAAGATGACGGGATATGTCAATATCCTGAGAGAACAACTAATATGTACTTATTACAGTACAACAGAGTAAAATAAAATAGATTGATGTTTGTCAGCTCGGGGCCTCCGTACACTGAAGACATGTTTGCCACATTTTTACTTGATTTATACACCGTCCACTGAAAACAGCTCTGAGACCCACTTTTGGGCCTCGACCCACAGGTTGAGAGCCGCTGCACAAGTAAACGGCATTTGAAGCTTGATCCTTCAAAGATTGTTCTTATATCATGGAGAATAAGTGATGCAGGATACCTCAGGATGAATTTATCATTTAGAAAACAGTGAGTGAGTGAAAACAGCAGCTGGCCTGCTGAAGGATATGGAGTTTTGATTAATCAAAAGGCTGACTCGTCATTTTTTAAGTCTTTGTGTTCACTTAAACAGTGCACATGAGCTATCATTTGAATTTTAAAAACACACAAAGTGACTGATGATCCGTCACTGTCCCTGCACTGTGCGTCTTTACTCTCATCGGCACACAGAAGAGCGTGCACACAGAGATGCTGAGCGATTTAGGAGTTATTCAGACCAAAGGGATAGTTCAGTTTTTCTTAAGTGGTTATGTATAAGCTCCATATGGCCTCTAAGTAGGGTTGGGTATTGTTAAGAACATCACGATTTGATTAGATTTCGATTCTTTGGGTGGCGATTCGATTCTGTATCGATTCAGTAAGAAGCAGAAACACACAAATAATTAGAGTACCTGTTGACAATTTTTGACTTTTTTATTTTGATGCCAATGTGAACATATGTGGTATGTCTCCTCACATTTTTGAGCAAACATCTGAAAATAAAAATTTGCACAGTAATAACTTATTTGTGCATATGGAGTACAAAAGTCAAAACATGACAGTTAATACAATAATTATAAATGTCCACCTGGTCTTTTTTTGTCAATAAATGTGTCAGGAATTGTCCTTTGAATACATTTTTCACCCTTTTTTCACGAGAAATAAAAGTAAACAATTCTTGCAAGTATTTGTCATTATTATGTTATAAATGCTTAAAACAGTGTGTTATTACAAGAAAAGAATAAAAATGCCTTTGGATTTTCAACAGGATTCTCTTCATAAACAATTATAACTGAACATGTAGAAATTTTTTGAGATGACCAAAAATAAACTTCACCTATTTTACATAAACTCACACATTTTTGTTGCCTACAGCCTTTGGTGTCCATGTTACAGCCTGTTATACTAGACCATGTCCAGGTGTTTTTTTACTGATGGTAGTCCCTGAAGCAGTTCCTGTCCAGCTGAAGACAGAGATCTCGACATTTCTTCCTCCAATATTTCTAAAATTACTATTTATGGAATCCATAAAAAACAAACTTTGATCAAAAAGAAGATAAATGCCAAAAAAGACGATAAAACACGCAGAAAATACATCAGAAATACAGCAAAACACAGAGAAAATACGGCAAAAGAATGAAAAGAAAACACTCCAGATTGATATTAATGTTGCTGTGTTTAATCATTCATTCATTCATTTTCTATACCGACTATCCCTTTCGGGGTTGTGGGGGGCTGGAGCCTATCCCAGCTGTCATTGGGCGAGAGGCGGGGTACACCCTGAACCAGTCGCCAGTCGATTGCAGGGCAACGTATAGAGACAGACAACCATTCACTCTCACACTCATACCTAAGGGCAATTTAGAGTCACCAGTTAACCTAATGAGCATGTTTTTGGACTGTGGGTGGAAGCCAGAGTGCCTGGAGAGAACCCACGCATGCTCGGGAAGAACATGCAAACTTCACACAGAAAGGCCCTGCCCAGCCCAACCCGTGAATCGAACCGGCAACCTTCTTGCTATGAGGCATGTGCACTACCTGCTGCACCACCATGCCACCCGTTGTGTTTAATATTTTACACCCAGGAGCAGCACAGTAGTGTCCCCTCTTTTTTCTTCTCTACTCTCTTGGCTCACCAGTCTCCATCGTTCCCTCTGTTTTCTCTTTCTGTCATTTCTCACTGTGATGCTCGAAGCAGGTTCGCAAAGCCAACCAAAACTTATATTTGTCACGTTTGTCATATAATTACTGATAAGAATAGGAATCTGTCTGGTGAATAATGTTAATTTGGTCGACCGTTTCACTTATAAGTCAGCTTACCCTTGTTATAATATCAGTTTTTACACAACCAACGAGCTGCTGTCTGAACTTTACTGTATGCAGCTTTCACTAATTACATTTTACTTTAACCAAAAATGCCTTTTTAAAGAGAGGTTAACAAGAAACCTGAGGGTCTAAACAGTGTTGTATGTTATAATTGATTTATCAAACATAAATGTGTTATCTTATGCATTTTAGCTTCACATTTTAAGTATTTTGTGTTGAAGCCACAAATACCATTTTTTCCCTGGGGGATCAACTGGAATCTTTTCCATTTCAATACGTAATGCAGGATCGGGGAGGTTTTAAAGGCCCCACAGCAATGCCTCAGCGCCTTGGCTTACAGGACATCCAACCTAGTTAATGTTGTTTTTGGTGTAGCACCATATACAATACAGCCATAATCTAGTACCAATCTGATCATGGCTTGATATATTAGCAGCAGCGTTTCTCTATCAGCCCCCCACTCACACCTGTCAGGAAGCTTACTTTTAAAGCCAAAGATGACATACTTAGTCTTGGACACTGAGATCCTGAAACCCACCCAAACTTGTGTGGTTCTTTCTTTTAAAAAATCCTTTATCCAATTAAACATTCGTCCCCTTACTCCTAGATCATAGATTTTAATTAGTAGTTCCTCCTTCCACAGAGAGTCATACACTTTTTCAATATCCAAGAACATACTCACCTCTATTATTACATAAATGCCCTTTTGATATCATAGTCTAATATCGCAACAGACTCCATCGTGGACCGTCCATTCCTAAAACCATTTTATTGCCCGCTCTGTTGACGCCGTAAACCCATATTCTGGAAATGACGTTTGAGAATGGCATAAGTTTTTCCAATCAAAGACAAATACTATGGTCCCACCCTTTCCGGTTTCTTGAAATGTATTTCATGATCCTTGAAATGTTTTTGTGTTCTGTGAAATTTTTTTCAAACATTAAAATGTTATTGCGTATTGTGAAATGTTTTTGCATATTGTGAAATGTTTTTGCATATTGTGACATGTTTTTGTTTCATGAAATGTATTTGTGTTTTTTTAAATGTTTTCGTGTTCTGCGAAATGTTTCTGCGTATTGTGAAATGTTTTTTGCGTATTGTGAAATGCGTTTGTGTTTTGTGAAATGTATTGGTGTTTTTTTAAAATGTTTTTATGTTCTGTGCAATTTTTTTGTGCTTTTTAGAATGTTTATTCCCATTGTCCTTCAGGGCCACCGTACAGCGACGATGAAGTTCCATTCACTTCGGAGCCAAGAGGATATCTTTATGAACCAGTGTTCACAGAAGAAGAGCTGCTGCAGATGGAGATCGAACAGGCCTTACCCCGAGTGCTGCTGCTGCCACGAGTGGATCTTGGTTACAGACCAACTTCAGGATCTGTCTGAGTCAGAGGAAACTGGTGGCTCTCACATTGTCTGCAGTGGCGAAAATCCCTCTTCAATGTTGGGGGGGACAATAAACAGTAAAATTTCAGACAGTAATTCTTGGGGGGGACATTAAATAAGTATTTTTGCTGTGTTGTTTTGATACTTTCTCAAATGTCTTGCATAGTTATATTAAACAATAACTGTACGTCATTGTTCCTTGTTTGTCCATGTCCTACCTGTCTACAGGTTTGTTTACGCTCAACCAGCAATTCCAAGAGTTGTATTGGTTGGAAGGTGTGAACTACACCATATGGACAATTCACAGATTCATTACAAACTAAGATGAAAAGATGTGCTTCATACAGTTCAAATTTCGTTTTAGCTTAAAGGGGACATATCATGCTGTTTTCCTTGTCATTATGCCAATCTGGGATGCATTTGGGGTACTTCTGTATGATTTGCAGGTCATAAAGCTCCTTCTTCGCCTCACAATCGCGTTTACAAAAGCCTCTCTCTAGCCGCTTTTCAGGCTCTCCCTCAAAACGCTCTGATTCAGACGGAGTACACATGACAACCGAGACCTCACGTGTGCTCCATCCTCTGATTGGCCAGTTCTGTGAGGGCTGAGCCGGAGGCGGAGCGGAGAGGGTGCTGAGGCCGAGCGGAGGTGTGACATACAGAAGTGCATTGTTTACTAGCCCCAGCTGTCCGCGGATCGTTATATAGACTTTGCAGTTAACATTAAACTTTTGTTTGGCCTTTATTACATGTTTAAAATGGCTACTTATGAGATTCGCCGATCGATCATGCACTTCTTCATGAATACAGATGAGTTTTTAAGTAGAAAAAAGCCCACATCAGTTATGTGATTACACACAACAGTGAGTCAAACCGCTAACAATAGCTTCCTATTACTCTCAGCAGCTAAGAGGGGTGTGCAGACCTTTTCAAAGACATGTTCATCATAATAAATAAAAAACAGATACTTAAGCAACAAAAGATGAAGCGCCGTTTGTGAGTTTTGCTTTTTTAGCTACCGTGTGGTCATAAAAGAGCTCTACATGTCCGAATTTACACAACACAGCTGACGCTAATGCTAACGCTAACTAGCCTAGCATTAGCTCGACATTACATCATGGCTTTATTTACATTACTTCCTCTGATTACATTACTTACCGCTTGTGGTTCCGGGTCTCTGTGGACAGTCTTTATGGAGGGAACTGCATCAAACTGCGCTCTGGGGTAAAATGATGAGCACACAGAAACAGCTGAGACAGCGGCTGATCCGAGAAAACAAGGGCTGTCCACTGCTTTCTGGTGTCTTCATTCTTTGGAAGTGAAAATAGTTGTGATTTTGATCCACAACCAAAAAAACACAGATGAAGACCCTTCCCAGACATGTCTTCTCTCAAGTATATAGCTCAGGGAAACAGCAGAAAACAAACACTGAAACTGCTCCTGACATTGCCGGTCCTGGAGAGGATATAAACTGCTGAGCTTGGTGGGCGTGTCCTAGCTGCAGCTCGGTGCTTCAGGCATTACCGGGGAGGAGCTGCAGGGAGGAGCTGCTTTCTCAGGCTCGTCCAGTGAGAAGAGACTGAAAATACCTGACGTCAGGCTGCGGGAAATCTCGCGAAGATCTCGCAATGAGACATTTTCAGGGGCGGAAATCTCGCTCCCAGATATCGTGGACAGGAGCAGATCTCATGTTGTGGGATTTTCTGGAGGTGTAGAGTCGGCAATTCACTGAACAACATTATTTGTAAGTATTAAATCTTGTTTCTGCATGATATGTTCCCTTTAAAAATAAACACCCTAGTAGCTGCGTGCTGTGTTAATCTAAAACATACCGGCAGACTTCGAACACAGGGGTTGATAATTTGCTTTTCATGTTGTGCTTGTTGAACAAGTGGAGTGATAAACAATTGATCAACCATTCTGTGTTTTAAAAAACTTACTTCGTTCGATCACCACCGCTTTGTCCGCCTCTGTGGGTACACCGCTCTGCAGCAGCAGTCTACACCGGAGAAACAGTTTGGACCAAACCATTGTGAGGGGAGGGGGGTTGTAATCTTTAACAGTTAAAATTGTCTGACAATGTGTTTTTAAGTAGCATTACTTGTAATGTACCGTCAAAACACGTTACTGTACTACTACAAAAATCTTATTTGAACCGAATTTTTGGGGGGGACAACTTTGCAGAAGGGGGAGACACGTCCACTGCGTTGCCCCCAGGATTTGTGCCTATTAGTACACCTGCATCACTCATCATACAGATTTTCCTGCTCTTCTGAATCCTGGAGTTTGGGCTTTCCAAGATGGCGCCGTGAACAGTCCTGCTTTCGAGAGCAGCACAAAGGGTGATATTAATTAGCAAAGACTGCCTTCCTTTTGACCCTTAAGTCATCCTCAAATTAATAAGAGTCTATAAACTTCTGTTATCGTGCAAGTAGCAGTACTTTGGATGTAGTTTTACAGAGGTATGCCGGGTTCCAGCGTGAGGAGAAAGCTAGCAGCAAGAAGAATAGAGGAGTCAGCTTCACCCGGAGTTTCCAACGCTCTCGTCGATAACTGCCACGACTACGTTATCAGACAAGACATACCAAAACTTTCTCTAATGAATGAAGAGGACTTCCCTCCTTTACCCATCACTCCAGAGAAACCTCCGCTCAAGAAAGGTAAAAGTGAAATGGATAGCTCAGATGTTGTAGCCACTCTCTCTGCGTTAATTGACACGCGGTTTGACGAACTTAAGTACATGGTCCAGAACAACACAACTCAGATTACCAGTCTGAAGGAAAAGGTGGAGAATGTCTGCAGCCAAGTAAGTGAGATGAAAGTTAAAGTCACAAAGCTTGAATGTGCTGCTTAGACAGACAAGAAGCAGGTCAGCATGCTGGAAGCACGCATCACAGAAATGGAGAGATACTCCAGACGCTGGAATCTGAAACTATATGGTGTAGCTGAGGGAGTGGAGGATAAAGATGTACGCAAAGAGGTTATCCACATCTGCCAGAACCTGGTTCCAGTGGAAGCTGAACGTCTATCAACTGCTATTGACACCGTGCACCGGGTGGGAGTGAAGAAGCCAAACAACAGGAGCAGAGGCATCATCCTACAGTTCTCATCCCGTGTTCTCAGAGCAGTGCAATGCTGCAAAGAAATCTGCTTTCCTGAAAGAGAAAGGTCTGGCTTCGGAGAAGATCTCTGTAAAGTGGACAGAGAGGCTAGGATGAGACTCTGGCCTCTGGTGGATCAAGCTTTTAAGGATGGTAAAGTTGCTTACTTTGTGGGTGGCTGTGCCTTCATTGATAAAAAGGAGATTTTTCCTCCAGCATGAAACATTCACTGAGACAATAAGTATGTTAATTACTTCAGAAACTATGGGCTCTCTAAACTGAGGTTCCCCATCGATCGAGGATTAATTGGGCGTTCGTAGGCCATGTCTTTGCACTTTTGATCTATGAGGATGCTGTTCTCATATCATCTCTGTTAGAGTTTACAGATGAAGGTTATCTCAGTACGAATCAGTTATGTCTTTATCTATTGTTTCTCTCAACGCCAGGGGTTTACGTAACAGTTTGAAGCGTAAAGCTATATTTCTCTTTTTAAAGCAGTGTAAGACAGATTTATATTTTTTACAGGAGACATACTGTTGATGATGATATACAGTTTTGGAAATCTCAGTGGGGAAATGAGGTTCATTTCTCTCATGCTTCGCAGAACTCTGCTGGGGTGTGTACTCTGAGGAATAAATTTGCAGGTACATTACTTCATACTAACTCTGGTAAAAAAGGACACTATATCTGTCAGGTTTTTGAATTGTACAACTCACATTTTATATGTATCAATGTTTATGGATATAATTCTATTGCTGATAACAAATCTTTATTTAAAGAGCTAGAAAGCAGGGTCCTCTTTTGGCTGACTAAATTCCCTAATGCTTATCTTCTTATTGGTGGTGACTTCAACATTGCTATAGATGACTCCAGTGATAGATGGCCTTCAGGTCCATTCAACAATGTAAGTTCATTTCTAGTATTGTTAATGCAGAGGTTAGATTTAATAGATGTTTGGAGAGCCAAAAACCCAAACAAAAGAGCTTGTACATGGTGTAACAGATCAAGAACAAGTCATTCCAGAATAGACTTCTGGCTAGTATCAAGCAGCCTTCTTGACAAAACAGATGTTGAAATTCTTCCATCCCTGTTGACTGACCATAAAGCCATACAAATTCATATTTCTATACTTCCTGCCTCTAATTCTCCTTGGAACTCATACTGGAAAGTTAACAGCTCTGTCTTATGCCATGACGCGGTGAAACTTCGAGTTAAAGAACTAATAAACATTTATTGGAATGAAGCAAAATCTGAATGAATTATGGGTGCAAGTGGGAACTCTTAAAATTTGAAGTAGGTAGATTTATTAGGAAATATTGTAGTGATTGTGCCAAAGCAAAGCGAGAAGAGGAAGAACAAGTGGTATCCACCATTGCTACCATATCCTCTATAAATCCGGATAATATGTCTGATCAAGAAAAGGAAACATTTCATGTATATCTAAACAAACTAGACAGGTTATATCAGTGTAAAGCTGAGGGGGCTTTTATCAGATCTAGGAGGCGTTGGATGGAAAAGGAGAACAAAACTCTGCTTATTTTTTTAGGTTAGAAAAATCACAGTCAAGAAATAATTCTATCCAGCAGCTCAAAATAGAGCATATTGTTGTGGAAGATGCAAAAAAGATAGCACTTTTTTGCTGTAACTTCTATAAAAAACTATATAGCACTCAATACTGTGAAAATAGTGCTACAGCATTCTTAGGTGAGCTAACTGGTACCCAATCAATAAGTACAGCTGACAGAGAAATATGCGATTGTCCTATAAACCTTAAAGAAGTAGTAGAGTCAATTAATTGTCTAAAAAACAACAAGTCTCCTGGAGTTGATGGGATTACATCAGAATTTTACAAATGCTTTTCTAAAGAAAATGCCCCTTTTCTACTTGAAGTATTTTGTGAAAGTATTAATAAAGGTGTTCTTCCCCCCACCTCAACTCAAAGTCTTATAACCCTTATTCCTAAACCAAAGACAGATCGGTTACTTATTGATAATTGGCGTCCAATCAGTCTCCTCAACAATGATTACAAAATTTTGGCTATAATCTTTGCGAAACGTCTAAAACTTATCCCTGGTAATATTATAGATGAAACACAGTCAGGTTTTATGAGTCAGAGACATATCTCAAATAATATTAGACTTGTTCTTGACATTTTAGACTACGCTGAGTTTATTAAGGATGAAAGCTTTATTCTATTCCTAGACTTCTACAAAGCCTTTGATTCGATAGAGCATGACTTTATTTATAAAACCCTTGATAATTTTGGCTTTGGTATTTTTTTCTGTAAAACAATCATGACTTTGTACACTAATGGGAATAGTTCAATTAAATTAAAATCTGGTACTTCACCCAGATTTGACCTTAGGCGTGGCATACGATGGGGCTGTCCTATTTCACCCTACCTTTTTTTACTCTCCACCCAGCTATTAGCAGATCACACAAAAGCTAGCACTTTAAAAGGCATGCAGATCTTTAACTGTGAAATCTGTATTAGTCAAGTCGCTGATGACACAACTCTTTCCTTAAAAGATGCTTCTCAAATCCCTCTTGCCTTGGAAATAATTAATAAATTCTCTGATGCCTCTGGTCTTTGTTTAAACATTAGTAAATGTGAATTACTGGCTGTTAAAAACTGTGAATTGTCCTCTATCTGCAATATTCCACTTAATGAGAATGTCACGTACTTGGGTAATACTATAACAAAAGATCAAACAGCAAGGTCTAGTTTGAATTTTACTCCTGTTGTGGAAAAAACAAAAAAAGGTTTAACCAATGGCTTCAGAGAGATCTGTCTCTTAAAGGGAGAACTTTACTTTCCAAAGCAGAAGGCATTTCCAGACTCACATATGCAGCTATCTCTTTAGATGTCAACCAAAAAACTTCCAAAAAAATTGACCAACCTCTTTTATGACTTTGTGTGGAAGAATAGAGTCCATCATATTAAGAAATCTGTCCTGATGAACAACTATTGTAGCGGTGGTCTCAATTTGATTGACTTCACCACATTAAACAACACCTTTAAGGTTGAATGGATAAAGCACCACTTGAAGGATCCTACTTCTATCTAGAATTTTATTTCCCATTGTGTGTTTTCTTTTCTTGGAGGCTTGAAATTTGTCCTTATGTGTAATTATAACATTGATCGTATTCCAGTTTCTCTGTCGAACTTTCATAAACAGGTTCTGCTTGCATGGTCACTTATCTATAAACATAGTTTTTCCCCTACTAAATATTTTATTTGGAATAACAAAGATGTACTTTACAGAAGAAAATCCATTTTCTTTGAGAACTGGTTCAAAAATGGTATCATACTGATTAGCCAGCTGTTTAATAATGAAGGTAGACTCTTTTGTTATGAAGAATTTCTTGACCACTTTAAAATCCCTGTGACCCCTAAACAATTTGCAATAGTTTTTGATGCCATTCCAACAGGAGTTGTTATGTTTTATAAAGGTTACTCATTTCCTATGGCTGATGTAGCTCCTGTCACTGATCCAAATGTCACACTTGTAGGCAAACTCTGCTTTGAATCTACAAGCGAAATAACAAAATAATTCACAACTTATTTTTAAGTGATTGCACTACTGTTTCATATGTGGTTTCTCTTTGGAATAATACGGTTAAGGACATTTCCAGGGACAAAACTTGGTCACACCCAAATCAATACCTTCTTGTCAATAAAGTTAAAGAAGTGACTCTCAAGATCATCCACCGCTGTTACCCTGTTAAAGCGTGGTTAGTAAGGTTTAAGAAGGACATTGATGTATCTTGCATTTTCTGTAATGCACACCCAGAGACTGTTTATCATTTATTTTGGACTTGTGAACACACTAGAGTTTTATGGCAGAGCATCTGTCGTTTTGTGTTGGTTATATTTGTAGTGATTTTGAGCTCTGTTTAAAGAATGTCTTATTTGGCTTTACAGTATTCGAGAGAAAACTGGAAAATGAATTTTACATCTGTAATCTCATTTTCTTGCTTGCAAAGTTTTATATCCATAAATGTAAGGTTTTAAATACCAAACCATCTTTTTGTGCCTTTAAAAAGGAGTCAGAACTCTATACTCAAACATTAGCAAACTCCTGTAACAAAAAAGCTGCTAAAACGTTATCCTTATGCTGCAAATTTAAAATATTTTTGTAATTTCTTGTTAAGGGGGAAAAAAAAGGTCTTATTTTTCTCTTCTGTCTTCTAATTACTGTTGTTTCTAGTGTGGTAAATGTTTTATCTACCTAATTTAATTATTTTTCTGCTTACACTGTCTGTTTTTTGTTTTCAAACCCCTGGCGCTCTGTCTGTATGTTTGTTCTACATTTTTTGTTCATTTTTGGATTGTTCATATTTCTGGAATAAAGCATTATTTAAAAAAAAAAAAAAAAAAAAAAAGGTGAGAAGAAACAGAAAAAGTTAAAAAAAAAAAAAAATCCCAGAGTTTTTAGGACATTGCTCAATTTCCTGAAGATAAACTGGAAAAAATGTCCCAAACCTGAAGGACCTAATGACAGTTTATTCTCAAAGTAAGTAATAATGATCTGTCAGAGACAAAACAAGCAGAGTGGAGGAGGCTGTTTATCATAACATTGCAGACTACCTGTGTGTGTTTGTCTCTCTCTCACACACACAACCATTATTGTTGTGTATTAGCATTGCGCGGCTAGCGGCAGCGCTGCGCTGCGCGCAGGAATACGTGACGTGACTCGGTTACTTCCAGATAAACTCTATATTTCCGAAAATCAAATGCACTTAAAAACATTTATAGATAGCGTACTCTTAAACTGTGGAATTATTTTTTGATGGGAGTTCTTGTAGGCGGAGAAAATACCCTTTGTGCTTGGTGCAATACTTCCCTGTTGCGGCTGTTTCTGCATAACAGACTCTTACAGACTGTGTCTTACTGAGGGAGAGGAGAGGACACTCTACTGCATCTAAAGTACTTAGTGGCCATATGGAGCTCATACAACCCCACTTCAAAAATACTCAACTGTCCCTTTGAATTAGCACAGACTCACCTGCCAGAGTCATTCACTGCCGTAGCCTATTTGGTACGCATTTAAAAAAAAAAAAAAAAAAAAACTTTAAAAAGTAGAAGTACACAAGAAACCTGCTCAATTACAGTAACGCGAGTAAATGTAATCCATTGCTTTCCACCTGTGATAGTGGGCAAAAAAGCGTTATCAAAAGACACAATAGATTTGAACATCCTTCTGGAGAAGAGGGAATGTAATAGCATAAGTAAGAAAAAACTGGAGCATCAGTGGCAGGAAGAGTGGACATTTAAGACACTTTTCCTCTCTACAGCCTTCTGTTAACAGTAAGAGGTGAAGGGTGAGACCCAGGCAGAGGGATGGAGTGGTTTTAACCAGATTGAGACTGGGACACTGTGGTCTTGCTGGGTGTCTGAAATTAGTCAGGAAGCACCCAGATGGGCTGTGTGGCAGTTTGGAAACAATGCGTCATGTTGTGTTATCATGCAACTGCTCTTAGCTGTGAGGACTTTATGAGCTTTTTTAATGATAAAATTCTTAAAATTAGAGATAAAATTAGCAACTCCCTGCTTTCACCTGAACCTACCGTACCATTACTTGTAGTCAGACCTGCGTTAGATCATTTTTCTACAATTAGCCTTCAGGAGCTAAATTCTCTTGTCTCCTCCTCCAAACCATCTACCTGCCTTTTAGACCCGATCCCAACTAAACTGTTCAAGGAGGTCTTTCCCCTAGTTTGTCCATCCCTGCTGGAGACAATAAATATATCTCTATCAACAGGCTACATGCCACAGTCTTTTAAAGTAGCTGTAATCAAACCTCTCCTTAAAAAACCTAACCTCGATTCGGGAACATTGGCTAACTACAGGCCTATATCAAACCTTCCATTTACTTCAAAGATCCTGGAGAAAGTAGTGGCTACTCAGCTATGTGACTTCCTTCAAGACAACAGCCTTTTTGAGGCCTTTCAGTCAGGATTTAGAGCTCATCACAGCACAGAGACTGCTCTAGTTAAAGTAACTAACGACCTACTCTCAGCTTCAGATGAGGGACTTCTCTCAGTACTTGTTTTATTAGATCTTAGTGCGGCTTTTGACACCATTGATCATGATGTTCTTATACAGAGATTAGAGGTATTACTCGGGTTTACAGGGACTGCCTTAAATTGGTTTAAGTCCTACTTATCTGATAGATACCAGTTTGTACACGTGAACAACAAGTCCTCTGTGTACACTAAAGTAAGTTACGGAGTTCCTCAAGGCTCTGTGCTAGGTCCAATTCTCTTCTCCATTTATATGCTTCCCCTCGGTGATATCATGAGGAAATACTCCGTTAATTTTCATTGCTATGCTGATGATACTCAGCTGTATGTATCGATGAAGCCAGGTGAGACAAATCAGTTATCTAAACTAGATGCGTGTCTAAAGGACATTAGGACATGGATGGCCCAAAATTTTCTTCTCCTTAACTCAGACAAGACAGAGATCATTGTGCTGGGCCCTCGACACCTTAGAGAAACCTTTTCTAATGATTTAACTGCCCTAGATGGCATTAGCCTGACGCCAAGCACAACTGTTAGAAATCTTGGGGTTCTATTCGATCAGGATCTATCCTTTAACTGTCACATAAAGCAAATCTCAAAAACAGCCTTTTTTCATCTTCGTAACATCGCTAAAATTAGGCCTATCCTGTCCCAGAGCGATGCTGAAAAGCTTGTCCATGCTTTTGTTACCTCTAGACTGGACTACTGTAATTCTCTTCTTTCAGGCTGTCCCAGTAAGTCGCTTAAGACGCTTCAGCTGGTCCAAAATGCTGCAGCACGTGTGCTGACTAGAACTAGGAGAAGAGACCATATTACTCCAGTATTAGCCTCTCTGCACTGGCTTCCCATTAAATATAGAATAGAATTCAAGATTCTTCTTCTCACCTATAAAGCTCTCAGTGGACAGGCACCAGTTTACCTCAAAGAGCTTGTAGTGCCGTACAACCCCTCTAGAACATTACGCTCCCAAAATGCTGGCCTGCTCGTGGTTCCATCAGTCTCTAGAAGTAGTATGGGAGGTAGAGCCTTCAGTTATCAGGCTCCTCTTCTCTGGAACCATTTACCGACCACGGTTCGGGAGGCAGACACCCTCTCTACCTTTAAGGCTAGACTTAAAACATTCCTCTTTGATAAAGCTTTCAGTTAGGGACCAGCTCATAGTCCATAGTTTAGACATATAGTTAAGATGCAATAGGCTTAGACTGCCGGGGGGATCTGGCACATTGGGCTCTATCCCTCTCTCTCTCACACTCTCTCTCCATATCTGCCTCTGCCCCTTTCTGTTTGCTCCTGTACTCGTCTCTGGCTCTTGTCTTTTAGGTTGCCTGGGATCCTTGGTGGAGACTGCCTGCTGCTGTGGAGTCACGAAGCCTCAATAACTACAATTACAGACATAACACATATTTGGCCATCTCACTCCAGTTCATAATCATTATAGCTGTTAATGTTGATATTAACATGATCTTTCTATCCATGGTTGATACATCTATAGTAACTATCTCTAGCTCCACATGGACATGAGATCCCTCCTGAGAATGAGGTGTCACATCTCAAGAGGTCTACCATTAATACATTTATACTTAACGGAGACAAATATGGTAGGGATGCACTTGTGGTCTGGGCACCCATGAGTTCATCACTACCATAAATTCTTACTTCCAGTAAGACTTTTATTGATTATACTTCTATAAAATTTTCACCACAACCACACAGACATGAGGACCCTCCTCTAATAAATTTGTTTGCAGCAGAAACAAATTTGACGACGACAGGTCTATGATTGGTCCATTGATCTGTCACTAGCTTTAGTTCTTACTTTAGTCCGCTTGTCTCCACTTACCTCCCTCCCTTTGCCCACACACCCAACACAGCATCGTGTGGATTTGCTGTTCATCATGAGACTGGGGTCCACATTCAAGATTTCCTGCTGCTTAACAGAAGGTTTTTTCTTGCCGCCATGATGGAGGGATTCATGATTGGCTATATGGATTCATGTTGGGTGTTGGATGTATATATTTGTATATATATGTATATGTGTATTTTTATATGTATATATGTATCTATGCATATATGTGTATCCATAATATGAAGAGCTTTGTGCTCTATTGTAAAGTGTCTTGAGATAACACTTGTTATGAATTGGCGCTATACAAATAAAGATTGATTGATTGATTGATTGAACTAATAAGAGAAAGGCAACAGATGTACACAGAGCTCTCTGGTTTGAGATTGTCTGTATTTTCTCTTAAATCCATTTCTGGAGCAAAACAGAACATTGATAGCCTTGGAAAAGCAGTTTTGAAGTTCCTTCATTCATCTGTACTTTATATGAATACATAAAATAACTGACTAATTCTGCCGGTGGAGGGCAGCATTACGCTCCCTTGCGCCCAGCCTGTCGGGACCCTATTAGAAGAAGAATGTGTAAGGAGGCGATGGAGCCTGAAGGGGGCAGCAACGCGATGCTGTGGATGCGGCCTGCCGTTTAACGGCCAAAGAGAAGAAGAAGACGAAGAAGAACCCTGCGGTACCTCCATAATGATGCCTTTAAGCAGCACATTGTTTGATTCTACAGAAAATGCAAACGGGGGTCGGTCATAGTTCTAACATTTTTAATTAGTTTGAGATTGACTTCATTTTAAAGTCTTTCTTGCCCTGCAATTCTGATTACACGCTGATACTAGCATAGTAGCTAAGTAGCATGCTAACCACCCTGCAGCTCAGTGTCGAGCCTTTAATTATTAATTATTAATTATCCGCTCCGTCCTTTGGTTCACGGCATTGTGAAACTGTATGTCTGTGTGTTTCAGGAAAGCAGCGGACACCGTGCCCGGTCTACGGCTGCAGACGAGTGTACACGGACTCCAGCTCTTTGGAGACCCACATAAGAGACCATGAGCTCCCGGCGGAGTCTCTCCCTGGTGAGCCCTCAGAACTGAATGTATGGGCCTGAGACCTTGTGTGTCTTCAATAAGTCAGGATTATTTTTACAACGTTTCAAGTCATGACTGGATGGAGTTTTCTGAAGCATCTGCAAGATTTTTTTGTGGGTGTTTATTACAGTGGAATACATTCATGGACGAATGTCTGTCCAATCAGACTTCATCTTTACATTTCATACAATGAGGAACAAATAAAAGGATCAAATAATGAGTGCCAGATCTAAAAGAAGTCTTTATGAAATTAAAAATAAAAACATTTTGGTAGACAGAGCTAATATATACATATACTGTACATAAATACACATATACTGTATATATATATTGATATAATTATAATACTTTTTTTTCGAAAGTGCTGTTCATGACACTCAAGGACACTGTACAAGAAGTGAAACACAATAATAAAATCAAAAATAGAACAGTAAAACCAGCTAAACACAACAGACAATGATAGGAAAGGGGATGTAAATGGCAGAGTGATGTTAAGTGGAGTATACAGTCCTGAACAGGTGAGTTTTGAGTCTGGACTTGAAGAGGGGCAGGTTGTTTGGAGGTCTGGGGGGAGAGAGTTCCAGAGCTGGGGTGTGAGTCTGTATACATTGACACAAATGAGTGTCCCACCTGTGCTCCTTCTGCATGCTTTAGTGTCTCTGTCAGCTCTCACAGCAGTGAATCCCAGCAGGTCCACGTATAGTCCGGTACAAGGTGGGTTAGCCACGTCTCCGTAAAGATCAACAAGCTGCTCTCATGATAAATCAGCTGGTTGGTCAGTGCGGAGAGCTCGTCAATAGTGTTCTGCAGCGAGTTCACATTCCCCATGATCACGGAGGGAATCGATGGTTTGTAGCACCTCTGATTCTTTGCTAGCCTAGCCTTTAGCGTAGCCCCGGTGTTACAGCCCCTGGGTCTCCTCCTCACCTCTGCAGGGATGATTTGCCATATCCTGGCTTGTCCTTGCTTGTCCTTTCTTAAACTGGAGAGTTTAAGAGATGGAGATGAAAATTTGCTAACTAGCACAGCCAGACATCCTTTGTGTTTCTTCAATTTAAGGGCTCCGAACACCCTCACAGCTTTAATGGACATTGTTATAATACAGTATGTCTGGCCTCACCAGCACAATGACCCTGCTGGAAAATGAGTGAGAGGAAGTTGTTCATAAGAACTGTTTTCTTCTCATTTTATTTATCATAAGTCCACATTGTTTTTTTTCCAATTCTTACCATACCCTTTAGCTTTGATGAGGCTGATGTCTCGTTTTTAAAATGCCACAGTGCCCCCTGTTTATAGTAGGAAGTTACTGTGTCCACATTATCATTTTTAATTCATTTTTGATTGATCAGATACTCTTGAAATGTTGTTTTGGATACACTGAGACATTGGGCTTTTCTCATTTAAAACATCACAGCTCTGCCTTTAATGTTGTTTCCATAGTGATGCTTAAATTCACAGTATTATTGCTACATATACTACTACATATAGTATAATGCGTACTACATATTACTCTTGCAGCCACTGAACTTGATACACATGACCCTATGAGAGAATTTGATGCGCCATGCAATACTGATGGATAGGCATAGCCAAATGGCTGAATGCAGCCCTCTAAAGTACTTTAAAATATATGCTCCTACAACACATTTAACAAAAACTTAATATTGGTGGGCATATGTACCATGTGAGAACCCACAAAGCCACCTCAGGGCCCATACTCGAATTTAAACATTAATTTGGTTATTTTGAATTGAATCTCAGAATAACACTGATTTTAGCGAATAATTCATAAATAATTGCCTATAACTCTAAAATACTTCATGCTGTCTTACCCGTATTTGTCATACAAGACAACTGTCATTGCCTGACGAGACCTACAGAAAAAATGTTTTAATCATAATTTACATACCATTTGCAATAAAGCAGGAGGAAGCATTAATAACAAATAAATATTCCAGTTTTAAAATGCCCTTGCCCCTAACAAACATAAATACCTGTATATTTTCTGACACACTGCGCCCCTAGAAGTCACTGCTAGCACCACATCAAACACAGTGTGTTCAGCTTACCTGCGGTTTTAACTGTTGACTGTGTTTTGTACCCTGGATGAATAAGACACCACAGCATTGCCTCACGTAGTGCTTGCTGATCTCTCTCCACTGTTCCAGCACACACTGAACGTTTGAACGTTTTGATGCCAGATGCATTGCACCTACAGGGAAACATGGTGGAGATTCCAATATGGTATGGGGTTCCGTTTGTGGAAGTTGTGTGGGCAAATTAGTGAAAATCGATGGTACCATGAACAACACATATACCATAGCAACTTAATGCATCATGGATCCCCCCTGGGTTAAATCTGATTGGTTATGGGTTCGTTTACCATCAGCACAATTGACTACAAGCATTCTTCAGAGCTGTGCAGAGACTATTTGACCAAGAAAAGGAGTCTGGGGTACTGGAACTGAGGGACTGGCCAAGTCTGGGTCCAGATTGAATCCTGTTGAACAAATCTGGTATTTACTAGAATAAAAGAATGATCAAGAGTTTAATTTAAAGCCAGTGGGCTAGAAAGTATTTGGGAACTCAATCAAAAAAGAAACTGTTGAAAAGTACATCAAAATATTGCCAGCAAGTATGCAAGCTGTTATTGAGGCCAAAGGTTACCATACAAAATGTTACATTTTTTGGTTATTTAGTTTGAAAAAGACCGTTTAATTGTTTCAGTTTATTTGCAAAATGTATAACAAAACATTTAATTTTTAAAACTAGGCTTTTTTTTAAAAGATGCCTAAAATATTTGAAATCATTTATATATATATATATATATATATATATATATATATATATATATATATATATATATATATATATATAGTCCTGTCTTCCCCAATTATTGTGATAGTTGAGCTTTTATTTAGAAAAATATGAATTGTGTTTTTTTTTTTTAATTAAAAGTAATATGCTCCTTCATCAAACTAACGGTGGGATTTGGAAAAACAACAGCCTAAGGCCTATATTTAATCACCTCGTAGTGTTACGTATGCCTGAGCTAGAAACAAAGCCTTTTGTCTTAGACTGATCATTTTAATTGTAGGTTTATCCATCAGTAAATAGTTCTAGTTTGCTGCCTGAAATGTAAGCATCATCGTCAAACACACCATTGTCATTATGAGTAATTGAAATATGCTTCTTCATTGCTCCACATTTAAGCACTGTCTGTGTCTCACAGGAAAGGCTTTCCTTTGCTCCACTGCTGGATGTGGTTGTTCTTTCCCCAACATGCAGAAACTCATGGAGCACATGAGACATCATCACAAACCCAACATATATTTCCTGTGAGAAGCTCTTTGTTTTCTCTTCTCATTTTCTTTACTTTTAGGTGTTTAAATAGTCTGACTTCATGTTCTGATTGTTGTCTCCACAGGTGTGAGAATTGTCGTACAAAGTTACGAACTTACAAAGGCCTCCTCACTCACCTGCACACCTGCTCCAAAGTGTCCCAGAGCAAAACAAAACTACCTGAGCCGACACCCCCTCCTCCAGCTCCTGTTGCTCCAACAAACCCCAATGTGACCCCCATGCCTATGGACCAAGACCCCCCACAGCTAGAGTCAATGTCCTCATCCCCACAAATCCAAAATGGCCCCTTCTCTGCAGCCGTTGGTCAGTCAGAGTCTGCTGCCCCCCCCCATCTTGGCCCCCCTTTCTTACCCAGCTTGGAGCTGCCCCCCCCGGAGCTTGCCCCCCAGCAGCTCACAGAGGCGGTGTCACTGCCCAAGCCCAACAGTGAAATCTCTGAAATGCCTCCATCTCTTAAACTGGAGAGTGCGGCGAAGGCTCCTGACGCCCCTGATGGCCAGGGTCAGCACCAGGCACACATAGGATCTCCTGAGGCCTCCCTACCTGCTCCAGCACCAGCTCCCCCCCAACCTGCCCCAGTATCAGCACCTCTGTCTCCCCCTCCCTCTGCCATCTGGAGGAAGAATCAAGGTGAGCCCCCCCATCAGTCAGTTTGCTTTCAAGGAAGCCTTTTCAGTTATTTGGAAATAAATGTCTAGTTAGTCACACCAAGGAGGTTATGTTTTTCCCTGTGTTCGTCAGTTTACTTGTTTATTTGCCTGTGAGAAGGATAGCTCCAAATTTCCCCGTGGATTTTGATGGAATTACCAGAGAATGTTGGTCATGGCACAAGGATGAATAAAGTGATGTGATTGTGGTGGTGATCCAAATCCAGATGCAGGTCCAGGTATTTGTCAACATTGCGAGATAGGGCGGTTTTTCCACATTTGGAAACATACAACGGCAGAAACGCCTTAGTGGAGGTTTGTGCTGAACGATACTAGGAAAAATGTATAAAATGACTTTTTTGCGTTCCATGAGAGTTCGCAGTCGGACTTGAAGTATGAGATGTTGAAGGGCTCCTCATGTAAATGTTGTGAGGAGGAGATTGTTGATTGTTCTGCTGTTGCTCATATCTGGAAATGTGCAACCAAACCCAGGCCTTGAGCAGCAGTGTGTTCAGTCGCCGTCTGATTTAAATCACTGTCTGGTCTAAAAATGATCCATCTGAATGTGCGCAGATTGCTTTTAAAAATGGATTTAGATTAGATTAGATAAGATAGTGCTTTATTTATCCCTTTGGGAAAATTCCCTCAGGGAAAGAAGGAATTTGGTTAAGATTTGGGTGAAATCAATGCATGCTGACATTGTTGTGTTATCTGAAACATGGCTATAAAAATCCATTACTGATAAAGATATTTACATCAATGAATAAAATGTTTATTGTGCAGACAGACCAATAAAAGGTGGTGGTGTTGCCATTTTTGTCAAATCAAAATTTAGTGCACGGGTAATCCTGTCTGAGTTGATTCACGAACAACTGGAATTTCTGACAGTGAGTTTAGAAATGTCTAATAATTTCCGTTTGACTGTTGTTGGTTGTTCCAGGCCTCCATCTGACGTTATGGATGCGTTGCAGTCTTTGATGCAGCTTTTATGAGGACTAAGTTATAACGAAATTGTTTTATTAGGCGATTTGAACTGGGACTGGCTCAAGCCAGTTTCTGATGGTTTTAAAGCTTTTTGTGACTCTGTCAACCTGGCCCAGTTGATTGATTCACCAACTCACCCAAATCTTTACGGCCCTGAAAGATCGACTCTCATTGATCTGATCTTGACTAATGTTCTTCATAAATTTTTGGCTGTTGGTGTTTTTTGCAGTGATTTGAGTGACCACTGTGTGATTGCTGCAACCTGGAACACTAAAATACCTAAATTAAAACCCTGTGTACTCTTAAAGAGGGATCTCAAGCATTTTAATGAACAGGGGGTTTAATCATGATTTGTTTCATTTTAACTGGAGTAGAATAGAACAGATCCCTGATGTTGAGATGGCTTGGACATGTTTTAATGATGGTTTTATGTAAATTTTAAATAGACATGCACCTTTCAGGAGATACAGAGTTAAGGGTTTTAACCCCTGGTTTTCTCAGGAACTTGCTGAAACTATTCATACGCGAAACCTGGCCTGGGCTAAGACAAGGGCTACAGGCTCTGATTGGGTTGCTTTTAGACGACTCAGAAATAAATGTTCTTTGTTTATCAAGAAAGCCAAATCTAAGTATGATTTGTCCGTCATTATAAAAAATTTACCCAAATTTAAATGACCCGAGGAAAGTTATGAAATCTCTTTCTGTCAGCAGCAACTCTCCAGCCTTACCCTCTTTTGTTATGGATGATTCTGTTGCTGTTCATGACAAAATGGAGATAATGAATTGCTTTAACAAGCATGTTGTGTCTTCTGGATCACTGTTTGATTCTGCTCACTCTACATCTGTGAAACCCAGTACTGATCTATCAGTTTGTGTCAGTGATGTGTATGCTGGACAGTCTTTCAGTTTTGTGCCCTTTTCCGTGCAGGATGTTCATAAACCTTAAAAAACCTAAATACTAGAAAACCTTCAGGACCAGACTTGTTGGATCCTTTTTTCTAGAAGCTGGCAGCTGATTTCATGGCTGAGCCACTCACATATCTTTTTAACCTTACAGTGGTTACTAAGGAGATTCCAAGGATTTGGAAGTCTGCCTTTGTCCTCCCTTTATTGAACGGGGGTGACCCGAGTACCTTGAACAACTATAGGCCCATATCTCATTTGTCAGCACTGGTTAAAATCCTTGAATCCCTGGTGAGTGAACAGCTAAAGGAGTTTATATATACCAATGATATTTTATCACCTTATCAACCAGGGTTCAGAAAAAGGCATATGCGCTGAAAGTGGTTAACGACTTTTCTGTTGCACTTGAAAAGAAACAGCACTGTGCTGCACTTTTATTGACTTGTCCAAAGCTTTCAACACAGTTGACCATGATGTTTTAAAAGTCAGACTTTTGAGCTCAGGACTCTCAGAAGAAGCTGTTGCTTGGTTTTCTAACTATCTTAGTAGTCAGTCACAGTGTACAAGACATGATGGTGTATGCTCAGATATTGTATTTGTCCACAAGGGTGTGCCGCAGCGCTCTGTACTGTGTCCACTTTTATTTACCATTTATGTGAATGATCTTGGTCAGAATGTGTCAGATGCAACATTACATTTTTATGCTGACAACACCATTGTGTACTGCTGTGCTGCATCTCTTGCACAAGCTGTTGAACATTTGCAAAATGCCTTTGTGGTCCATCAAAATGCACTGCATGAACTGAAACTTGTGTTAACAATGATAGGACCAAGCTAATGCTTTTAACCAGATCAAAGATGGGATCACAAAATGTTTCTGCACTCTCTACTGTTGATGGAAAGCAGATTGAAGTTGTACACTGCTATAAGTATTTGGGTACCGTATACTGATTGATGACTCTCTTAATTTTAAATCACATGTACTGTGTCTTGTGAAAATACTGAGGCTAAAACTGGGTTTTTATTTTAGAAACAAGTTGTGTTTTTCTTTAATGTAAAAAGGCGACTTGTCTCTGCAACTTTTTTTTTACCTGTTTTAGATTATGGTGATCTTTTGTACATGCATGCCTCTGCACAGTGTCTTCATATGCTTGATACTGCCTACCATGCATCCTTGAGGTTCATTACTAACTGTAAACCTCTGACTCACCACTGTGAGTTGTACGCTTGAGTTGGATGGCTTGCTTTGGTGACCTGTAGGGTCATACACTGGGGCACTTTTATTTATAAGGCAATTCTTGGTCTGCTTCCCCTCTATTTATGTTTTTTTATCATGCAGAGAAGTACCGGACAGTATTTCTTGTGTTCACAGGACCTTATCATGCTCTGTGTCCCAAATGCACAGACTGAAATTGGGAAAGGGGGCTTTTGGGTACTCTGCACCCTCAGACTGGAATCTTTTGCAGAATGACCTAAAACTCAGGGAGCTGGTGTCTTAAATGTTTTTATATCAAAAATGAAGGACATGGAAGCAGAGTCTATAAGATGCAGATGTTTTAGCTCGGCTGTTGAACAATTGATCCAAAGATATGGCTCATAGATGTCTCTGTTTTTAATCCATAATGATGTGCTTTGTAAATTTTTTTCTCTCTCTGTGTATTTCTGTCTGTAACTTTGTCTTTTTTGCTGCTGCCTGTCATGGCCAGGTCTCTTAGAGGTTTTTAATCTCAATGGGACTAACCTGGTTAAATAAAGGTTAAATAAAACAGAAAAACTAAACTAAAAAGTTCCCTTCTCTGTGCCTGCTAGGGGATTTATCATCATTCAACCATAATATTAAAATAAATAAATCACTTCTTATAGCGCTAACCATTGCTAAGTAAACTATCCTCATGAACTGGAAATCAAAACAAGCCATAAACATTACATGCTGGAAAAACCTTCTCTCTGACTACATGTCAATGGAAAATCTCACTGAATCAAATACGCAAGCAATACAACACCAGGATTCAATTTGGCAACCCTTTCTAGCTAACTCTATTCATAACCAAGTATCCTTTTCTTTTTTTTTCATTCTCCTCTTCCTTTGGGCTATTGGCCCTTTTTGCATGACAACCACCTTTAATAACCACCAAAAATATCCCACTTAGTTGTCCTGCATGTTGAACATAGGGTGGGAGCTGAGGGGGAAGAAGGAAAAAAAGAAGAAAAAATATCCCCCTCAATTGCTACTTTACAGAAAGATAAAAAAGGAAGTATATACCGTATGTATAAATATATATGTATAAATATACAATATTATTACTCTTATTACTATTAATGATATTATGATATTATAATAGTGACTTATTAGTGAATCTATTATTGTTATTAACTATGTATTGATGATGGTGATTATTAATATGGATTATTATATTGATAGAATTATGAGTCTTACCACTACAGTTATTATTACAATTGTTATCACTACTAAAATTGGTGGTGATGTTGACAGGGATGATAATGATGGTGATGATATGTTTTTTATTTCTCTCTATTGTTGTTGTTATTACTATTACCACCACAGTTTTTGTGTTTGTAACTCCTAAAGAGAAAATTAATGACTAAACCATTAACTGCAGTTGTGCAATGTCACAAATGCTTTATTCATGGCAGTGGGCTGTGTGGCTGGGCTGGGCTGGCTGGCTGGGGGCGGAGGCGGCTGGTGCCATATCTTGTGGACCCCCTATGGTGTGGTGGGGCCCCCTTGTGGAGGGGGGGGGGTGGGTGAGGGCTGTGGTAGGGTCTGGGGACCTATACCCCCCTGTCTCTGATAGGGACAGAAAATAAGAAAGAAAGAAAATTAAGGAGAAAGGTGCCTTCTTTGGGCACTCCTGAGTAATCAGGCCCCCTCCTAGACCACATAGGGGAAACATTGGGGCCATTGCTCTGTTATGGGTCTGACTGTTGCCCTACAGAGGACAGACCACCCTGCTATACTTAAGGTGAGGGTTCTTTGATAGCGTTGTCCCCCACACCCCCAGTGGGTCTGTGGCTGCGCTGCAGGGGGGAACTTTGATGGGGGCCCGGCTGCGTTCTCCTTGGCTGGCCCGGCTCGGCCGTACAGCTTAATGCTAACTAGTCAAACATAGTGTCATAAATATTGGATGGTTACATTAAATTGATATTCTCATAACTGCCTATGGTGTCTTTACGGCACAATATAAGTATGTATGTATGTATGTATGTATGCGTATATGTTTGTGTGTGTGTGTATATGCACGTGTATATGTATATTCCATGATTCTTTTATTTATGTGTATGTAGATGTGGATGTATGTATGTATATGTGTGTTTATGCATATGGGTGTATGTGTGTATGTATGTATATGTGTGTACAGATATATATATATATATATATATATATATATATATATATGTCTATGTATATATATATATATATATATATATATATATATATATATTTATATATATATATATATTTATATATATATATATGTGTGTGTATATATATATATTTATATATATATATTTTTATATATATATATATATGTGTGTGTATATATATATATATATATTTTTATATATATATATATATATATATATATATATATATATATATATATATATATATATATATATATATATATATCCTCACCACCATCATCAACTACCATGTCGAAAGAATTCACTACGACAATGTCCTAAAATTTAAAAATTAAATTTATTTTGATTTATTTGTTTCTTTTTGTTTTTTTGTGTATTTTGCTTTGTTTCCTTTTTCTTCCCCTTCCTCTGCTCTTGTTTGCTTGATATCTGTTAAGAAAATCTACCTCCCCAATTGTGCTTTACATTAACCACAAACTATTGAAACCTTTCCCATTGGTATATGTCTATATTTTGTCTGTCTGTAACTATTAATGACTCTTTTATTTTATTTTTGTCTCTTTGTTGTCTCTCTTGTATCACTGTTAATATTACTGTTTCACAAATAAAATCTTAAAAAAAAGAAAAACTAAAAAAGAAATATACTATGAATACTATATTTTTATCGCCAGTAATTTGAATTGTTAGTCATTTTTTCTAAACTCTCTTGTGCCTCCATTGCACTCTGCAGAGAATGGAGAGGGTAGTGACGTGTATTTTGTGTAAACTTTACAAATAAATAGGTGGCTTGCAACTGTGTTACGTGTAGCCTGTTATCAACATTTTAAGTTCTTAAAGCACACGGTGTTGCACTGGAAAACATCCATGGTTGAACCGTGGTTGCTTCTTAAATATAGTGTCCCTATGTCTCTATAATTTACATGTTCACTAAAGATATATTTAAACTGTTCTTTAATTTTTTTCCAAAAAGGTTCAAAATAGCACAAAATTAGAGAAACTATCGGACAAAAATCTCCATTTACTTTGGTCACTCTTTAAACTGTGACACAGCTGAATCTTTAATCAATCAGTCTTTATTTTCAATGTGCCATTCATAAGAAGTGTTATCTCAAAACACTTTACAACAGAGCAGGCTCAAGACAAACTCTTCATTTGTAGATACACATATATGCATATATACATATATCTTTAATACACCTGTATACTTATTCTCACATCTAAACCCAACATGATCCCACCATGAGCCCAGCACTGGGCCGACCTGCAGTGCAGTGCTTTTGTAGGAGGAGGCTCTCAGTAACGGGTCAGGATAAAAAACTCTGTTCAGCAGCTGGAGGTCTTTGAGTGGAGCCAGTCTCATGGTGAACAGCCGTCCACCAAAGCTGTGTGGGGTGTGTGGACAAAGGACAGGAGACAAGTGGACTAAAGTATGAACTAAAGCTAGTGACAGATCCATGGACGCCCAGATCATAAATGTGTCCTCATCACATTTGTCTCTGCTGAATGTAGATTTATTAGAGGTTAGCCCCTTGAGATGTGGTGTTTCCTATTTAAGAGGATCGTCATGTTTATATGGTTGTAAAGGTATTTAGCAGCTATTCACGACTGCCTGCACAGAAAGCTCTGTAGATCTTCTGGACGCCGTGCCTCTCGCTGGAGCACTTCTTGTATTTCCTGCATCCTGCCAAAACGGTCTGTGTAATTAACTCCACCCCCCCGCCCTCCTACATGTCCCATGTCAGCCCACCACGCTGTGATTGGTCACACCCCCGAGGACTTGCGAAGGGCTGCCGAGCCACACCTCCTTATTTTGCCAGTGCGGGAGCTGAGAGTAAACAGCGAACTGAAAGAAACCATAAGAATTTCTCTTTTTAAAGTGTCACGTTGTGAAATACAGCCATACACCAATAAATTGTTAGTGACAGCTTGCTGTTCTGACTCTTCAACGAGACCAGGTAACGTTGGAAAGGCGTCGTTCTTCAGCAGCAGTTTACCGGCTAATCCAGGTCATACAGGCCCATGTTGACAAAAACAGTCCCGTGTGAAGTGCTGTAGACAAACATGGGGGTATTTTTCTTTTGCTGGCCAGGAAAAAGCAGCTCTGTCCACTTCTGCCTGCTCAACGTGCTGACGCTGTGAACTCGTAGACAGCAGAGCAGCGCACAGCGATGTAACTTCTGAAGCGGGGGGGGGAGGCCTAGAGCATGTGCCTGGGCATGACCTTGTAGGGGAGTCCGGCACGTATTAACATCAATGGGACTGAACTGTTAAAAAAAGACGGTAAAAATGTGTAAAACTCAGCGTTCAGAGCACCCAAAACAGCTTCACTTCCAAATGTATGAAACTCATGATTTGACACGCTGGCATCGTTTAACATGAGTATCCAACGTTGTTACATCTATAGTCAGAAAAGAGGAAAAGCATAATAGTTCCCCTTTTAATAATACATCATCTATCTGAACTGCAGTTACATTGGGTTAAATGGATTTGAAAAATTGGGATTTATGATAAATGATGACTTCTCTGTTGGTGGGCTGGGGGTAGAACAAAGGGACTCATGAGCGTTGTTTGTAACCTGAACATTTAACATGCTGAAAACACACAGACTCTGTACGCACAGTAGTAATGATGGTTATAACAGACCTATTGTAGACTTACAGTAAATATACTTTGTTTTGTTTCTGTCGTGTGACTGCCAGTGCATGAGCTGTGACCTGACTATTGTGCATGTGCACATTATGATTGTACAATATGTAATTTAGCTCTTTAATATGTCCTCTCATTCTTCAGCTCTCCCCTCCAACAGACGAGTCCTTTGGGAACACACTAGAGGGCGCTATACATGTGTGCAGTGTGGCTACATCGCTACCAACCGTAAAGACATGAACCAGCACATCAGTGGCAAGCACGGCATCAACAAACCTGCAGAGGACACGGAGAACTCTGCAGCCACCTCACAGTGAGGATGCAGACGAACTTTGATTTCTGTGGAAATAAATTGTGGTTTTCATCATTAAATTAAAGTTTCATCACTCTGTTGCAGTTTATTATAAAGCATGACCACAGTCCCTGTGAAGGTCCTGCAGTTATGCTTAAAAAAATCAATATCTCAAACAAAACATATCAAGAGATTTTTTTCGATCAAATATCAGGACGCAGGTTCAGTTTGCTTTACAGACCCCAATCTGATAATGCTTTTTCAAATTTGGGGATTTTCTGTGTTTTCAAATTGTTGCAGCTTCATCTTACTTTGTTTCAGTTTAATTGGCAAACCTTTAAAAGTAGAGATGCGTAATGTTGGATTTTTGCCAATATTCAATATGCAGATATTTCCAAACTCTTTATCACCAATACTAGCATTGACACAGTTTTTTAAAGCTTAAGGCCTTCACATAAATAAAATTGATCCTTTCCTTTTATTGAGATGCCTCAGTCTGCACACCCCAATCCAGTGAAATTGGACATTGTGTAAAATGTAAATAAAACGGATGTAATGATTTTCAAATCCTTTTCGACCTATTTTCAATTGAATACGCTAAGACAAGATACTTAATGTTTTAAACTGATAAACTTTATAGGGTTTATACTCTTTTGAATTCGTTCCTACAAAAGAAGCTTGGACAGAGGCGTGTAAACCACGGTGTTACGTCACCTTGCCTTCCAACAACACTCAAGAAGAGCTTTAAACTTGACACTAATTGTTAGTTTAATCACTCTATCCACGGTTGTTATTGATTATACCTCCACAATAAACACCTGGACAACCATACAGACATGAGGGCCCTCCTGAAAACGAGATGCTGCATCTCAAGGGGCTAGCCTCTAATAAATTTATATTCAGCAGAGACAAATATGATGAGGACAGATTTATGATTGGTCCATGGATCTGTCACTATCTTCAATTCTTAAGTCCACTAGTCTGCCCTTCGCTCTTCCTTCGCCCACACACCCAACACAGCTTTGGTGGATGGCTGCTCAACATGAGACTGAACTCAAGATTTCCAGCCGCCAAACAGGGTTTTTCTTGCCACTGTAAGCCTTCTTTAGATGCACCTTCCTGTGGTTTGGCCCAGTTATGCACTCATGATGGACTCATGTAGGGTTTGGATATAAACACACAATACAGGCCAAAAGTTTGGAGGCAAGATCAAATCTGTACAAAAAAAGATCATAGTTTTATTGGCATACTTAACAAAATGAACATGATTATTATATGAAGAGTAACTGATGTAAAGACATTTGACTGTAATTGTCAGGTATTTGAGTTTTTCCTGCTCAGACTTTGCTTCCCTCAGAGTAACCTCCTTTGGCTTTAACAACAGCATGGCATATACGAGGCTTTGGATCCACGAGTTTTATAAGGGATGTACCAGGAACTGCATTCCAACATTTCTTTAGTCCATCATTAAGAGACTGCTGATTTGTGGGGTGTGCTTTTCTGACTGATCCAGTTCATCCCACACAAGCTCAATTGGAGAGAGGTCTGGAGACAGAGGGGACCAAACCAACCTCAGAAGAACACCTTTCTCTTCTTTTTTGCCTCTCTTTACTGTGGCTGTTACACATGGAGCTTTAAGACCTTCTCCAGTTTGTCTGTGGACATAAACCCTGCCTTTTCAACCACACAGCTCAAACTTGCTTTCATCAGTCCAGAGAACTTGATTCCAGTCATCATAGGTCCTGTCTCTGTGAGCTTTTGCCCACTTAAACCTCTTTTCTTGTTCTGGTGGATGAAGTAGAGGTTATTTTGCAGATCCATGGCCCTTCAGATCAGCCTCTCTCAAATGTCTTTTCACAGCTGTCAGAGACCTGGGTTTTGAACTTGTCATGTTGACTTCCTTCCTTATTTGTGGGGCTGATTTTGCTGATCTCTCTTACTTGTGACAATTAGATGTTTCTCCTCTGGCTCTGAAGTCACACTCTTTTTTCCAGGTCTTTTTCTTTCATCATAACTTCAGTTTCTTCTCATCTCTTCAGAGTGGAGTGAACTCTGGACACCATTAAGCATTTTGCAGTTTCTCTTTCAGTGTGTCCTTCTTTCCTCAGTGTACGAATCTGTACTCTTGTTTCTTTACTCAGGTACTTCTTTCTAGTCATTTCTGTGGTAGTTTGTCAGATATTTGAATTCAGTTGAGATTTGTTGGGATGTTGTATGCAGACTCTCAAAAACCAAAGATTAAATTGAATAATGCAAACTGTGGCTTGTTTTGCTACTTGTGCGCTGAAGTTGAGACTCCTGCAAATCTTCTTGACCCTAAAACTGAGCCTTTCTTTTCTTTTGTTGATATTTATTCAGCACTGGTCTGGTAACAATGCATACCTAAAGGTAAATTGAGGAAAATGGTGCATATCAATGAAAGCAAGTCTGATCATGTGGTAAACACGTCCCAGAATACGTATGACTCATGCTAGTTTTTAAGAAAGGCATTGTGAACAGAAACTTTAAAGGATAAGTTCGGTTTTTTGACACCTGGACCTTATTTTTAGGATTAAATACGCTCGTAGACTCACCCAGACAATTTTGGCGGAGCTCGGAGCCGTTTTTGAGCAATTTAGATCCATCCGACGGCGTTTTTCTCTCATGCCATTGTAGCAGACGGGGCCAGAAATCGAAGCCCCTAAATTAGACATTATCTGCTGCGAAACTCACTCCTCCTCTGTTGCCATTGCTGTGCAATGTCCACAACAACACCACCAGTTAGCCCCCATTCGTGGACGTACAGTGGTTGCTTGCTCTCTGGCCAGCTGTTCAGCTCTTTCCCTCTGCATCCTCCTTTCAAGTAGCTCCTCGTCGGTATATTCTAGCTCAAAACGATACAGGCATGGATTATACTCAAAGTCATCATCAGACACTTCTACATCGGATAAATATTCCGCCATGTTGCACAAAAATAGCCGTGTAGCCGTGTAGCCTAGCAACAACAGCGGCTCTACTCATGTTCTTGTCTATGACGTCTCCAAAAGTTACCCATCCTTGTAAAGCCCCGGAGGACCATAACAACAAAGTTGAGCTGACATGGTGATAACACTGGCCATTCATTAATAAAATGTAGCTGAAATGAGCGAGTTTCGCAGCAGATAATGTCTAATTTAGGGGCTTCGATTTCTGGCCCCGTCTGCTACTATGGCATGAGAAAAAACGCCGTTGGATAGATCTAAATTGCTCGAAAACGGCTCCGAGCTCCGCCAAAATTGTCTGGGTGAGTCTACGAGCATATTTAATCCTAAAAATAAGGTCCAGGTGTCAAAAAAACGAACTTACCCTTTAAGTTCCTTTAAACTTTTGGCCTTTAGTGTATGTGTATACATGTGTATAAGGGTATTTTATATATGTTTTTGTGCATTTATGTGTATCTATAAAATGAAGAGTATGGTTTCCACCTGCTCTATTGTAAAGTGTCTTGAGATAGCATTTTTTAATGAATTGGTGCTATACAAATAAAGATTGATTGATTGAGATTGAATTGTTGAAGCTTTGTATGTGGAAATCTTTTACACTCTTGCTTGGTGTTTAACTTTAGTTGCTCCACAGTCTGGGGTCTCTGCTGTTGTATTTTGTTCTTCATAATGCTCCACACATTTTCAGTGCGAGACAAGTCTGGACTGCAGCAGGTCAGTCTAGTACCTGCACTCTTTTACTGTGAAGCCACGCCGTTGAAACATGAACAGAATGTCTGTCTTGCTTTTTTTTTGTAAAACTGAGCTCTTGGTCACCTCCGGTGTTGTGGAGTAGGTTTTATTAATATTTAACCAAATTAAAGTACAAGAAATATTTTGTTTTAAGGGCAATTCAATATTCATTCAGTTGTTGAGAATTGTATTTAATTTCCTGAACAGTTGCAGTTTTAGAGATAAGAGATTTTTGCCTGACAGTGACAATGTGTTGCTTCAAAACTTGCATGTACCTTTCAGCATCAATGGTGCCTTCACAGATGTGCAAGTTACCATGCCATGGGCACAAACATGCCTCCGTACATCACAGATGCTGGCTTTTGAACTTTGTACTGATCACAATCTGAATGGTCCTTTCCCTCCTTAGCCCATATGACATGATTTCCATCATTTTTTTCCAAAATCAGTTTAAAATGTGAAATCTTCAAATCACTGTTAACTGACAATGGTTTCCAAAGTGTTTCTGAGCCCACCTGGTATTATCCTTTACAGAGATATGTTTTGTAATGCAGTGCTATTAAACGTCAGAGGACGGCTCCTTGTTTACTTCTGAAACTCGTGAACTTAAACAAGCATCCTGTAAATTAGAGAGAATGTGGCGCTCCAATGAAAGGGAGGAGTCACATACACTTTGACTGGAAAGTCATAATAACTACATGACAGCCTTACGACATGCTCAAGCTGCCTACTACTCCTCACTAATTGAAGAAAATGAAAACAACCCTAGGTACCTTTTCAGCACTGTAGCCAGGCTGACACAGAGTCAGAGCTCTATTGAGCCTGTGATTCCTCTAGCCCTCAGCTGTGAGGACTTTATGAGCTTTTTTAATGATAAAAATCTTAAAATTAGAGATAAAATTAGCAACTCCCTGTGTTCACCTGGACCTGTTGTGCCATTAAATGTAGTTAAACCTGATTTAGACTGTTTTTCTCTAATTTTGCCTTCAGGAGCTAAATTCTCTTGTCTCCTCCTTCAAACCATCAACCTGCCTTTTAGACCCGATCCCAACTAAACTGTTCAAGGAGGTCTTTCCCCTAGTTTGTCCATCCCTGTTGGGGACAATCAGTTTATCTTCATCAACAGCCTACGTAGCTGTAATCAAACCTCTTCTTAAAAAACCTACCCTTGATTCGGGAACATAAGCTTACTACAGGCCTATATCAAACCTTCCTTTTACTTTAAGATCCTGGAGAAAGTAGTGGTTAATCAGCTATGTGACTTCCTTCAAGACAACAGCCTTTTTGAGGACTTTCAGTCAGGATTTAGAGCTCATCACAGCACAGAGACTGCTCTAGTTAAAGTAACTAACGACCTACTCTCAGCTTCAGATGAGGGACTTCTCTCAGTACTTGTTTTGTTAGATCTTAGTGCAGCTTTTGACACCATTGATCATGATGTTCTTCTACAGAGAATAGAGGTATTACTCGGGATTACAGGGACTGCCCTGAATTGATTTAAGTCCTGCTTATCTGACAGATACCAGTTTGTACACATGAACAATAAGTCCTCTGTGTACACTAAAGTAAGTTACGGAGTTCCTCAAGGCTCTGTGCTAGGTCCAATTCTCTTCTCTATATATATGCTTCCCCTCTGTGATATCATGAGGAAATACTCTGTTAATTTTCATTGTTATGCTGATGATACTCAGCTGTACGTATCAATGAAGCCAGGTGAGACAAATCAGTTATCTAGACTAGATGCATGTCTAAAGGACATTAGGACCTGGACATTAGGACATGTTATATATATATAAATATATATATATATATATATATATATATATATACACATGTATACACACTGTACATATATACATACATACTTGTAATACGAGGTTACCACTCCCCAAACCAGTACCCCTCGTTTCTGACATTCTTAGCAGAGTTATTGGCAAAAATGTGAACTGTTGAATAGAGCAACCTAAACAGATACTTCCTTCTTAAAATTCCTGGATCTGGATTGCTACCAAAATCTAATCACTTCTTTCTGGTGCAATGGCCAACATCTCCACAAAATTTCATAAAAACATGTTCACAACTTTTAAATGATCCTGCTTAGTGTCAGACAAAGGCCGGCAAAACAACCTTCTTGGCTGAGGTAATAAAAACTTACAGTATGTCAACACTCTAAGTATAACCCCCCCGCCAACAAAAAAAAAATACTCTCAGGCCCTGGGAGATCTTACCCTTCCAAAGAATTGAAAACCAGGTGCCTTGTTTTGCGCTGACAATAAAATGATTTCAAATAGGGAGATTTTCCTTATAAAATCATCAAATAAGTCTCTTCTGGGAGAGTTGGTAGCTGGGCCACAGAAAAGTTTTTTTTTTTATGATGGTGTGAACTTTACCACCTTCTGACATGCCTTGAGGTTCGAGGAGCCTCGTTTCTTCAACAGTTTCATCTGCATGCAAACCTTACAGTAGGGCCAAGTTTCGAGAGGCTAGCTGTACCAAACTTGGACTCCTGACTTCTGCATCGTTTGACTCACTGAAAGAAAACACTGAGCTGTTCTCCAGCAGGCTGTTATCAGAGTGGTTGGGAGATCCATGATGTCCTTCTGCAACATCTTAAGACTTTCTTCGAGCAGTGAAGTAAGACAAGTGAGTACAGTTTCACCTGGGGGTGGGTAAAAACATCGATTCATCAATGCGGTGCAATATTGATTCAGCAAATCCTCAATTCACCCTATGGCCAGTGGGGGGTGCTGTGCACTTTTTCAGTGTTTATCCAGCTGAAGACATGCATGACTCAAATTACCATAACTCCTCAAGTATTTATGCTATCCAAATAATTCCAATGGATTCTGAAAGCTGAGAAGTGGAGCTTTCCATTGATACACGGTACATGACAGTAAAAGCTGCCTGGACTGAGGGGGCGGGTTAGAATTGTGCTCAGCCGAATAGCAGCGTGAGAGGATTGAGAGTTGAACATGTGAATGATTTAACGGTGGTTTATCAGTATTTTCTGTGTAAATAATGTAAAATATTGTAGTATATATAGCATTAGTATAATTCTGGAGTGTTTTCTTTCCGTTCTTTTGCCGTATTTTCTCTGTGTTTTGCCATATTTCCGACATATTTTCCAGAGTTTTACTGACTTTTTTTTGTCAGTGATCGTCTTTTTCATCATAGTTCGTTTTTTTATGGATTCCATAAATAGTAATTTTAGAAATATTGGAGGAAGAAATGTGATGATGAGAACTCCGTCTTCAGCTGGACAGGAACTGCTTCAGGGACTACCATCAGTAAAAAAAACGCCTGGACATGGTCTAGGCTGTAAAATGGACACATTTATTGACAAAAAAGACAAAAAAAGACCATGTGGACATTTATAATTATAGTATTAGCTCTCATGCATTTTGTTTTTGAACTCCATATGCACAAATAAGTTATTATTGTGCAAATTTTTATTTTCAGATGTTTGATTGCTCAGAAATGGGAGGTGACATACCACATATGTTCACATTGGCATGAAAATAAAAATTCAAAAATTGTCCACAGGTTCTCTAAATATTTGTGTATTTCTACTTCTTACTGAATTGATATTGAATCCAACCCAAAGAATTGAAATTGGAATCGAATCGTGAGGTTCTTAACTATATCCAGCCCTCGTTTCACCTCTCTGTCTGTGAGCCCAGCTGTTTGGGAGGGACAGGATGGAGATGGTGCGCTGCTGTCTGTCACAATCCCTGTTCTCAGAAAAATTCCTGGATGCTAGGAAAAGGCATTGTATCAGTAAGTGTGTTGACCATGACTCCATTGTACACTCAAACTTAAAAAATAAAATGTTAAAAATCCAGAGAGAAGGAGGTGCTTCCATGTTGTTTTTTGTTACAATGAAAACTTGAGATTTCTTTAATCAGGTGAAATAAAGTTATTCAGTTTGCTGCCATCAATGACGGTGTGCGCCATGACCCATCTCCTCCTGGTCCCTCAGACACACATACTTACAGGTGAGTGCCCTCACTACCTGTGGAGGGCGTGGACAAAATCATGGAGAAGTTAGTTCTTTAAAAAATATAATATACAACTAACGGTAATAATGAACTCAAATGTGGCTCCTTTATACCGACCCCACTTGTTCTTTATAAAATCACTTACACAATTAAATGGAAAATGGGCAATAGAGTTAACAGAAGGTCATTAAGGAGATAACGTGTAGACATTACATTTCTTTTTGGCCTTCTCTTGTTCTTAGAAGGGAGTCACCGTTATCTAGGATGCAGCGTAGCTTGGTGATTGGTCTCTCAAGGACTGATGTTTTGGTTTGGTCTTTGCTGAGCGGACCAAACCTCTCTCGTCAGACTTGGTCTCCAGCACACTTCCCAGTGGCCACAATCTTCGAGGAGCTGTGGGTCAACCACCAAGACCGTGTCTCCAACATTGAAGTTCCTTTTTACTCAAGTCCACTTCTGCCTTTCTTGAAGCAGCAGGAGATAGTCCTTGGTCCATCTGTGCCAGAAGGGGTGAGCCATTTGGACCTGTTTCCAGCGATGCCTTGCAAAGAGGTCAGATTTCAGAGAGGTTCCAGGGGGCATGACAAGGTTGTGTTTTTTTTGCAGGATATGGTTTGGAGTCAGTGGTTCCAGATCAGAGGGAGCGGTTGTAAAGGACGGACTGTACTTCACAAAAGATGCTCTGAAGGCCTTCATCATTATTGATTTGCTGATGGAGAGTTAAGTTATAAGCACCTGGTGGAAAGATCTTATGAGTCTTTCCCAGACTCCCATAATGTGATGCAGCTGATGGATTAAAGCTCTATTTAATGCTATCAGGAAGTAGAGCATCTTGTCTTTTACTGTGTTTAAGGGCATTCGGGGCCTTTGTGAGCTCTGCCTGAGCACACTCCAGGTCTGTCAGATCTGATGAGTTTAACCTGACCTCTCTATGAACCTTCGTAAGGTATGGATACACGAGTGTGTGTCCAGTCAATAAGCTGCCTCTAATGAATGGCTCTACTGGTCAAACAGCTGAATAAGACTCCATCCCTCTCCCTCGCCTCACTTCAGAGGGTCCAAAATAATCTTAATCTATGTTAGTGAAGGGAGGGAGGTCAGCTAAAACTCTGTCCTGTGGTAAATCTGCCATTTTTCTTCCCCTGTTTTGCCTCTGAAACATTGACATACAACAAATTTAGACATCACTGTCTTTGCAACTGCATTTCCCTTTACAACCTAGCATTTCTTGCAGACCTGGGAGAGCATGTGATTCCTTCCACTGTGACCCATGGATTCATGGATGTGTCTCAATAAGAGGATGGACATGAGAGATCTTTGAGTAAGACACAGGGTGCATGGTTTCATCAGATGTTGCAGATTTATGTAGCCTGCCACCCACTCTAATAATTCCATCATCCAGTACAGGGTCAGGCTTACAGATTTCACTCCTCTTTTTCACTTAGGAAGAGATTTTTTGAAGCATTTCCATTTGGCCTGGGGATGATGTCTCTGCCCAGAGGAGAAAACTGACCTCTCTGCCTGAGAGAGAGACTCCACAGAGAGGAGCTGTCCACCTGCTCTGGTTCTGAAAATCCAGACCTAGTGCTCATCTTTTGGCTGGATGAGCGGGTTGACCTGAAGCAAGATCTTTTAGCTTTTTGAAGAAAATTTAGACGCAAAAACACCACGCGCAATCAGTTTCGGGTTTGATAAATCACATTGCAGGTGATAAATTATTACATTTGCATCTCCTTCTCCCAGTATTTTGCACGTTCTGATCATCTGTATGTTTTCTGCATATTCTGAGAGATTTGGGATTTATTTTTTTTAAATGGGACAGTACACATGAAGAAACATTGACATGTAAATGCATGGGATTATAGCCGAGTGGCTAATTTCCATCCCCAGTCCCATTAGCAGGTGGTGTCAACACATAGAAACAAGAAACAGACATCCGTAATAGGAATAAAAACACACAGAGCATATTAAAAGACATACAGTCATACAGACTAAAATGTCATTCAGTCCAAAAGAAAAACGGCCGTGAGTTGGGGGATTATGGGAATTATTCACACTGAATTTTAAAATGCTGGAGTGCTAACTAAAGTGCCATAGTGCTAAAGTGCCAAATGATAAAGTGCAGATTGCCAGCTGCCTGGGAGCTCTTGTCCTTGTTGTATTGCACATTGCCCAATATTTCTCAGGAATATAAAGTGCACATTGCATTGCACATTACCCTACTGCCCCAGATAATAGAGTGCTGTGTTGAATATAGTATTACACGATGCCCATAGCACACGGCTGCATATGCAGGTCTGTGTGAGAAGATATTGCACTGAGAAAAGCATACATATTCATGAAGGCAAACACGCTAAATGGACTGCTCATGCTATTTTGCTCATTTGACAGACGCAGTCCTCGCTGCACCCTGTTAGTAGATCGGCTTTGCGTGTGAGTGTGCTTTCAAGTTTGCTGGTGTTTTTATACACGCAAACCTTTAGTAGATCAGGCCCTTAGGCTTTAAGCTTGTGGAGGAGTTCTCTTATCCGCATTTTGTCTACCTTTACTGAAAGTGCTGCTGCAGCCAGCTCCAGTTGAGGTATTGTGATGTGTTTCAGAACTCTGGACTTTCCTTGAACAAAGGTAACATGAACACTGTCTGATGCAGCTGACTGAGCCATAGCCAAGCTCACTTGTGTCTACAAAGTGATGCAGTTGCACATATTTACATGAAGGTGTCCCATAAGCTCCTTATCCTCTCCAGACTGCTCATCCACTCCGTCCATTTGTCTGAACTTGGGGTGAAGGTTCATCCCATCCAAAGCCTCTGGCAGAACTCCTGTAGCAGCTGCTTTGAATGAGAGGGGCAAGAACTCCTAGTGGGTCGAAGATTGAACTTACAGCTGATAGTGTGCCTTGTGCAATTCTGTTACAGTGGACAATTTTTACTTGTTACTGTTGTTATGTTTTTTTGTTGTTAAGGTATGCAGCCCTAATTGTTCTTTCCACTAACGATGCACAGAGACAGAGTAAGCATTTTATTTATCAGGTTATTCTTAGTTCAGACATCATAGACATTCACAGATGTGTCTGTGCATATGTGCAGACATATCCTGTCTGCAGCCAGGGATGTGAAAATGGTTAAGTTTATTTCATGAAACATTAATGGTTGTAGGAGCCCAATTAAGAGAAATAAGGTTTTATCATATCTTTAAAAAAAGATCAGTGATTTCACCATTATTACCATATTTCAGTACACTTCAATTTGATCTATTTTTAGTTACAATTAATAGATCTGAAATTATAAAAGAATCAAAAACAGCAGCAACACAAACTGTTTCCATAAATACCTTCTAAGTTAAATGTGAGAACTTTGGCATCTTTGAAGATTCATCCAGTGCCAGTGTTATCCTTTATTTTGTGTAAACAGAGATGGTAAAACTCATTCTAAGGTCCTCTTTTGTCCACAGCACTCTCCATCATAATCATCAGTAAACTTGGCATCTTCCTTCTTCTCAGGTGAAAAATGAGACCTGGCCTTGGCTCTGGATGTGCCATCCCAAACATTTCTCCCTATGATATTAAAGCATACAGTGCAGTCATTTTTCACTCGAGCAGCAATCTGCTCTATTATGCTCTCTTGATCCATCTTCGAATCACTAAAACAAACAAAATTTATTACACACATATAATGGCAACATGTAGATCACCCAAAAATGTACTCTGCTGAACCACTGTCCTGGCCCATGACAAGGCAGTAATTTATTTTAAAAAATGATGTTTTTCACTTCTCGCATGCACTGGAATCCAACGAGCATAAAATGGCTTCCTGTAGGTCATCAGGGAGGTATTGTTTTTTCAAAGTATGTACTAAAAATAACCATAGCACTTTATAACAGTTAATATCCAGTTATGCATTTGTACAGTATTAAAAACAAACTAAGATTCCTTTGATGGTTACATGAATGAATGGTGGTTCAATAACTTTGGTGTCCAGAATAATCAGGGTCTTCTGAATGTTCATAAAAAAGGATACGATAATCTCATTTTAAGACTACTGTTACACAAAATTGTGTCATTGGTAAAGTCCATTGCAGATTAGCCCAGCGATTTGAAGATGCATAAATGCATTGAAGCCAAACCTGTAAGATGTGCTATGAGCTTTTACCAGATGCACTGAGAGAGGTGGGACCACTGGACTGAGTGGAGGTGGTATTAGCAGAGCAATCTCGGGTGTCACCACAGAGATGGACAGAGGGGCCACTGTGTGTTGTTCCTGCATATTAACATCAGACTCTCCTCAATACTGATGACAGCGGCAACAGTGGACGTTCAAAACTGTCACTGGGGCTGGAGGTGCCACACGCCAGGTGACCTCATCAGCATCGGACACAGAAGAGGGCCTGGGCCTCAACATCAGAAACAGTTGGAACAATTTCTTTGGAGATGTTAGCTGGAGTTCCAGTTTCTTCGAGAACAGGAGAGAAAAGTAAATTGATAACTTTTGAGTGACATTAAAATTAAACGAGGGTGAGCATCAGTACAGTACATAAACCACATGTATAAGTGGATTTTTAAATACAAAAAAAAAAAAAAACAACAATTTTGAGAAGCTGACTTAATTTCTGGGACTTCTTGTAAATGAATACAGATAAAAGTATTTACAGTATTTGCCAGTGACTGGCACATCTGCAAAATCACAGCTGTCCATACAGATATTCTGAGCATCAAAAAGACTGCCAATAAAGCAGAACATGAAAATAAACCTAAGGATCCAGTGCACTAAACCATGTATATTATCAAAACATAAAATATGAAAAGGTGTTTGAAGATGTCCAGTTTACATCTGTTAGGTTTTTTATGCTAAGGTTTGACTGCTCATTTCTTCTTGCTGGTTCCAACAGTCAGATTAGGGGAAAAACTGACAGACTGGAAAGAGACCTGACGACGATGGAAGGAGGGGTGATGCCAAAGACTGTCACATTAATTGTTTACTTCGTTTTGTGATATGATTGGACCATAACACAACTTTCACTACAAACACATTAAGCCCTGTCTTTATCCCTTTTGTCTGGAGTAGTTCCAAGTAAACAGGCGAGGATTGTATTTCGGTGCTGTGCCTAGGGTCACCTGTGGTGTGGCAGGTACACTGGCTTTATGTGCTTCGACTGCCTGCCTGGTGGAGTTCCCTGCACCCAGACCCGGCCCATGATGAAACAGTGAACTGATTTCCTTTTCAGTGGAGTGGTGTTCAACACAGCTTCTATGGGTGAATCCCAAATGTACCCCTTAGCCCTTCCCCTTCGTCTTACCCCTTTGTCTACCCCTTCCCCTTAGCCCTTTGTTTTGAGGGCCAAGAGGAAGGGCTGAAAACACGCTCCTGAGAAACGAGACGCCACTCGATTCCCACTACGTCATCACCCAGAGCCGCTCGTTGGCTGTGTCGTAGGCAGATGTGACAATAGCTGTACCTACAGCCATAGACATATAGAAAGACGAGATGGCTTGAGGCGGAGCCACCGGCGTCCTCACCAGCATCCATCTTGGAACAGGGCGCATGTCTGCTCTGCTCTGAAGTACCCGATTGAAAATATGACACGTGCTCACACATATTTATTCTTTACTCGCTGAAATGTTTGTAATAAACGGTTTGGTTTATTACAAACATTATAATTTTGGCCATGATATAGGATGCTTGGAAATGTTGAAATTGTAGCGTTTCTTTTCTTGCATTATATTAGATTAGATTGGATTAGATTAGATTGTATCTTATTAATCCCCTTGGAAAACCTTCCTCAGGGAAATTCGGATTCAGTAGCAGTTCAGCATTACAGATTCAAACATATATATATAAAAAAAGATATATCTAAACAAAACTATAAATTAATATACATAAAATAAAATTAAAATATAATTAAATTAAAAAAATAAAAATATTGCATATATACATAGTAATAATGCAATAATAATTTATGTGTATACACAGGTGTATACATGTTCGTGAGTGTGTGAGTGTGTGTATATATATGTATACATGCATGTGTGTGTATGTATACACACATGCATATGCATTTATAGATATTGTATATAAATGTATTATGTCAAGCTCTTGTGTGAATAAAAAAATATACCACCATATGCTATGTGCATGTGTGTCTATGTTCTTCCAGCTAACACATTGCTAACTTATGGTAACAACTCATAGCTTACAGAAGGGAAAAATATCCAATAAATTTTATATATAAAATATCAATAGAAAAAATAACAATATAAACTTTTATTAAGGACATGCATGGTCCATAGCACACAGGAAGACAAACCCACAAAAAAGAGGCAGATACAAACAAAGGAGAAAAAAACATTGTCGGTCCACATATATTAATTAGGACCTATTACAAAATAGCAAATAATAAAATTGAGATGTGTATATATCTAGATATGTGTGAATATGTGTGTGTATCTATATATAGATAGTGCGTGTGCAGCTATTGCATTACATATCTACTTTATTTTCATATAAAATTATATAATCTTAATTTTGCAGTATTAAAACTACATCTCTGACGTTTCTGACAAAGTCAACCGTTTGAAAATTGGTTGACAATTGAGCAAGCGACGCATATTTGTCAGTACATGCTCAACAGACATCAGTGTTATGAGTGAGCAAGCGCCCTGTACCAAGATGGCCGCCATGTGAGGACATCGGCCTCCATTGGCCAGCAGCATGTTATCTAGCCTTTCTATACATGTCTATGGCTACAGCTACAAAAGCTAGCTTGTTATAAAAAGCTATTTTAAAATACGACCAACAATTCAAAACATGATTATTATCTGCTTGATGATTTATTAATTACTTATATTAATGCGCTTCCTTCAGTCTCCGCTCTGCCTTCTTGTCAGCAGGTGCGGTGTATTATGGGAAATTCTCATAGCCCTTCCTTTCAAGTGAGGTCCCAGTCTGGGCTCTAATTTCGTAGACCAGGTGCAGGTGGGGCACACCTGCCCTGCGCCGCGCCTGCGCCGCGCCAACGGGGTGTGTCCAGGGCATTTTGCAAGTTTCGTGCAGGGCGCAGTCTGGCACAGGCAGGCGCACCCATGCCTCCATCTCTCCCAGCGGCGCAAGTAGCAGAGAGGGAGGAGATAAGACTTGAGTGGGTTTAACACAGCCGAGTGTGATCTTCACCAATCAAACGAACGTGTCTTCTCGCCTTTAAATGTGCCGCGGGGGAGGCGCAGTGACAATTTCGCCTCGGTGGCGAAAAAGGTCAGAGCCGCTGTCACTTTTGCAGCAACTGGGAGAGCGCAGGGACAGGGACTGTTTTTTTTGGCTTGTTCCAGAAGAGCAGTCACTTCTGATGCACTCTCTACTACCAAAATAATCTCAATTTAGAAGTTACAGAAACTATTGTGTCCCTCTCTAAACACAAATGTAAATTTTACTGTAAAAAGAGGCAAAAGTGATGTTTCCACCAAAAAGAAATCCTTATTGCAGGGATTAAATTTATTCCTAATGTAGCTCTTACTGTTTTCTCCATAATAAAGCTGTAGAGGATCAACATAAAACTTGGATAAAAGCCTGACTATGTCTGTTTGGTTACAAAAATCAAGGTTGGACAGACTGTTCAGTGATAACAGAGTTATAAATAACAGTAGCCTCTCCCTTCACTTCTGTGTAAAGAAAAGGATGTTCACCTCCAAACAAAAGAAGCTTAACTGAGGTTGAAACAGCTTAGCTGGTATCACTGTTAACAACCATTGAGCCAAAATATGAACGTTAGATAATGGTGAAATGCCCTAAAAGAATTCAGCTGATTACAATTTAGCTGATAATGATTTGCCACTAATGTTAAGGCAAAGGTTGATTTTAACATGTAGCTGATGACTTTATGACAGATAACTGAGCCAATGTTGTTCAACAGAAACACAACTCGGCCCATGACAACGCTGAGCTGCTATGAGTAATTTAGCTGAGATGTTACTGATGTCACTTATCAGGAAAGTTAGCTTGCCTCTGATGTTACGATCTAATCGAAGTTATTACTGTTCGGCTTCTGAAGGTTTGAACCACATTGGAGCAGATGACAAATCCATTTAACCAGCTGAGTGCTGATGACAAAACATTTGAGTCAGTTGCAGTTTTTTTTTGTTAAATGGATGTTGATTTGGTGCAGATTTTATTTAGCGGCTTGCTGGTCTAAAACACAGTTTAGTCAGTTCCCTTGCAGTCTTGCATAAGGACACATTACCTGCAAATGCATTGCAGTTTGATGACTAAAGTTTTTCGTCAATAACTCCAGCCAATATGAAGCCTCATCAGGCTAATGAATAAAGCTTCAATGCATAAAGTTCCATCTTTTATTGAACAAAAACGTCAGATGGGGCTGACAATGGAAATATGAGAAGTTTGAGCATGAGCCATGAGCTCTGATGATGAGAGGACGGATTTGGAGCTCCGATAGGAGAGATGAACTTCTCTGATGGTCACCAGAAACTTCATCTGTGACGTCAGATGGGGCTGACAATGGTAAGCCATCATGCAGGTCAGTCTCAGAGCAGGAGTGAATGAGCTGGAGGAATTTTCCTCTTTGAGTATCAACCGAGTACCTGTGCAGCTGGCCTGTGAGCAAAGACTGGAGATCACACAGCAGGACACCAGGACACTGACTCTGGAGGAGCAAAGACACCATTTAAAGTCTGACAGCTGCAGGATGACTGGACAGACAGGTGGAGGCAGAATCTGGTTGGCTCAGTGCTCAAGTGAGTGTTCACCCCATCAGCTGATGATCTGGATCACCTGTGCAGGTAGGCAGGGTGAGGTATGAATAAGGTGACTGAATGAATACAGATGTCTTTCTGCTTGAACTTTCTCTTTAGCTTCAGTACTATTTTGTCCAGAGCATGAATTGGGCAGGGTGTTGATAACCTCTTCCTACTTAATATTTCAGTAACCAAATTCAGTGCTTCACATGGCAAACTTCAAAAAGACGTCAGGTTTCATTAATATATCCGAAGCTTCATTATACCCTCGTGGTTACAAACAAGGAGACACCTGAAATGAGGGGTGTAGCTGCAAGCAGCAGAAATATAAATATATAAACCTTTTCCAGCACAAACTAACAGTAAATCCTCCAGATTTCACGTTATCAGGCAGATCCATCCTGTAGCACTTGAAGCTGAAACATTTGTTCCTTGACAGAAATGACAGAGTAATTGGCACCCTTTGAGGAGAAAGAGGCCAGGCTTCATGTGTGCTTGAGTTGTGCCAGAAGATGAAGCAGGCAGTGAATTTTGGTCTGATCACCTTCTTAAAGTTAAAGTTTTAAAGTTTCCGTCCTAATGCTGTCCTCTCCTCTTCCAGTGGGGTGATGTCCTGATTGACTAAGAAAATAAATCCCATGGACACATGAAACAGTTCAACCTGCAGGTGACACAAAGCATTAAGGGCCCCAAATATTTTACATTTTATTCCAGAATATTAAATCAAACACAGGCAGAGCCTCTGCCCCTCTCTCTATCCTCTATGCTGTTTGCACAGTGACAGCTGCTCAGTTTCTCATGTACTGTTTGGACTCAGTATATCTGCAGAGATAAAGGTTGTTGTATGCACAGTTTGACATAACCTGATGTTTACGTGTTCTTGGAAGGTATAAAAACATTCCTTCGGAAAATGATCATCACCCTTTCTCCAGGCTCTCAGCTAAGAACCTCCATCCTCTCCTGTCTCTATACTTGGTCTTCATGCCATTGTTTGACAGGTTAGCGTCATTCTTGTCAGTCCCACTGATGTTGAATAAATGTTAATACATGCTCGTTTTTCTGTTTTTGACCCAGGTCTGCTGCAGCCATGTTGTTTTTTTCTGCTGTTGCTCTGCTGTTGGTCTCCTCTTCCTGGGCTGAGGTATTAAAAGAAAAAATAACAACTAAATCTGCACAGTTTTTCACAATTGTATCATAATTGTTAAAAAAAATATGTCATAAAAGAGTGAAAATATTACGCGACTTATGTTTGAAGTAAACAGCCAATGTTAAGCATGTGTGCATTCAACTCAGTGGCCGGCCTGAGGATTAGAAACAACCCTTTGAAATCATTTATCAGTGATAGAGCTGATTGTTTACTACACATCACAATTTTCTTTTCTGTTTCATGTCACTGTGGGCGAGAGCAGGAAGGTAAGACAGACATTATGTCTTCTATTACACATATAAGAACAGTCTCTGATGTGCAGTGAGCGACTCCAAGAGCAAAGCAATGGAAAATAACTGGCTGCTTCTTTTTGTCCCCTTGATGGAAACTTCTTGTATTTACCTAAAGAAATACAAAACTGCTCTTTTTCTGAATCAACAAGGTACTTTCTCAAAATTATGATTCATGTTTTTGCAAAAATATAACATTATTGTTGGTTTTTATAAGTTATTGATCACCTTAAAATTAAGCAGAAGTGCCCATCCAAGTGGGCCAAGGAAGCGTACATGGCCCAACTGTTAAAGAGTCCATGTTCTGCTTTTTAACAAGCACCAATGACCTGACCTACGACCTCAGAGATGACCTGCAAATGGATGAAAGGTCCCACAGAGGGGAGGGAGCTGTCCTCTCTCTCCTGTCCTCCCTTTCCTGTCCTCTCTCTCCTGTCCTTGCTCTCCTGTCCTGTCCTCTCTCTCCTGTCCTTGCTCTTCTGTCCTCACCCTCCTGTCCTGTCCTTACTCTCCTGTCCTCTCTCTCCTTTCCTCCCTCTCCTGTCCTGTCCTTACTCTCCTGTCCTCTCTCTCCTTTCCTCCCTCTCCTGTCCTCACTCTCCTGTCCTGTCCTCTCTCTCCTGTCCTTGCTCTTCTGTCCTCACCCTCCTGTCCTGTCCTTGCTCTCCTGTCCTCCCTCTCCTGTCCTCTCTCTCCTGTCCTCGCTCTCCTGTCCTCCTGGCTTATGAGTTCAGCTGCAGCATGGGCACAGCAGGTGTAAAAGACTAGACGGTGGTGCCACCATCATGCGGAAACACACTGTCCACTACAACTACATGCCTGTGTGTCTGCTCACATCATGTCCTCGTCCCCCAATAGTGTCCTGGACTGTGACAGAGAGCTCTGCCGCTGCTCTCCCCTTCTGATGAGGGAAATGCTACTGTGCTGCTTGATAACTAAAATAATGAATCTACTAAAAAGACATTTGACTCAGAAAACAACAGCACTACCATGAAGCTTCTTACGTAGTTGTGTGTAGTGACATTACTGTCCATCACTGTGTAACTGTAACTGCCCAACCTCCAGGTTAAGGGCACAAAACTCTAGCAAAGTATTTACATAACTTTTATGGTCTTTAAAAAGAGCACTCAAACTCAGCAGATATGTTAAAAACATAATTTTGCAGGTCTCTGCGTCACTAAACTTTGTCTCAGTGTCATCCCTGACAGGCAGGCCGACATCCAAGAAGAGAACCAAAAGTTTAGACATTAAATGTCTGAATTGTCTGTCTGTGTTTATAGATATTTGGATGACTGACTCTTCAAACCTCTTTGCTTTCTGTTTGTAAAATAATTGCCACTCAACATGTTGGTCAGATGTTGCCGCCATTGAGGAGGTCCAATCCAGAGAGCTTCCTGTCGGTGTGCTGCTGGAGAGAGCCAACCGAGACCGCGGTGAGTCAAGCTATGCTAACTTCATGTTTTTATTTTTATTCATAGACTGTACATATAAACAAATACAGTCCCAGTGACATCAGCGGGTGTTTAGAGAAATTCTCTCATTAACAACGTAAAAAAACAAAGAGCTGGAACTAAGGAGGACTTCAAACTGTGTCTCAGCGTTTTGTTTTGACACAGCTGGAGCCCTCAGCCAAACCAAGAGTTAATGTATGAAGGAAGCACAACAGTGATCGTAAAGACTTGACCCAGTCTGAGCAAAACTGTCATAGAAACCATCCATCCATCATCTGGACCACTTATCTCTTCGGGGTCCCAGGGGGCTGGAGCCTATCCCAGCTGACAGCGGGCGGGAGGCCCTGAACCAACCACAGGGCCACATAGAGAGACGAAAAATCATTTAAGCTCACACTGGAGTCACCAATAAACCTAATGAGCATGTTTTTTGGTCTGTGGAAGGAAGCTGGAGTGCCTGGAGAGAGGCCACACATGCGCAGGGAGACCGTGCAAACTCCGCACCTGACCGTCATGGGGATCAAACCAGCAACCTTTGCTGTGAGGCACGTGAACTACCTGCTGCACCACCACCCTCTTTTAAAGAAGACTGCTGACCTTTTGTTTCTTCTTTAAATCCTGCTTTTCAGTACAGAGTGTGTACACTCACCGGTCATTTTATTAGGTACACCTGGTCAACTGCTTGTTGATGTTAATAGCTCCTTAGCCATGTCAGCAACTCCATTCCATATAGGCATGGGGATATGGACAAAAGGAAAGTCTGGATCTTAAATCCAGCATCAGAATGACAAGAAAGGGAATTCAAGTGATTTTGAATATGGTATGTTGTTGGTGACAGGCTGGTCTGTCAGAATCTGATGATCTGCTGGGCTTTATACACACAACTGTCCCTAGAGTTTATTGAGAATGGTCTGAAAAAGAGAAATTATTCACTGAGTAGCAGTTTTCTGGAGGAAAATTTCTTATCAGATGTTCTGAGATGTTTCTCAAATAAACTCTTGTTACAACCTGGGTATGTAGAGGACCATTTCTGAACACACAGTCTTGAGGCAGGTGGGCTATCGCAGGCTGTCTCCACGACCTGGCTATTAAAAGGGAGCCGACTTCAAACGCTTGATTTACATCTTTAAACCAAGGTCGCAGTCTTCAACTCGCGGGACGAGCACACAGACTGCTGTTCCCTCTTTTTGGACCCGATGTAGATCGCTGTGTAATCGGCTGATCACACGTCTGTGAGGACGAGCGCGCCAACTTTGTTAGAGACTTAACAAAGCATCTCGTCCTCCGTCTGTTTTTTCCCCGCTGCCACCGGACAAACCATCACCTCACCACCGTCAGAAGACCGTGAGGCGGACCGCCCGAACCCAGCTGAGGAGCTTCCCGCTGACCCAGCGCGTCACGGACAGTCGGAGCGGAAGTCCTTCTTCTTTTCTTCCTTCATCCAAACTCTGGAGGACCGGAGCAGCTAAAAGTAAGAAGCTTCTGTCCGGGCAGAGACAAGTAGTTAAGTGTGTAGTTTTATTCTTTTGTGCTTGTGAGACCTGCTTTGATTTGTGCTGCATCTCTTTTATTGTCGGTTGTCCACCGTGACCAGTTCATCAGAGTCGCTATCGAGCCGCTGCTGGAATTCACCGGTCCACTTAGTACAATTTTGAGTAATGTCTGAGTCAGCCAGAGTCCAGTGGAGTGCTTTCATGAAATCTAACTACACAACACAACTATCACCGCAACACATTAGGACAAATATTACAAGGTTATTTATTTAGCAGCTTACCTGTCCAAGAGAAGAGCGGCCAGCTCCGAATCCAGCTTCAGACCTAGGCTATCCCACAGTTCTCTCCATTTCTTGAACGCTCTGCCGATATTAACACGACTTTTGGTCCTTCTTTGGTCAGCCTCTCTTTCATATTCTTTCTGTTCTAATCCTGTCTTCCTTCTTTTGGGCTGTTAGCTGTAGCCGTGTAGGCAGTTGTAGCCAATGCTGGAATAGCTATTTTACCTGCTGCACCATCCGCCATTGCCGCTTGCTCTCTCCTGCAGCAGCATGGGAACGGGCATATGCAGTAGAACAGCCAATAGGAACGCAGTGGTCTGAGCTGACCTTTGATTGGTTGATGCACATCGTCCCGATACTGATTCTTTAGAGGCTGAATTCAGAGCCATGGTGAGGTGCAGAACCTATTACTTGTCTCAGACACCTTGACTTACATTATGCTTGGAGGATTTTATAACATTTTTAGTCAGTTATACTAAAACAATGTTGCCTACTGCAGCTTTAAAGGACAAATACCTGACCAGGTAAACTCCGGTTTACTGGCTCTGCTATTGTGTAGTGATATTGTAATTATCAACTGCAGGTGACAACTTTTTCTCAGGGTCTCTCTCTCTCCACTTTTCTCGCTCTTTTCCGATCACACACACATACACATCTCCCTCACGCCACACAGATATTAAAGGTGCCGTTCGGTGAGCGCCTAATTTTGAATGAGGTCGCCTCAGTAGCACCCGCCTCAGTAGCACCCCCCCCCCCCAACCCCCCCCCAACCCCACCCCCCTTTGTTCACGTGGTGAGTCACCATTTTGGCTCTAGCGAGGACGGACACACATCACTCTGCCGCCATCTTGGCTCTTAAAGACACGCCCTCATGTGACCTCATCGCCATTCACTCTCTCTCTCTCCCCTCCTCTTGCTCGTCCTTCACACACACACACACACACACCCACACACACACACACACACACACACACACACACACACGCTTCATCATTGGTGACCGCTGTTATTGCTGCTGCTGTGACTGTTGTTGGCCATTGCTGGTATTACTACTGGTTGCTGCTGCTGCAGTTGCTTTCACTGATGTTTTTACTGCTTATTAATCTTTTATAGTTAGTAATTAATGTTTTGCTTTTGTTAATTAAATTATAATAGTTTTTATAATAAGCAATGTTATTTTAAATAATTACTTTAAATAAATCCCATTATAATTTAACCAGTCATTGTTTGCGGTTATTGTGGTTATATAATTGTGATAACTGCTGGATTTATACCAGTCAGTGCTTGAACTACTATTTATACACCTTCTGAGGCAGATCATTCAAGTTTTGTCAATTCTGGCTATAGGTCCCTGGTGACAGGGTGGTGCCCCTAATTTACTGATTGTAATCAATATTTTTAATTATTAATCATTATGTACAATAATCATTAATATTGATAATTATTTTCCATAGTTATTCATTTGAATAGCCGGATTTCCCCTACCAGCGCACAACATACAGTTGCACATCAATTGTAGTAATATTAATTTGGCATTGCTTTACATTTGAATCAATGCAAGCTCTTACATTTTAAGAATTAATAGTAATAAACCCTCTTGGTACTTCAACTAAGACATGCCGCCAGGTCTTCGCTGCCTTTTTTTTGTCAATAAATATGTCAGTAAATGTCTTTAAGTAAGTTTTAATTTATATCTCCAACAGGATTCTTTTTTATAAACATTTGTAAATGAACATGTACACATTTTTTTAGATGACCAAAAATAATCTTAACCTATTTAACAAACACTCACACATTTTTTTTGCCTACAGCATGTGTCCATGTTGCTATATTAGACCATGTCCAGGCGTTTTTACTGATGATAGTCCTTGAAGCAGTTCAATACGGCAAAAGAACGGCAAGAAAACACTCCAGAATGATGCTAATGCTATTATTTACAATATTTTAACATTATTTACACAGAAGATACTGATAAAGCACCGATAAATAAATCACGTTAGGCACTGAATCCTCTCACTCTGCTCCTCGCTTTCCCGGCCCCTCCCCCTCAGGCAATTCATCACCGTAATGTACCGTATATCAGTGGAAAGATCTGTTTCTCAGCTTTCAGAATCCGTTGGTATTATTTGGATAGCATGGATACTCAAGGTGTTATGGTAGTTTGAATCAGGCATGTCTTCTTCTGTCACCGGCGACAGCTTCGTGATATATAATTATATTGAAGGTGATTTTTTTCCTAAATCTGTGGCGCCCTCTGGAGCCTACGGCGTCCTTAGCATTTGCCTATATTGCCTAATGGGCCAGCCGGCCCTGCTGTGAAGACAAGGGAAATGATTCTCCATGAGTAAAAACAGTCATAATAACAGTTACCTCAGTAACCTACTGATACCTCTGTCTGGTACCAGGAACAGTTATAAATACAGTGTCTGTCATTTAAGCAACTTCAGGAGACCTAGTCTGTTGTGATCAAACCCTAATGGATGAAGATCAGTGAAAATATGCCACCTTTTATAATTCTTTACTTAAGTTATAAAAGGAATGACTCAAAAATCCACACACACACCTGATGATTTTTTTGATAGTATATCTAAGTACATTTTATTCATCTATACATAAGTAGGCCGATATCTGTGAGATTAAGCAAACTGTCACTGAAGCGGGGACTGTAATAAGGTCGTCAGTCACTTATGACGAGTGCAAAGCGCTAAGCTGGTAGGTCTAAATAATGAGTGTTGATGTCTGATAACTCTATGAGTGCAAAGAGTGAAAAGTCCTTCCTAAGTCCTTTCCTATCCACTTTCCCTTAACCCCGATGGAAAACGTCACAGGGTCAAGGAATAAGAGGAAAGGAAAGGAAAGGAGAATGGAGGTAAAAGAGGAATTCGACTGCACTTTCACTTTGGTGTCAGAGGATTTACCTGTGACAGGTGTTTTGTCCTTTGGCCATGCAGTGTGTGTTTTCTGCTCACAGCTGTGGCGTTAGGTGAGAGCATCTGTAAATGTTGACATCTTTGACAGGGCACTGAAAACCTGAAGTCTGATAATAGACTAGAACGTTTCAGAAGCACTGTTCTCCCTGTTTCATTCACATAAATCATTGTGAACATTGTTTAAATTTGTCATTATATTTGAAGTATAATTAAATGCATCATTTATTCTTTTATTGATTGTTTTTTGATAAGCGTTATTAGAGGCCCCATTTTTCTGTCTTATTACTGACATGATATACTTCATAAATTAAGATAGATGGAAATATGGTAATTAATTTATAATATTAATAAAGAAAACAAGGACCACAATTTTCTGTTTAATATTCATCAGCATTTTGGGTGGTTATGGAGAAAAAGAAATGCTTTAAATAAAGTGCTTTATAAATTATAACATGTAACTGTTTATCTGTCAACCAATTCAAAAATGATTAAATAAAACGAACTAAAGGTTATCTTTTTGAAAGCACTGACCTTGAAGCATATCTCTTTCTCTATACCTGTCTAAAACATTTATGCAGTATTCTATACATACCTTCATAGTCTCACAAAACTCGTTCTTTCTCTTTTGTAAGTTTCTGTCAACATTTGGCGGGTGCCGCTTATATATACGTTACCTGCCGCAAGGCATTATGGGCCGCTCCTTTCTCCTTTCCTTTTGTTAAGGATGGTCCAGTGTTTCCTAAGCTAAAGGAGATAATAAAGGAAGCAACGACCCTCCTTCCCTTAACTTTTGGAGAATTCGAACAGCTCTTATCATGGCCGACGCTGAAATGCTTCCAGGTCATTTCTTCAGTTAGGAAGGTTCCTTACCAAAAAGAAAGGACTATTCAAACGCACCCTGTCTCTAATGGTTAGGAGAAAAGTACCAGAAGAGCGATAAGTGTAACCCTAATAGCATCAATAAGACAGAAAAGTTACACCAAACATCCTGTTATCGATGTTTGTCTCCGTCAGTTTACTCTCTCCATGTCTCCCGTACCTCCAGCTCACTGTGAAGGTGGAAGTTGTCACCTCGTCTCTCTCGACCAATCAGGAGGCTTCTTACAGTTTTCAGTGGAGGTCCTGCCCATGAGAATCATAGAAACACAAGCAAACTTCTGGAAACACAAAGAAATCTGTGGTTCATGATAACAATATTTTGGTTTGTAAACAAAACCTGTGAATTTGTTAAGTTCCAATTTTAATCACAAATATATATATACACTACATATATATATATATATATATATATATATATATATATATATATATATATATATATATATATACACATACATACATACATATATCTATCTATATATATATATATATGTATATTTATATATATATATATATACACATATATATATACATACATACATACATATATCTATCTATCTATCTATCTATATATATATATGTATATTTATATATATATATATATATATATATATATATACATATATATATATAGGAAAGTTCTATCTAATCCATTCTAATCTAATCTAAAGGGTGGGAAGGTGTCTTAGGAGTTGCAGACCACTGGAGGAATAAGGGATGGCTGAGTATAAGTGGGCTGGTCAGCTGACTGGAGGTGTGGTTTGTGGCGTGATCCTGCTCCCAAACCTTTGCTAATACATTAACCTCATTTCATCTTTTGAGCCATGCCTTCTCTTTTTCTGCTGTGAAAGGTGGACTTTTGTATATTTCAGGTGAATGCTTGATAAAATTTAGTTTGTCAACACTGGAGATCAACTCTTGGTTAAAGTCTGAAAGTTTTAACCTAAACTCACTAAGTTCTGTGACCTCTGAGGGTTTTTTTTATAACCAAATGTAAACTAAATTTTAAACAGCATGGCCTATTTTATTTTAATTTACTTGTTTTCATGTATTTTTATTCCCCCCCCAACACTGTAATTTCAGCCCCTGGTCTTGGTGAGCCCACCCTGGTTGGAGGAGACATTGCTGTCAGGCCTGATGCTGACAGAAACGCTGACCCCTGCACAACGGACGGCTGCATGTGGCTGAAGTGGACTGATGGGAAAGTTTATATCCCCTACTACATCTCCAACAGCTACAGTGAGCTCCACTGCTTTTATACATGCCTGTCTTATATGGACATGTCTCATCTGACTCACTAGTGTGGGTCACTAGTTACTCAAAAAATGTAACAAACTACTCAATACTCCTCTAAAATGATAAAGTACTAATTGCTCAGTGTCAACAGAACCTAGTTTCTTACTTTTACAATCCTTTTTTTTTTCTTGTTACTTTATATACAAATTTAAAATGAGGTTTACAATCAAAGACACGATGCTCTTTACATCTCTCACAGACACAAGTACATGATAGAATAATTCTTTAGGCCACTGTTAGGAAAGCTCACTCTGTCCCTCTCATGCTACATGCTGTGTCTGTATTTTAGGTTTCTACTGTGTGTATAAACAACAGTGGTGTGGGAATAAGTCCAAAAGTGCAGAAGTGAGTTAACATTTTAGCATCTCTGTTTCCCCTGGACAGAATGACTTCTTTGAGATGATAAATACCTCGTGTAGATTTCAAAGCTTCATGGATCTTGCAGTGCTCTAAATCAGGGAATTTCAACACCATTGTACATTTAAACTTCACCCTCAGTAAGATTAGGTTGTCGAAAGAAAAAAAACCTGCATTAGATGTTGTTTCGTATGGAGCCCCTAAGATGCCACGGAGAAAAAAATATATAAATCGTGCGCACGAGATAGTAAAACGTGTGCACAATATATTAAAACATGTGCACGCAATACTCATTCGTGCGCACATTTTAGCTTAAACGTGCACACGAGATACTAAAACGTGCGCTCGAAATAAAGTTATTTGTATTTACCGCGTTTTGACTTGTCCTTGTCCTTGTCCACTTCGGCTTCCCGTAGTGACGTCAGATGTTTACAGACACACACAATGGAGAGGAAAAGTGAGCTAGTTAACTTTTACTTCCACCTCATAATGACATTCTTGCTGCTCTTGCCATGAGAGATGGAATAATCCTAAGTTGGAGAACTTTGCTGCGCATACTAAAAGACAACAGGCTCAGCCGGCGGAAGGAGTACTCAGATTCAGTCAGTGTCCTGACCTGGGATGCACAGGGGGGACTTGTTTGCTGCTACAGAGGCGAAATTGTAGCTAACTTCGGGGCTAACTCCCTCCACCTTATTCAGCGGGTGGCAGCAAGACACGAGCTTTGCTTGAGTCTTGAAAGTTGTGCAGCTTTTATTGAAGGTACTGATAAATAGCCTAAGGGACTGTACATACCCTGCACTCCTACATTCACAGACACAGCTAACATTGGCTGGTTACTGGGATGCTTCAACCAAGCCCGGCTGTCTTCTTCTTCTTCTTCTTCTTGGTTTTTACCGGCAGGTGACCACAATATTATGGGGCATTACCGCCATCTACTGATGAGCCCCGCTGTCTGTTGCCGCTTGCCTGTATAATTAAATCGAGCGCACATTTTATCTTAAATGTGCGCACGTTTTAATATATCGTGCGCACGTTTTACTATCTCGTACGCACAATTTTTTTTTTTTTTTCTTCGTGGCACCTTAGGGGCTCCGTAGTTTAGCACGTGTTCTTACTTTCCTTTTTTTTTTATCTCAGGTGATAGAGAGAGGGCCATCATTGTTCGTGGACTTGACTCCTTTTCCTCGGTTTCCTGCATCCGTTTCAGGCCCTACCAGCACGGAGATCACGAGTGGCTGAGCATCGAGTCCAGGGATGGGTAAGGAGTATGAATGGAAAAATAAAAGCAGCACAAAGCTCAGAGTGTCATCAGGGTTTTAGTTTGTCTTCTTTGTCCTCTGTTTTAGAGATAGTTTTGTTAGGATTTTAGGTTTATTTTAATCATCACAGTGATAACCACGCTTTCATATGCTTCAAAAGCTAAATATCACATATATGGGAATTTCTGCAGATATTAACTGCCAATATTTCAGCTGTATTGCATGAGTTTAGGAGACATTTGTTTTGATGATGATAACTTTAAACTGAAAGAATAATAAGCTCCAAAAAGAGGCTAATTTTGTGCCAACAGAATTGTTAATCAGTGTTTGAAGCTCTCAGAGGGCAGATGAGGAATTATTTAATGTTACTTTTAAAACATGCACTTGCATAAAACTTAGGTGTAATACAAATAAAAAAATAAAAAATAATATCAGTTGTTTCTATATATCAGTGTGGGCCAAAACAAATGTAAAAATATTGGTATAAAACCCATCACGGTTACAGGTAGGGATCTAATTGTTATGTCAAATTTCTGTTAAGCCTCACTGGCTGTGCAGTCCCTCAGACGGGTTCAATACCACAGACCTCTACAATCATCCTTGTTTCTGTGTGAACAGCTGCTGGTCCTACGTGGGCCGTGTAGGTGGAGGTCAGGTGGTATCTCTGGCCCGCAGTGGCTGTCTGTACCACAGCACAGTGCAGCACGAGCTGCTCCACGCCCTGGGCTTCAACCACGAGCAGACCCGCTCCGACAGGGACTACTACATCAAGGTGTACTGGGAGAACATCATGGACGGTCAGACAATCTCACTGAGACATTCTGTTTATTTGATTTTTCTAACAGTACTGTGTGGATATGTGAGTGCAAGCTACTCACTACAGCTTGGTTTATGGCAGAAAAATGTTTTATTGTATTTCTCCTCTTTGTGCCCATGAGTATTCCATGTTTTATGATACCATAGCGTATTTTTTGCATTTGTAAATATCTAATATATCTTGTGAGGCATTCTCATACAGACAGAACCACTTAAATTCTGTCTGAGTTTTGACTGGAAAGTGCTGGGACCCGCCCAGTGTCATGGCTCTGATGAGAACCCCGGTGGTGACTGGTTAATGCTATTGTAATGATTGTGCATTCGTTTAGCTCAGAGCTCAGAGCTGTGAAACTGTTATTTCATTACATCCAAGTTGAAAAGTTGGTAAAGTTTCATTGTCGAAAGATTGTGCAGCCCTCTGAGTAGAAATTTCAACCTAAGGAGACTTAACTCTAATTTGTAACTCAGTAATCAAATGTGACACACTGTAACGTTTAACTGGATGTGGATGTGTTCTTGTGGGTGAAGCACTGTCTCATGAGAACACAACAATGAATGAGTGCATTTATGGTGGAGTTTAGGCACACCCTGGACTACCAATGGCTGGTAATTGGCTAGCATGCATTTGCTAGGCATTTTGCTGGAAGGGGAAAATTATAGTTGCGGCATCTGATTGATACATTAGTAAATAATTAGTAAGCACTAAACTTGTCATCTGTACTGCTTAATTCATAAATTCATAAATCATGTAACTGCAGTTTTTCATGCCTTACTAATGCATTGGTGAAGGATAAGGCCTCTTTTGACAAACTCCCCTTGGTAGCAGAGTTTGGCTGTTCCTCACTCAGGTGAAGTTTCTCAATCAGTCGTTCGGTTTCAGCCAGTGACTGTTTACACTTTATGTAAGATGATGATGATTAGCACCTGAATGGTGTAATAGTCAGAACTATTACACCAAATTGTAATAGACTTAGTGCAAGTACAAACTGATGCTGTTTCTGTCACAGCAAATATTCATTTGATTTATTCATTTGTTTCTTTGCTTGCTTGCTTTGCATTTTCTTTGTAGCTGCTTATGATAATTTTTAGAACAACTTCAATGGTTGTAATTGATTACACTACCATAATAGCTACCATTACAACCATTTAGAGAGGAGGACCCCTTTGAAAACCAGATCCTCAAACTCATAATCAACAGGGAGGGACTTGATAAGGACAGGGGCATCTCCCCACATCTACAGCTCTTTAATAAAGAAAGAAAAAAAAATGAAAACAAAATAAAAGGAAGATTATGGCATTCAACTACTCTTTTGTAAAGCATCCTGAGATAAACATCAGTTATGATTTGACGCTACATAAATAAAGATTGATTAATTGGTAAATGAACTTGAGCTTATATAGCACTTTTCTAGTCTTTGATTACTCAAAGCAGCTTTACACCGCAGGTCACATCTACACATTCACACCCATTTACTCCTACAGCGGGTTTCGGTGGCGCAGCTGGATAGTGCGCTTGGTCAGTGATTGGGAGGTTGCAGGTTCGCTCCGGGTGACACATGACGTAAGCAAGACACTTAACCCCAAGTTGCTCCCACTGCTGCATCACGGCGTGTAAATGGGCATGAAAAGGCGTGAAATTGTTAATTGATACTGATGGATAACTAACATAGAAACTCTGAACCATCAGTGAGTGAATGGGTGTGAATGGGTAAGTGTGACCTGCGATGTAAAGCAGCTTTTAGTAGTCAAAGACTAGAAAAGTGTTATATAAGCTCAAGTCCATTTACCATTTACAGTCACACACTGATGGTTGGAGTTCACGCCATTTCATACTCATGCAGCAATGGGAGCAGCTTGGGGTAAAGTGTCCCATTCCAAGGACACAGCGCCATGAGACAGCTGGAGCTGGAATCAAACCTGCAACCTGATTACCGTCTGATAGATTATCAAATTAAACGATGAGTCAACACTGTAGATAGAAGTATTTATTATTACAAATGGCATTCACATGTTGAATACTGCTTTACAGATGATGTGTGTTTTTATTTTTCAGAAATGCTCAACTGATGTATTAAGTAGGAGGTTATTCCATTAAACCAAATGTTATATTCCTGTTTAACTCTCTTAAATCCCATAAATGTATAATGTTTTCTGTCTCCATTGCAGGCATGGCTTACAACTTCGACAAGATCAACACTCTGAACCAAGGAACTCCTTATGACTACAACTCTGTCATGCAATATGAGAAGTATGAAAAGATTATACAAGTGTCTGCAAAACTGTGTCTGACTTCAGTGGGCAGGTTATAACTTTGGCCACCAGAGGGCTCTCAATCAAAACAAAAGACTGAAGACAGCACAGTGAGGCTTTGTGCCAGAGCATGTGTATGATTATGGTGAACGTTAAAGTGAACAATTGAGCCTTTGTTGGCTTTCTGACTGACTCATCAGCCAACTAATTAGAATCAGAGGGCCCCCCCTTAAAGCTGTTCAGTCTGTTTTAATGCAGCGTGGTGAAACTGTTCAACACTGAAGATCATGACAAAAACTTACCTGATAGAACACTTTAGTACTTACAATGTATGGTACTGTAGGAATATTCAGCAAGAATAATAAAACATTTTGTTGATGTGAACAGCTGATGTTAGAGGACATCCCTAGGATCATACATCAGTGATATTTGAAATTATTTTTAATGTTTTGTGTCGTCTTCTTACACTCTACTGTAGTTTTTTCTTTATTCTTTTTTTTTAAGAATCAGATTGATTAAACATGAATGAGAGTTAGTCAAAAAGCAACTTCTTCTGAGTTGTTCCAAACAGGAGCGAGGAGCTTGATGGAGAATCAGTTCCTGTAATGGGTGGAGCTTGACACAAATTCAGTTTAATTGTCCTCTGGATCTTAGGCCAGTGGACTCACTTGGACTTTTTAAAAAGACATTCAAGACATAGCAGAGTCATGCAAGTGCCCCACAGCAAGAAGGTTGCTGGTGCGATCCCCATTACTTTTGGCAGCATATTGCATAAAAAGTGCTTTCTGGATAAAATTGTTGTTATGTCTGTGTAGATTCTCATTCATCCAGGTCATGGTCATCTTGAAGATTCAAAAACAAGGCAACTGGACTGTGTTGAGTTTGTTGGGAAGACCTTTCACTTCTCATCCAAGAAGCTTCTTCAGTTCCGGTTCCAGTTTTAAGATAAGATAAGATAAGATATCCTTTATTAGTCCCACAGGGGGAAATTCCAAACTGAATTTCGTAACTGAAGAAGCTTCTTGGATGAGAAGTGAAACGTCTTCCCAACAAACTCAACACAGTCCAGTTGCCTTGTTTTTGAATCTTCAAATTGTTGTTATGGTTATTATTATTATTACTAATTTGAGGACCTGAACAAGAATGTGAGCATACTCAGCTGTGGAGACAACAGTTCATAAGTCATTTAAAGCTACTGCCCCCTGGTGTCTTTTACTTAATGTTAACTTTAGCTTGATATAGACAAAAAACATCACATTAATATATAATGTGTTTATACCATATTGTTTTTAACAATCATCATCCATGATCAAGTTTGATTGCCTGTTGCAGATCCAGCGCATTGCCACATGTTAAGTATTCAAACAATATATTTTACTGTAATTTATATTTTCTAATCCCCATCTAAAATGCTCTTTTGTTTATTGACAATGTTCTTCTATGAAGAAAACAGAAGGCCCACGGCGTAAGGACTTCCCCTTCTGTCCCTGTTGAGGGTGCTGGTGGCTCTTTAGAACATCTCGTTTAAGCAGCTCCACATTACCTGTGACCTCCTATCATTGTTTTGTCCTCAGGTTAAGCCGACTGGTCCACAGAAGCTAGCCCAGTGCAGAGCAGAGATGTTGGAGTGAGTGCAGAGCTGTTGACAATATGGTATCAAGGAGCACTGATCTGAGCAATTACTACAGAGCTGACCTGTAAACCCGTCAGAGTAGACCAGGCCTGTGGGGAAGGGAGCTTTAAAGGGGCAGGAGTTCTGACAAAGTGTCTCAGACAGAGAGAGAATAGAGCTGGATCAGGGGCACTTAAGAAAAGTAGATTTTTTTAATTTAATGATTGTGAACTTACTCTCACAGTCATTAAAACTGAATTAATAAACCCGATTGACCCCTTTAACCCTTTATCATCTAAAACCAAAGAACTAATAATGTGCTCCTGACCCCAGAAACCATGCAGCCACCACTGCAGACAGAGAGCCTCTGACCCGCCCTGCCTGATCTCCCTCTCCTGTGTGTCTCCTGCTCAGCTCAGCAGTTTTTCATTACATTAGCAGGTGTATTTATCCATTTTTTCAGAAACCTGTTTTGACGTCTGATGAGGAAAGTCTTTTTTTCACATCTTAGAATGATCAATGCTGGCGTTGGTCGCACAGAATAATCATATAATATCAATACCATACGTTTATGTTCAACAGGAGAAGTACAAACCAGAGGCTGGGTAAGGGTGTGAGCCAGCAGCTCATGGGTCAGAGACGTGTGTTAATGGGAGTGTATTTCTGGGAGAAGCAGTCAGTGAACTGACCAATGACATGCAAAGATGTGATAGATCAGAGCTGAGGAGTAGGACAAAAACAGCTAAAGAGAGCCCCCCACAGACGATGAGGCCCTAAGCACTGTGAGAGTAGTTAGGGGTGGGCCTGAAATACATTGACCAAGAAAAAAGAAAAGAAAAAACAGAGAAATGCGTCCTCCTCATCCAAATATAGTCACGACTTGCCAAAAGAAGATAAGATGGCTATGTTGATCTGCTATAAACCCAAGGCTTTGGACAGTGTCAAATATATCACTAAGGTAAAAAACATGACTATATTTATAGTAAAATAAGAGGCAACAGCAACTATCTGACCTGTCACTTTGAAGTCTTCATGAAAGTGATTTCTCTGTCCTCCATTTATGATCATGGCTGTTTCCAGGTTATCAAGCACTGTGATGTCTGTGATCCACACAGGTATGCCTTCTCCAAGAACAACCGTCCCACTATGATGCCCTATCCCGACAGCAACGTGTCCTTTGGCCAGGCCACCCAGATGAGCCGGAACGACATTAACCGGCTGAACAGGCTGTACGACTGCTGTGAGTGTTCTTCACAAAGAGGAGCTGAGGATGGAGACAACAGTTTGTCAAACATGTACCCATGGTCAGGCAGCAGTTAAAGTTTGGTTAAGGCATTTGATTGGACCGCTGTCTTCACCCTATACACACATGACTGATGAGGGTGGATGAAGATACAGTGATCCTGTGTTCAAGTGAAAATGCTGTTACTTTGACACAAGTTAACTTCATCTCATGTAAAAGATTTGATCTACCTGATAAATTACACAGGACAGGGTTTTTTAAGAGCAGTTTTCAGCATGAAGGGACAACAGCTTGAGTGTGATAAGACTATTAGTGCCCAGGGAGCACAAACCTTTGCTGAAGCATTTATTAGCCGAGTTATTAAAGAAAATGAGAAAAACTTAACCTGACATGCCAGACAGACTCCAATACTGTATGACTCAATATATACATTACAGGATATTTGTCACCGATCCATCTGGGCTGCAGCCAACAGGAAAGGACTGGGGAGGGCAGAAACTTTTAAAACATTTACTGAAGGTTATCGGACAAACGTTCTGTCAATCATATTCATTACGGGCCAATTAGATGTTTTAATAGGTGGGCGCTACATCTGTGTTGTCAAGATAAAAATTCTGAGCCATTTTGTACTCATGCCAATAACAGACATTAGACATATATTTCTATCAAGAAATGCTCTCAGTGTTTTTTGTTTAGTGAAGAAGTGCTTCACTAGATGCTTCTGCTAACTGAAGCTGTTAGCATCTGTGCTAATCCCTGTCCTCCCTCCTCCTGCTTCAAAGGACACTCACTGATCAGTGCCTCTGCAGACGGGGCATAATCATTTAGGTGTGGGGCTATGTAAGATGGATCTGCCTCACTACAGACTTTAAATACGACATATCCAGCTGCCCTGCAAGGTTAAGGAAAAGTGTCCTATCTTCAAATATTAAATCCTTTAGAAACTTCATGGATCCACATCCGTATTGAAACCACCACCAAAATCCAATCACTTTGTTTAATGACCTTCCTTGAGAATGTTTCTTAAATCTGCTGACAGCTGTTTAAGTTTTCAGGTCATTCACCTCCTTGGCAGAGGTAAATGGCCTGGGGGATATTTTAGGACTGAGTGACAATTTCCCTGAATTTTTATGAGTGTAAACATTAAAGATATCACTGAGAATGTACTTTGTACTCTCTGCGAGTCAAAGTTTGACAGTAGTCTTGATTACTGATGATACATATATGTGCCATCATAGCATTGTACTTTGCCTTTAAAAATCAGAACTTTGACTGTTCTGTTAATAATTATAGCAGGAAATATTTTACTTCATCATTCTTGTCATAAAATCTGAGTACTGAGTGAAATAATAGCATTAATAGCCAGATCAATCAAGACAGTTCATCTACAAATTTCATGGTACCAAAATATAAACTTAATGCCAACAAAAAGATTCGAGCAACAGCAACAGTCTGATTTCATACTAACTGAAGTAATACTGGTTCAGTACTTGATACCAAATGGTATCAAATCAGAGGTTTGATATCTACATGAAAGGTGATTTAAGTGACTTTGACTGTGGCATTATTGTTAGTGCCACGCAGGCATTTTTTTTAAGTGGGGTTGCTAGAGGCCCATGGCTTTAGAAAATAGGAGTGCCAATAAAGGAACTTGCGAGCTTTGTCTCTGGGAGGCGGACTGTAGACTGTACGTCAGTAAAAGGTGCCACTGAAAGCTTTGTTATGAACCCACTTACAGGTGGTCTAAAAAAACTTATGTTTACTCGACAATATGCTCCAGTCTTTATAGCTTTTTCTCCACAAAGCTCCTCGTGTCCAGGGCCTTTAAATTATATTTATTTGTTTCCATGAAGAGCATGAACTGTTATGATCCGCCTTACCTAAACTAGAGGCATAAGATCCACTTTACAGCCACACTTTAATGTTTCTCTCAGGGTCATGGAAGTTTTGACACAGCAATCCACTAACCATTTCATTTTATGGTCTCCTGCAGAAGCTGACATGACCCAGCAGCATGTTTTATTTCCTTGCAGAGACACCGAGTGACCTTCGAGCTTCTGGCCTGAAGACATCAGAGCGAGCTGACGAGGAAGACGGCAGTTTGTGTCCTTTAACAATAAACCTGAAAACATACAAACATTTGTCTTTGATAGGATTCTCTGTGTGGCAGGGTTTTAAATACCTTGTTTTATTTTCAAATGACCAAATCAGGCTTACATGGAAACAATTTAGGCAATACTTGATAAATCATACAACATTTATTCTTCAGGTTAACTTCAAATAGAGTCGTTAATACTATGATGAGGGAGCAGCTGAAACATTTTGGAGTTATGGCTGATTGACTTCCTGGCTAACAGCAGCTTTAAAGGTCAATGTCCTGCAAAATCAATTTTCTTCCCTTGTTGAAGAGGCTTGTGGAGCAGAAAAACACGACACCTCTTACAAAACCTTTAAATGTTCCATTTTTCATTTTCTGGATTTTATAATGTAATAGCTATACAGCCTACACATGCAATGTCACAGGCGGACATCTTGCTGATGTGAAAGACGCTCCTCCCCCCTCCTATCAGACATGGTTTTGGGCAGCCAATCAGCGCAGAGCTCTTATTAAAGCCTTCTGTACCCTCCAACTCCCTCAAATTCCCTAAAAAGAGCTGCATCTGATCCTCTACAGAGATCAAATTTATCTTTTTTTTAATTCAACTTAAGTTAAATCCTTGCTTAATAGACACCCAAGACATAACATAAACAGCCAAACACAGCTGGACATGGAACCTCTAACTAGCTATGAGCTAAGCACAGAAAACGTAACTAGCCGGTTGCACTATAGTCAGTGTAGAAATAGCTAAACACCACCTCTTAAGCTCAGTGATGGATGTTTTCAGTTTACACACAAAAAACAAAAACATTTATTGTTTCTGTAATCAATCCCTTTATTTGACTGTGCATCCTTTCACTGAACTCTCTGCAGAGCATTTCTGATTAAAAAAGATCACTGACTGATCAAAAACATCACCTTTAACTTGTGGGTGTGCACATTAAGTATTTTAATAGTAACAAAAGTAACATGTTTCACTGAATGACACTTAAAGATTCACATTTGCTTAAGTTCAACATTCAGAACAGGGGTGAGAAACTGGTGGCCTACATGTGGCCCTCCAGCTCACTCACTGCATCCCATCAGTCACTTACAAACATCCAAAACTGAAACCAAGGATGAAAAATATCTGCCATGAGTTATTTTAGTCTGATTGGTCACCATGTACAAAAAACAATGCAACACTAAAAACTGGAAAATACTTAGAAAAAATGCTGTAAAAACTGATTTTCTCTTATCGTTAACTGGAAACCATCAGATTTACTTTGATAAACTGGTTTCTTGTTTTTATGAAATATCATTTTACCATTTGGGACAAAAGGTAAATCAAATTAACTTCAGGCCCTGTCCACATGGAGACGAAAACGTGTTTTTTTTAAAATTGAAAACATATTGAAAACGTTCTTGGTAAAGACAGCATTGTTTCACAAAGCCCTGAAAACACTGTGTATGGCAGGCCTGTAGGTGGAGCTGTCACGCTGCTGCAGACATACACCAAAGTTAGAGAAGAAGACATGGAGCATGTCACTGTGCACAAACGTCGTCTGCTGTTCTCCCTATCCTCTTGTATCTCTCGGTGGTTGAAGAGGAGCAGAAGATTTTGCTGTCAAAGTAAAACCAGCTCAGGAGCTCCTGCAGCACGAGCAGGACACCGTACTCCACCACTGTTTCTATCGATGTCAGGGTTTGCATGTGGTTATGGGACAAATGGGGCTGTGACGACATCATTTCTGAAAGTATCCGTATTTGTTGTCCACATGGAAACACTAGACTGGCGTTTTCAGATCTATTCATTCTGAGTGGATGGATCTGAAAATAGGCAGCCACACGGACACGAATACAGGCATTACCGCACAAGTTTTTAATCAAATCAGCAATTGTCCGCACGAAAACAGCAATTCCGGTGCCCAAAAACAAATACCTGCTCCTCCACAGAGAACAGCAGACACCAGTGTTTTATTCACACTTTATTCCCTTCATGTCTTCTTCTCTGGTTTTGGTGTCTGTCTGTTACAGTGTCACAGCACCACCCACAAGCCTGGCATATGAACTACAGTTTTCATGTGCATGGCCACATTTACTCAAACAATGCCATCGTGAACCTCTTGAAAACAAAAACGTTTTTGTCTCCGTGTGGACACGAGAGACCTGTTTTCTGAAATGTGCGTTTCAGGCACCTGAAACACCTACAAAATTAAAAGCCAGTGCGGATACACCTGGATTTGTCTCAGTGTGGACATTCCCCAAAAAAGCTGAGGTTTTTATGGCTGCTACCTTGGTCAGGTTGTTACTCATTGGTAAGATAAATGTTGATGAATAAACTAAATGAAAAATATAAACATAAATTACTTTATTGCATTTCTAAAGTACCATTGATTGGCTCTACTGTTAGGTTTAGCTCATTTTATTGAGATTTGCTCTTTGGTTTTGAGCTTAAAAATATAAATGTTAAATCTGATAAAGCTAAAAATTAATTGTTTTGTTAAATTACAGGTGTTTATTGCCTTATTTGTTCCTTTTGTTCTTAAACTTTGAGTACAACTAATGTGGCCCTCATGGTTATTAAAGCTGCACATTTAGAGTTACAGGTACACAGTTAGCAGGAAGGACAAAAAGTCAGAGTGAAGAAACAGAACAGGGCAGTTTGATCCCCTGCACTCTTACCACCACCATGACGCCCTAAAGAGGACCCTGTGATGGTCCAACCAGTCTGTGCCTCTCCTGATTTTTAACTTTAAGTTCTTAAATTATGCCCTGACCCAATAAAGGCTTTAAGCCTGACTCGAGGGTGTGTGCCTGTGGCCCTGTCGGCTCTTCTTTTTTAATTCAGGCTTCTTTCTTCAGAGCACCTGCAGATTACCACTCCTCAAACAAGAGGACATGGTAGCTGCTTTTAATCCTACTCATTTAATCATCATCCAGGTTTTTGAAAGGAGGATCTGCCTTTCCCAAATGTTGTCGATGGAGTGTTTTTCCAGAAGGACATAAACTAGACATAAACTCCAAGGCAGTTTGGCGTTTCATCTGCTCACTCTGACGTCAATATTGAATTCAGCTCAGAGGGAGGGGCACAGGGGTAAAACATTCTGCTGCATTCACGCTCTGAGCTTTGCCTGAAAGTTTCAGGAGTTTTGTGCAGATGGAGAAGCTTCATATTAAAAGAGATTATAGATTCTTTTCAAGTTTTAATCTGCAGGACGCAGAGTTCACTTTTTCATTTTCAGAGAGCAACATCATCAACAGGAGCTTCACACCAGGCCTTCAAACAGAAATTTCATATGCAATTAAACACTCGCTGGTCCCCTTGTTAGGTTCAACTGTTCAACTGGTCATTCACACAAATAGCTAATCAGCCAATCACATGGCAGCAACTCAGTGCACTTAGGCATGTAAACATGATAGCAGGACGACCTGCTGAAGTTCAAATGGAGAATCAGAATGGAGGAGAACAGTGATTTAAGTGAATGTGGTGTGGTTGATGGTGCCAGGTGGACTGGTCCAAGAATGTCAGAAACTGCTGACCTGCAGGATTTTCACTCTCAACCATCTCTAGGGTCAGGGTGGTTCCAGATGATGGGACAGTGGCTAACTTGAATAACCATGAGCCAGAACTCAGGTATGTAGAAGACCATTTCAGAAGGCACAAGACATTAAATCAAATGCTCTGCCTGCAGATCTAAAGATACACTTTGGTAAAAGTATCCACGATCCAGGTAAACATTTTTTAAAGATGACAGTAGAACCAAACAACATGATGCAGAGACATTCCAAACTGAAAAGAAGACCTGAAATCACAGTGTCTCTGACTTTGTTCACACATCAGCGGGATTTTTTAAAAGGCACTGTTTTCTGTCCTCTGGGTCACTGAAACACTGTTTTAGAAAGAAGAAGAATATCCATGAAACTTTTTTAGTGACAGGATTTGATCAGGATTATCAGATGTGTCTTGAATGGAATCATAAATACAGAAATATTAAGTCAATATGCCTGCTGACACCAGGTAACATGGCCATAAGTTTAACTGTGGTTGGAACAGATATGAAGATGAATCTGCTTTTGCATAGAAATTCTAACAAAAAAACAACAGATGCATATCACTGACATCAATTCAAGGTAATAAACAGCTTTAAAACGGTGTGTGTGATTGTTTTTAGAAATACACACCTACACGTGGACATAGCCCTCAGTTGGAGGAGCTTTTAAACCTTGTCCTTGATGTTTTAGTTAAAAAAGGTCAAAAGTTGTTGAACTTTTGTTAAACATTGTGGCTGATTACTTGTATCATGATACATATTGTATCGTGAGGCTGTGGGAATTACGCTCTCAGGCTCTAGAGGGTCAGATGTAGATATAGTGAGAATGTCAACTTGGAGTTCTCTCTCTCTCTCATATATGTGCAGCTTTACAATCAGATGGTCATTTTTTCACTGATTTTTCAAACAATCATTTATGCTCATTTAAATAAATTTAAGCACAATCTTTGTCTGAGCTTTGTTGATCCATCACTGGCTTGTCAGCTCTGAAAGTCTATCCTCGACTTTATCAGCGGTCAGGTTGAGGCTGCAGGCTCTCAGAGCTTTTATCAGATCGTCTGTTCGGGCCTCGGCTCCTCGACTCTTCCTCCACTCCTTCAGCAGCTCCACTGCCGTCTCCTCCAGGTCACTGGGATGTCTAAGGGAGATGGACTCCAGCCTGGTGTCAGTCAAACCCAGTTTGCGGCCCAGTTTACGCCAAGCCCTCCCCAGATTCTCCACTATCACCTCTGTGGCAATGGCCAATTTGGCTGAAGAAGGAGAGGACAGTGAAGGTTAGAGAAACAAAACAAGCATCTTCACCAAAGACAATTCCAACTTCATAAAAGAACAGGGGTGACGTCGACCCTCTGTGAGGAAGAACACAGAAAACCCTGAAACCCTCGTGTCTAAGGTGGTGTTTACATGACACCGTTTTCAGCCCAAAAATGAGAGTTTTCATTGTTTTTTGCCTCCTGTTTACACGAAACCGATGCCCGGAGTGCCTGAATCCGCAAACTTCTGAAACCAGGGTCCAGAGTGGAGAGTTTTGAAATCGTGGTCCGGCTCCAAGTAGACGGGATTCAGCGTTTTAGGGTGAAACGCTGACATCACCTCATGCGCAGTACTCTTTCACATGAAGGCTGCACGTGCTGTCTACCGAGCAGCATATGTGCTGTTTGCTGTGCTCTGTTTGTTATCCAGACAAAACTATCCAGACAGATTTGTTGTCCAGACAAGAAACTCCTGCATCTTTGTGCGTCCACTCACCATTGTTGTTTGTAAAAGTTTTTCTTCTTCTCATGTGTGGAGTAACAATGCTGTTTCTCTGCAAACCTACATTGCCATCTACTGGACTGGCATGCATGCTACAGCGTTTTCAGTCTTTCTCGTGTCTCCATGTGGACCCGGATCATCTTTAAAAACGCAAAGAAAAAACTTTTCCGTTTCTGGTAAAAACTTTGTGTAAATGTTTGCAAATAAAGACAAACAGCACAAGACACCTTAATCTGAGATTAAGGCCACATTTTCACCAGAAATGGAAAAGTTTTCCTTTGCATTTTCAAAGACAATCCGCATCGACTTGGAGATGCGAGAAGGACTGAAAACACTGTAGCGTGCATGCCAGTCCAGTTGATGGCGATGTAGATTTGCAGAGAAACAGTGATGTTACTCCACAATTGAGAAGAAGAAAAACTTTTAACAAACAACAATGGCATGTGGGCGCACAAACACACAGGAGTTTCTTGCCTGGACAACAAATCTGTCTGGATAGTTTTGTCTGGATAACAAACCAAGCATGGTAAGCAGCACACATGTTACTCGGTAGACGGCCGAAGCTGTTGTTGTTCCTGGTATGCGTGCGCAGCCTTCATGTGAAAGAGTACTGTGCATGTGGTGATGTCAGTGTTTCACCCTAAAATGCTGAATCCCGTCTAAATGAAGCTGGGCCGCGATTTCAAAACTCTCCACTCTGGACCCTGGTTTCAAAAATTTGCAGATTCAGGCACTCCAGGCATTGGTCTCATGTAAACCGGAGGCAAAAACGCAATGAAAACTCTCCATTTTGGGCTGAAAACAGAGTCGTGTAAACACCACCTAACTGAGCCTCATTTACCCACTTTGTTAGGGAGATTTCTTCTTTAAACTCACTGAATGTACGAGTAAAAAAGATCTCAACATACAAAAATGTATTCTTTTCAGATCAGAACATCAGCCAGATGTTCAAGAGTCCAAATCATGCTTTTTAGAGTTATACATGCACATTGGTTTTAACATGTTCACCTTCCATAGAGGTGCTCCATGACCTGGACTCCTACTCAGCAAGCATCAGAAGCTACCTAAAAACAGCTGGTCCATCAACAACCCTCCTCCCTGAATAGACCTACCACTGCGAAGTCCTTCCATTGTTTCATCTGCAGTTTCTATAGAATATACTGGACAAGGTAATGACAAAGGTACTTAAGCCCACATATAAAAACACTTATTACGCTTTCACACTAAAATCAGCGGGTGAACGCGTGTTTTTTCAATGCTGGTTAACCTGCGAGTGACTCCTTTACCACTGCCAGCAGACCTGGACCTAACCGGCAGCAGACGAGCTGCGTGGCTGTTTTTTTTCTCTGGTGCATCAAGCTGATGTCATCACGTTGATGACATCATCAGCGTGACGAAACACGACCATGTAAACAATGGAAAGGAGCATGGACGCTGTGGACACGGTTTTCTGTACTTTGTACTTTTGTCCCTCTTTAAAAATGTACAAACTCAGCGCTGATGATACAAAGGCGGATGGAATTTGTTGCTGAGATGGCAAAGAGTCACTTAAGTTACAGACAGAGGGGACGGGCGTGATGTTATGCTGTGAGCACGTAACGCCGACGTCATCTGTAACTTAGCAGCTTGATCCGGGTGTGATGTTCTCACCGAAGCCGACCGGAGACGAGCCGATGAAAACCTGTGTTGCTTGCAGGGTAAGTCGACCCAGGTGGAAATGCCGATTAGACCCTTTCAAACTGTGGACAGGAGCCGATTTTTGGCGGATTTACACATGTTTTTTGGCCAGTCTGAAAGGGGTATTAGTCTAAGCAAGGACAGACTAACCCAGTGCTACATGCTATAATAGGAGGAAGAGGTGAGCATGTATTGCAACCAAAAGAGATGTTGCTACACGACTGTGGAATATTCAAAACTAATGCAAACAGGTTTTACTGTTGTCCTCAACAAGGAGAGATATGAATATGCAAAAGGCAAGATATTCATGTATGAACAAGAGATATTTATGAGCCAGTGTGAACAAATAAAACAAATCCAGCACTGATGTTTACAGGGCCAATTCCCTGTTTTACTGCTTCACACAGTTCTGTCAGAATGAACCCGCTGAAGCTCTGACCTCCAATGTCCAGGTGTGTCTGTGGGTATTTGACTCCTCTCACCTGTCTGGGTGTGATTAAATTTTGTTAATCAAATATTTCTAATAGAAAACTGAACTGCCTCTGAATTATGAACTCTATTTTGTCACATCTGCCTTTCAGTCCCAGAGTCCTCAGTAGTGCAATCAGAAGTAGGTTTTAGTGCAAGTAGAACCACTTTTTTTATTGTAAACATGAGGAAATATGTGTGAGGAAATTGCTCCTCATTAAATGCGCTTCAACATGAAGCTGATGGAGTGATGATCTGTGTTTTTGGCAACTCTCAAATATTTGTGCACTTGCATTATTTCTGCACTTACTGGCTGGCTTTTAAGCTGTTAGCTAATGCTATGCTAGGTTGGCATAACTACAGCGATGTCATTGTTAACATAAACAGACTGGGAGTAACTTAAGCTAGGTTAGCACAACTTTACCAATGTAACGTAATTGAAAAGCACTACCAATGCAACTAAGCATGCGTCACTTGTCATGACACATGACAAAGAGAGTTAAATTGAAACAGGGGACATTTTGAGTCACTGTTAATTTCACAGCATCGTTATAAACAAACCTGTGGGCAGCTCCATTCAGCCCACTTTTGTACTGTTGCCTGGCTGTGGCTCACTCCTGTATGTGACTGATTAGACAGCGTTGGGGAGGGGACTGAGGATCGAATGGAATCAGAGCTCCATCTATTGGACTAATGGCGCAACAACATCATTCTGCGCAACTTGGACACTGAACAGCATTTCCCGTTTTACTAGAAATTAAGAATATATCGGCGTTATATCGGCAAAACTCCGACCAATGTTCAATATTTTGAAAAGGGCTATAATTGGCTGATTAAATCGGCCGGCTGATATATCGGTCGGGCCCTAGTTAAAACCTGACTGCTGCATATATCCATCATCTATAACGCTGATCCCTTTTGGGGTCGCGGGCGGCTGAAGCCTATCCCATTCTCATTGGTACACCCTGAACCAGTCACCAGGGCCACATAGAGAGACAGACAACAATTCACACTGATACCTAAGGGCAATTTGGAGGCACCAATTAACCTGTTGAGCATGTTTTTAGTCTGTGGGAGGAAGCCGGTATGCCTGGAAAGAACCCAGGTATGCACGGGGAGAACATGCATACTCCGCACAGAAAGGCTCTGACCGAACCGGGGATTGAACCTTCTTGCTGTGAGGAGTACAGTTTTAAATAATTAGATGTATGGCTGAAAAAAAAATCAGAGGTGCTGTGATTTTGTTGAAATATGTTAACTGTTTAAAGAATGTGGGCAACTGGAGGCCCAGGGGCCACATGAAGCTCCCCAAGTAATTCAATGCAGCCTGTCAGTAAATCCAAAATGTTTTAAAAATGTAAACATTTATAAAATATCACAAAATCTGCCACTTCATAGATAAAAATACAGTATTTCCAATAAAACAAGGCTATAACTATCAGTTGATCTCTATGTATAACTCCTTGTATGCATTTCTACAAAATGCATTTGTAGAAATCAAAACAGAAATGTAACTAAAAAAGCAATCAGAGAGCAATGCCCCGCAACTACCTTTAAAAAAGTATCTGAAACTGGCTTGAATTTCATGTTAAGCTTGAAATTTAGAATGACCTCTTTGATTTGAGATGAAGTACTTTAAATATATGAATTCACTCCTTATGACAGCTACGTTTGAGCCTTTTGATAAGTCATACAAAATTGTCATTATGTTGAGAAAATCCTACAAGTTGCAATAATTTTGCCCTCCAACAACAAGGACAGGGTCACTGTGGCCCCTAAGAACTGAATCAGGCCATTTGAGCTTTTAAGGAAAGTGTCTCAGCTCTGATCCAGTTCAGATGTGATCATGAAGAGTTTCCTTGTTCCTGTATGTGTTGGTTTAGTCACTGCTGAGGAGTTCCTGTGTGTTTCCACTAGCACATGCTGTGGCATGTCAGAGACTCTGGTTTCCCATGATGCATCTGTTCATTTAACAGCTTACTGTTACTCAGACTGTGTCAAAGGTCGTCACAAGTCTCAGTGTGGATTACGGATAAACTGAGATTTACTTTGAACCCAGATGTAATTAATATATAAATAAAACAAACCCCATTCAATGAAGATATAAAAGATAAATACAAACAGAACACTTGGAAAGTCAATTTTAACATATATACAAAGACACAATTACAAGATATTTAATGTACTAAAAATAATGATTTGTCTATAAGTGGGGCTATTTACACCCAAAGCACCGACACAGATCAGCTGAAGACCAAAGGCACGCCGTATTTATCCATGGAGCTATAATGACGGGATTGTTTTGTGCATATTTATTTGAATCTACAAAAACTAATTTCTCTTTCTCTTGAGGTTTCTGTGTGGACGACACGCCTGAACCATGACTTTGTCTCCGTGGGGACAGCCCCTCAGGGGAGAGGGTCTTACTGAGCATGAGCAGACAAAGTTTCAGGTGTCCGGAGACCCACACTGTTGATTACGGGTTCTGCTTGTCCCTCTCATGGTACCTTGCATAGACATCATATACGTAGACACCTCATTGAGCGCTGAATCATACGTTGCCGCCATATTGGATGTGGCAAGAGCGAACAAAGACGATGCCTCATTCATGTGCTCCCTGCAGTCCAAACCAGATTTCATGGGATTACCTTTACCAGGTAAGACTGAAAAAATACTTCTGATTGTGTTTGGCCATTATAAAATAACTTTACGAACAGAAATTGCTGCCTTTGAATTGCTGACCAGCCTCGAAACAACAAAGAAGTCTTTCCTATTTAACTAAATTTACTACTCTGGTTGTTAGTTGCTTAGCTAACTTTTCACATACTATATAGGTTTCCCATAAATAAAGAGCAGAGAAAGCAGTAGGACACAGTTGTCAGATGGGGGGGTGGCAGGGGTTTTCTGCTACTCCGTCCTCCATACTCTGCATGAGTACTTCAGACCGGAGGATTTTGACAGGACAGCTCAGACCGGTAGAATAAGAGATGTTCCTTCAGTTTTCAGTTTCCCAGCTCATCTCCACAGGTTAGGTGTAAAGGCTGAAAATGTTTTTCCCTTTCTGAATGTTAAGGAATCAGGGATGTATTTTGTTTTACACTGTGAGATCATTTCTATATTTTATCCTTCACTTTTAGCCTGTGGCTACCAGGACGCCTCAGACCTCAAAGAAGGCAAAGGAGACCCTGATACTGGACTGGTGCGAGCTTGTCCAAGAGACCAAACCCGTGCCTGTGCAATCAACCACTGGAGCCGCATGTGTCTCTTCAGCCCTCACCAGTGGCTTTCCGGACTCAGAGGACAGAAAAGCAAAAAACTGGTTCTTTGCCCTGCATTAAACTGTAATTTATTGACGTTATTTCTGCATATTCAAGCACTTTCTGCAAAAACTGTGCGTTTTTTCCATGAAATTATTATTTCTTCGTTTTCTACGTTGTCAACCTTAACGTGCGTCATGTGTGACCTGCAGCAGGAGAGCAGGACGCTGCTGCATCTTTAACATTGAGCTCACCTGTGATCTTCTTTTAAACATTTTATTCAGCTCGTGTTCTGATGAACTCTTACTTTAAAAACATCAGCTGCTGCTGTGAAGGGATGGAAAGACAAACTTTTTAAAACGGAGGTGATAAAGCTTTGTCAAGACTAGGGGGAGATGGTAAATTCAGCACAATTGTGACCTCGTTTTTGAAGTGGAGGGATTTTTACGCAAAGATATCAGGTGGATGTTTTTTTTTAATTGCCATGTCTGCTGTGATGTGAAAGCTGACAGCCCCCCCAGACACTTTCATTCAGTAACTACAAACTCAGGTGTGTGTGAGTTACATGTTCATCTGACATATTTTTGAAAAGATTCAAGATTGGCATTAAACTAAAACTTGATTAATTATTTAAGTGAGATAAAGCATCAAAAACACTGATGAGATTTAAAAAAGCACCCCAAAGGTCACAAGACTACCTAATGTTAATTACAGAATTGGGCATAAAGAGTGATCACAATGCCAGGGGAAGACCCTCTGAACCCCATCTCACTTGAATATGTCAAATAAATATTTATGATTAAATGCAATTTAGTTTCAATTATTAATGCAATATTATGGTGTATCAATAATGTCAAGTTAAAGCAACAAAAAAAATACATGACCAACAAAGAGCAATCATGTCAAGTGATTAAGCAGTTTGCTTATAAAGTCATGATAACAATGTAAAGTGGTTCTGTCTTTATGAATTTATACATATACACACACATATGTTTGCATATATATACGTATATATATATATATATATATGTATGTATATATATACGTATATATATATATATATATATATATATATATTATATATATATATATATATATATATATATATATATATATATATATATATGCGTGTGTGTGTGTACACATACATACACAGTGCCCAGCATAAATGAGTACACCCCCTATTAATAGTAATGTATTAATCAATATCTAAATGAACAAAAGAACAATTTACAAAGTTTTGACAAAGCTGAGTTTAACATAATACTTTTTTTGTGTGCAACTTAAAAAGTCTTGTTTTCAATCAATGACCCACATTTGGGAGAGTGTTTTGTGGTACAGTTTGTCATATATAAATAAATATATATATAAATATATATTATATATATACACACACATATATATGTGTATATATATTTGTATATATATATATATATATATATATATATACACACATATGTATATATATATATATATATACACACACATATATATATATATATATATATATATATATATGTATATATATGTTTTTTATCTGCTAATTGTTTTTACTTTTAGATATTATTTTATTTAGATATCCTGTTGGAACCTTAATTTTCCTGAAGGAGTCATCCCAAGGGGATAAATAAAGTTCTATCTAATCTAATCTAATCTGTCTTAATTTTAAGGCTAAGTGTATGTTCATCAATGCCCCCCTGTACAGATAGCTGTAATATTCATTTAAATATTTCGGGGTTTTTTTTTATCACAATAACAGTGTAACATATACTGATAGCTGTAAAAAGTCATAAAAAATTGGAAAAAAGAAATCGTATGTTTGTTTGGTGCTTACCTTTGTCCTAAATACGTGAGATGCAAACATTTATGATCATCACATTAAAAGTTACCTACATTGTTTATAATGCCTATTTGTTTCCCAAATAAATTAGTGTGTCTTTGTGAATGGGTGAATAAAGGGCATTAACTTAAAACACTTTGTAGAAAGGTGCTTTATGAAAGTCGGTCCATTTACAGGGCAGATTTGCCACATCCAATATGGCGGAGACGCTTACGTATCGCAGCAATGGACCAACCCGCTCAAGGAGGCGTCTACGTGTGGTACAACGAACGATGACGTCACAGCCCATCTCTCCCTTAACCGCATGCGCCAACCCTGACAACAAAAACGACGGCGGGATATAGTGCCTGTTCGTGCTGCAGGAGCTCCTGGGCTCGTTTTACTTTAACAGTAAAATCTTCTGCTCCTCCACAACCACCATGGACAACAAGAGGACATGGAGACCGGCAGACGCCAGTGTTCTTTCATATTTCTCATGATGTCGAGCGTACTCCTTCTTCTTCTCTGGTTTCGTTGTCTGTCTGCAGCAGCGGTACAGCGCCACCCACAGGCTGGCACATGAACTACAGTGTTTTCATGTGGACGGACACATTTACTGAAACGAAGCCGTCCTCACAAAAAAACGTTTAAAAATGAAAACGTTTTGTCATGACCCACTTTCATTCCTCTGCACTTGTGTTGCATTAAAAACTGAGGTGTCCCCTGTTATACTGTCCCACTAAGCCTGAATCTACCCTGCCTGCAGCGCCCCCTGCCCTGTGGTCTGAGCCGGTATCACTGTACCTCTCTCGGGCTCCGGTGGCTGGTTGGTCTGGTCTTCACGCTGAAGGTCGTAGTTACGCAGTTTTTCAGCTAAATCCGGTCTCTGTGCTTCACGTAGAAGCTGACAGACGTAGTCGGTGTTGTCCGGACCCAGTTTCTGTTTCTGTGAGAGGAACTCGAAGAGTTTCCAGCCGCTGTGGACCCTCTCTTTGTCTCGTTTGCCCACAGCTTTATCTACCAGGAACTTCATTTGATCCAGCTGCTCAGAGCTCAGGTTGTTGGAGATATCCAGTAAAACGGCGTTGAAGTCTAAAGAGGCCATGTCTCAGACCGGAGAGCAGCTCCACCAGCGGACTGATCCTCCACTTAGCAGGAAGCACTTTTTACTTTCACTTCCGTCTGTTTGAGGACAGGTCTGTGACACACTGCTGAGGAATTTAGGGCTCAGGTCCAGACTCAGGCTTTGTTTGTGCGGCCGTAACGTGCCTGTCAGTAGGGGAGACCGGGGCTGGTTGGAGTAGTTTTTTTATTTTACATTTTTCCTCAAAGCCCATGGATCAGTGCTTCTTAAAGCAGGGGCCTCAAACGGACTAGGGGCCACTTTCAGTCCTGCCATTGTGAAAGAGAGCCACAGCAACTTTAAAATTCAAGAAATGAAAGCACCTCATTTGTGAAACTAACTTCAATAAAAATATGCAAAAGCAGCTTTTAAACAATTCTGTTAACATTTCTATATACATTTTTAGTTCAATTACTAATTCTACTTTTTAAAATCTCAAATAATTCAACTATTTATTTGACAGAGGTTGATTTTAATAGAAACTTTCCATACAGGTGCTTATTTAAGTCTTTGTTCTTGCTTAATTTTATTAAAAAATAACATCAAATGGCTTTGTCTAATATATCAATAAATGCATCTGCTCCTGTCAATCATTAAATCACTGATAGTTTGTCTAACAGAGCACAGAGTGGTGCAGTGGTAAGTGGAAACATCAACACCTTGCAGAGGCATTTATCTGTGCAGGAGTGTCGTGTGTTTGACAGAATTTACTCTGAAAACATGTATGTAGGCCAACTTTTGTCCACACAGAGGATCATACTTCCAGCCTATTCATTATCTATTCAGCTTATCCCTTTTGGGGACCCCAGCTGACATTAGGTGGGGTACACCCTGAACTGGTTGCCAGATAATCACAGGGCCACATAGAGAGACGGACAACCATTCACACTCACACCTAAGGGTAATTTGGAGTTGCCAGTCAACCTGCAGTAGAAAGCCAGAGTACCCGGAGAGAACCCACGCATGCATGGGGAGAACATGCAAACTCCACACAGAAAGGCCTGAACCGCCAACCTTCTTGCTGTGTGGCACATGCACTACCTGCTACGCCACCAATGCTGTCCACACAGAAAATCAGCAGGAATCAATGAAGAATCATTAAAGAATTGGATTGATAAGCAGAATTGTTAATTGCTTTGGTATCAATAAAATTAATGTTGTGACCTCTTCTTTGAGAATTTCCTCCTAACCTGATGGTGCTTGTATTATTGTTCTTTAAAGCAGTCAGAAATGGTTACATTGCCTGGATGTTTTTGTAAGCCTCGTCTGCAGTTTCTTTGCAGCAGTCCTTTTAAAAAAACATCAAAATTCAAAAGAAAGTAAATAATCAGATGCATTTCAGTTTCAAAGTGAAATGTTCAAATCTCGTATGCATTTGTTCATCACAGGCCTAATTTCAGGTATTTATCCACAAGGCTATTATAAAACGCGAATTCACTTCATTGTTTTTAGACTCATTCCAGGAGGGTAAAGCTGAGTTGGGCGGATACCAGAAGTAGCACACAGAGCTGTGTAACAGTTCACGGTTCAGTGTCCTTCCTTCTACATGTGACTTCAGGAGCTGGAGATCAAACTACGGTGGCCGACAAGTGCAAACGCACTGCATATACAGACAGGCGCTGCAAATACAGAAACGCGCTGCAAATAGAGAAACGCACTGCATATAAGAAAACAGATGCAAAGGAAAACGCTGCAAATACAGAAATGCGCTGCAAATAGAGAAACGCGCTGCATATAAGAAAACAGATGCAAAAGGAAAACACTACAAATACAGAAACGCGCTGCAAATAAGAAAACAAATGCAAAAAGAAAACGCCACATATTCAGTCATACAACGGAAGTGCTCCAGGCCTCTAGGGGCAGTGCTGAGCTTCCACCCGAGAGACAGACAGACAGACGCATCAACCTGTGGAGCAGATCAGTACTTGAGCGGCAGAGATATTGGTAAGAGGAAAATTGGAGTCGGGAGAGGCAAATGAAAAAGTATGTATTCTTTTTCCTTTTTCTTTCTTTCTTTCTTTTTTCCATGTGGCCCTCATCTTTTACTGTATTATGAAAGTGCAGCTGATTTACATGACGTTAGCATGCTAGAGACTTTGAGTTCTACAAGAGTAGTGTATCTGTAGTGGTAATGTTAGCTAACGTTACTGTAACTTACTGAATCAGTCGGCAAGGTTATGCCAGAGACCATGGATAGTCAGTTTTCCTAAATATTTAATCAGAATTATTATCTAATTACCGTCATCTCCCTGTGCTCTCACCGTTATGTACCTGCATTCGAGTTGTCATCTCCTTACGACTTAACTTCTTTAAGCCCTCTGCACCTCTCCCCGTTACATTTCTTTTTACACACCATCTCTGCTCTCCCTCTTCATCACCTCCACACCTTCCTCTTATTCAAATCCGGTCACTGATCAGTAAAGTACCCAATCATATGTGGAGACGAGGTCGAAAATAAACTAACCTTAAATGCAATCAAATCCCTGGGGTCTCCTGGAAAGTAACATTAGTTACAGTAACATTAGCTAACATTACCACTACAGGTACACTACTCTTGTAGAACTCAAAGTCTCTAGCATGCTAACGTCATGTAAATCAGCTGCACTTTCATAATACAGTAAAAGATGAGGGCCACATGGAAAAAAGAAAGAAAGAAAGAAAAAGGAAAAAGAATACATACTTTTTCATTTGCCTCTCCCGACTCCAATTTTCCTCTTACCAATATCTCTGCCGCTCAAGTACTGATCTGCTCCACAGGTTGATGCGTCTGTCTGTCTGTCTCTCGGGTGGAAGCTCAGCACTGTCCCTAGAGGCCTGGAGCACTTCCGTTGTATGACTGAATATGCGGCGTTTTCTTTTTGCATTTGTTTTCTTATTTGCAGCGCGTTTCTGTATTTGTAGTGTTTTCCTTTTGCATCTGTTTTCTTATATGCAGCGCGTTTCTCTATTTGCAGCGCATTTCTGTATTTGCAGCGTTTTCCTTTTGCATCTGTTTTCTTATATGCAGCGCGTTTCTCTATTTGCAGCGCCTGTCTGTATATGCAGCGTGTTTGCACTTGTCGGCCACCGTATCAAACCCTCAACAGACACACTCCGCTATAAAAAAATGTTAAAATGAAAATAAAAGCACACCGCAAAGTAAGATAAAATGAGTTTGAATGTATGTTTAATCATCAGCAGTTTATCTCTAATTTATTAGCAGTTTGCCTAAACATAAAAAATAGACTCAAATATCAGAGACAGACGAGTTTCTTACACATGCATATACACACACGTTGTGAAATGTGCTTTGACAAACATTAAAATAGATGTTAGCATGTCACAACTTGTAGTGTTTTATTTATCCTGTAATACATGAGAGCAGACGGCAGGAAAGGACATGAAGACGATCATGTGACGTCTCCACACGTGACATCAGGTCATAAGAGAATCAGAGGCAGAAGGTCTCTTATTAAAATAGGCTCTTCATCCCTGCAATGGCTCTGAAAATCCACACTAAACTACTCACAGAAATAGCAGTAACAGTATCAAGGTTTGGTCAAATAAGATGTGCAGTTTCTGCTCAAAGATAAGAAGTAACACCTGTACCAATAAAATGTTTTGACAGGCTGTGCACTAAAAGACCAGCCACGTAGGTCCAGAGTCATATCTGAAGTACATTAAAAAATGATGAAGCAGTCAAAGAGTATTATTGATAGGTCATGGTCCCCTGTCATCACAGCGAGAGACGAAAACAAATAAAGACATCCCTGTAAATGTATGAATACATTCCATCAGTCAGGCTGGGGGCTTAAATATGGGGGGTCTGATGTATTTACAGCAGGGTGCAGGATTTGACAGGTCCATGAGTGTACACATTCCTCAAAGTGAGATCCAGTCACTCCCATGTGTGTGTTTTTGCAGTTCCATAAACAAAGTATTCAGTCTTTGTGCTTGAACAGAGAGAGAGCTGCAGCGTTAGGAGAATGCCTGCACAAACTCGTGGTTAATATAAGGCAGTGTTAAAACAGTGTGTTGCCCTTTGAGTGAAAAACTGCGGGGTGGAAAACTTTGACTGGGAGTCTCTCAAAGGTGATGGTTTGAATCCCTGAAAAGCTAGGAACTCATAAGGCAGGTAAACAGTATTAATAACGTGTCCCAGCGCTCGTCGGCTGTCACCTTTGTGTTCTCAAGCATCACCTCAGCAAGGCTTACCAGTAACATTTCTTTACAAACACGTCAATGCGCCATACCTTACATTTCAGTAGAGTTCTCAGCCTGTAAAAGTGTCTGCACACATGCTCAGAATATTAGGAGGACCCCGCCCGACCCCGTCCAGGGCCCAGAATATTTCATTCATCCTGATGGACCCTTTCATAGAGTTTAGAGTTGACCAGACAGCTGCTTGAGTGGAATTATGTGACTCAGCCAAAAATGAACAAAGAAGCTGAGTCGTCACTTAAAAATGGACTTAATTAATCTGAAACTGCTGAGAGGAAGTTTTGTTTTTAGTCATTTTACCCCTGAACATGTGTAATCTGCTTTCTTTAAATGATCATATATATCTGAAAAGATCTTGTAACACAGGCAAATTCAGATATTAAATAACTCCAGTAAAATGTGATTGTTTTTAACCCAGAAAGCTTTCTGCACATCAGTGTCAGAACTGTCCAATATGCTAAACATCAGCTTATCAGCAGACCAATGTGGGATGAGCAGTTATTAAGTTGTAGATGTTGTGACCCATTAATTTAGGAAACCTTATTGCTTGAAGAAATGAGCTGTAGGACAAACTCAGATCTTTTTTATGATCAAACATGAGAGAGGATTTTGGTATTGTTGGAAAATTACTGCAAAAACATTCATCAGAAAAACAGCGGTATCAGCTTAATTATCATCACAAACACCGGTACTGGCATCAACCCTAATTTAACAGTCCGTGCATCACTGTGTACAACCTCCGTGCATGTCCCTGTCCATTTCTGTCCATTTCCAAATTGATTTTAAGATTTTACTGATCACTTTTAAAGCTCTTACAGGTCTGGCCCCAGCCTACCTTTCTGAATTATTGACTCCTTATGAGCCAGCCTGCAGCCTCAGATCCTCGAGCTTTTTCTGTCAGGGCTCCTCGACTTTGGAACGTCCTGCCCGAGGAGATAAGGCGATCTGAATCAGTGACATCTATTAAATCACATCTTAAAACACTCTTTTTTAGACTTGCTTTTACATGATCCTTTTATTGCTCACATACTTGTTTCATCATCCATGTTAAATATTTATTTTACCTACATAATTATTTTACAATTACCTATTTAACTATTTTTTAACTCTTCTGTTCTTACTCTCCTCACTGGTTTCTCATCGCTTTAGTCCTGTTTTTACCATATTTTCATGTTTAATATACTCCTTTTCAATTATTATCATTTCTCTTCTATTTTATTTTATGTTTTTATTTATCTTTTCTCTCTTACTCATCCTCTATTCACCCTCTCCTTTTTCCATCTTCCTGATGTGATGCCGTCATCTATGAACTATCAACTGTCATCAGTTTATGTATCTATAAACCTATTATCTATCGATTGTCTTACTGTCTCCTTATCATTATATATAAAACAAATATGTCAGCTGTCTCCCTCTCACCAGTTTACCATTTTCTTTCCTTTTGTTGTTTTTATTAACATGACCCTCTGTGCCTTTTCCTCTGACTCTTTCAGTCTCTGTTGACCTTGAAGCACTTTGTAAACATCTGTTTTTAAAGGTGCTAAATAAATAAAGTTATTATTATTATTATTATTATTGTTACAACACAGGAGAAATATCCCTGTAGAGTTGGGCTTTAATATAAAGGGACAAGAACAGCAGCAATATGAAATTAAGGTTTAAATGTTTGTTGTATCTTCTCATTGAAATACCCTGTTTGTCAGACTGTCGCCACAAGAGGAGATGTGCAGGTTATCACATCTGCTGTTCTGGATTATGGGTCATAAACTCAGCTGTAGGATGATGATGGAGTCCTCACATTCAAAGGCAGATGTGCTGCCACCTGTGTGCCATATTTATAACCAAACCAAGACAAGTTCTCGGTACTTTGTATTGCAATAATGTAACAGATTCATTTCTCAGGTGTAACAGAGGTTAGATCTACCCGAGCCCAGCCTGACCCCATCCACGGCCCAGAGCCAGGTCAGGCTTGGGGGCCCTCCACCTTCCCTCTGTTTCTTTCTTTGTTATGATACTGTGAGGGAATAAGCTATGGTGATAATCTTGAACATTTATTTGGAAAAAACTCTTAAACTATTATATAAACAGAGCACACAGAGTAAGGTTCAACAGATTATTCTGTGAGCATCTTCCTTTGACTGTTCTCAGCTTCGTGCATCACCTGCACAGCGGCTAATCACACAGCCCACCCATCACTAAGAAAATAAGGCTTCAGGATGCCAACAGAAAAATTTTATCTGGAGAACTAATGCTATCCCGGTGCAGAGGAAAATCTGAGGTACGAAGCAGCTTCAGCTTGATTTGTTCTATAAGATGTGCCTCTGCTCATGCCGGTGTAATCTAACTGGAATGGATCTGCCATCAAACAAGCTCTGAATTTAAAAGGCTCAATTAGCAGGTTTTGACTCGGACTTGGGCCCATACATATTGTGTAGGGGAGGGGCTGGGCTAGGAGAGAACATCAGGCTCAGGCTGGATTATTTGGTCCTGATCTAAACTCCAGTGTGACGGTAAACCCCACAGATTACTTTTAAACACTTCAAAACACTGATAACAGTGCAGGCCAGGCTGGCGGCACCGCTTTTTGACAGCTTTTCTCCCTCATGGAGTCATAATCATTCATTTGAGAAAAACTGTGTTTTATGGTGCAAATCCATTTCAGAGCTCAGAGTTAGACTTCTAGCAGCAGGGGCCGTAAACCTGGTGTGACTGCAGACTGCTGAATCTCCAGAGTAGGATTTCTGACCTACAGGGGCACCATTGTACCATGAACTGCTAGGTAAATACACCTTGTTCAATGCTTGTTTTATTTAAAAAGACTCCTCAGTAAAAGACATCCTGTCAGAGTTAAAGCTCAGTTTGCCTCCTCTGTGGAGAAATTCCTCTTGTTTGTCAGAATTCTTTGTCTGTAGGTTTCCAGGGTCAGTTATTCTATGAATCAGGTCACTGTGTGGAGATTAAATGATGTTCTCCCAAAACTTTCTATAGAAGCTCATTACTGGGGTGAAATGTATGCAGAAATAGAGCTGTGGCAGCAGAGAGATGCAATCACAAGGCAGCATACAAGCCCAGGTGATGCGTGTGAGATGTGCAGCTCACCTGGGCAGTCTGAAAGCTCTGACTCGGTGTAATGAAAACACACTTTTGCTGTCACCCAGTGCTTAAAACAGCCTTTAAGCAGAAAGCCTGATTTAACAGTTTGTCATCAACTTTATGATGCACTTATTTCTCTAAGTTATGCTTGTTGGGCACACTGAGCCGGCTCACTCTCAGTCGGCCTCACTGCGTTGCGCCTGCTTTGCAGAGGTATGAGGTTGGTTATTAGCTCAAGACTCAGAGAAACAGGACTTGCTTCTTGAACTTACACAGGACTAAATGATCAGAATCTTTGATAATTATGTTAATAAATTTGAAAGTTTAATATCTGAATAGTTTACTACCTCACTGGCCATAACATAGCACTGCACTGCACACTGATAACATATTCATGCTCTGTTTAGCTTATTATGCTGATCCTTAGTGGCCAGATAGTCAGAAAACATATCTCAGAGACACAGCACTGAATCATTTCATGGCTTTTGTGTGGCACAGATTTCTCTGTACACAGACTCTACAGATTTAAGGGTGATGTGATCTATAAAGTGTCTACAGTTCATCATCTCTTTAAGGAGAGGTGGCGTGTGACATCGTGTTTTGTTTACACTCCACGTTGTGCTAATTTCAACTGTAAAATTCCAGTTCATCGGAGATAAAAATGTGAATTGTGCTTCCAGGAATGATGGCACTGAGCCCTGTTAGGCAGTTTGTTGTACTGTAAATGTAAGAATGAGCTTTACTGCGCTCATACAAGAGAATCTTACAATCAACAGGCCGCCTGACGTTGGACAATCCTCTAGCAACATGCCTGAACATGGTGCATATTCAAAAAGTACATCAATAAACTCCTGCGGTGTCATATCACTGTGCAAAAACAAAGGAAAAAGGCCAATCTGAGTTTTACACATTGATGGCAGGAGGGAGATCTGTCTGTGTGTTCATCTCCTCAGGGGATTTCTTCTCAGCAGGTCCATTTGGACGGACTGATGGAGGGCTGCCATTAATGTCCCATGGGAAAGGTGGCAGGTGTGAAACGCTGCTTCAAAATCAATTCCCATTAACACCTGGTGCTGCTTTCTAAGTCCTCCTGAATGAAGATCTGATCAACAAGGTCACTACCTTGGGTTAAATGAAACTAATGGCTTGCTCCTTTCAAATACATCCAATAAATAATGAGCAATGTTTAGAAATCTTAAAGACGTGTCCAAATATCAGCAGGTTGACGGCGGACGATGCAATGTGCTGCTTTCAGTAAAATGCAACATCTTAACATGACAGAAATTTAAAGAGGCAATCAAAAAGTCTTTAGGGTTAAGGAATTGTAGTATAAACATGTAAAAGTTTTGATTTTGACTATCCCGTCATTTCTGAAAATATTCCCAAACCGCGCACAAGCAGCAAAAGCTTTGCAGATTATTTAATACCTTTTATGAGTTTAAAGATAAACGCCAAAACCTTTACCAGCTGGTCAACTTATTTACACTTTATATCAATATGTTTGCTTGTTTGTACTTGTGCTTGTTTTCTTGGAGCCCAGCAGAAAGCGCTTTAGGAGCAGTTTGCGTGTGATACGGGTCGTGAGCGGGGCTGCGGTGGGCTCTGATTGGCTGATGAAGGGGAGTTGTAGTTGTCTGGGTTGTGGTTGTCCCTCGCTGCCTGCCTTTTGCCTTGCTCCTCCTTCATGAAGAGCTCCACCATGAGGATCTTCTCCTTGTGGATCTGGAGGCTGATGTCTTTGGGGATGTCTGGGATCAGCCAGTCCACAAAGTCGCTCATGAGCATCACCACATTCTGCAGAGAAGAGACACGTGACACTGACATAGAACCACACTTCATCCAGACCATCAGAGAAAACTGTGGATGGGCAAAGAAAGAAAGAAAGGCAAAGAAACAACCTATTTTGAAAAACTATGATTGAGCCTTTTGCACAACCTTCCTTTCCAAAGAAGAGCTCCCAGTCCATCAACGTTTTTTCAGATCATCGCACAGGATCCAGTTTTGTTAGGCCTTTAGTCCATTTGACATCCTCCACACACTATAGCCAGTCTTTTGTTGGTTACATGAGGTAACGTACTGCGCATGCCCAAACTGAGAGTTTTTCTTGGAAAAAGAATTAACCCTGAGCACACTGACTGACTTTCAGCTTTGAGCTAGGACTATAACCCCTGCTTTAGACCATGTTTACATAATACAAGTGACCTTCTGTTTGGGCATTCGGACACCAATTCACGTTCGTGCTCTCTCACAATGCCATCTCAGTGCATTCTGTAGCTTGTGGTTATTTACGTCTGTCTAGCCCCAGTTGTTCAGTATGCCTGTACTCTTTGTGCAGTGAAGTGAAATAATGATGAATTAGTGCAAAGAGGTTAGCAGTGCTCTTTACCAGCTTTTCTCCTTCATTATATCCACAAACCAGGCCATAAAATGCAACAGTGATAAACAGTTAAGAGGATAAACCTTCAGTGCAGGGGTCTCAAACTTAAACTGACTGGGAGCAACTTTCAAATACCAAAACAGTCTAGTTTGGTTCAGAACAGTTCGGTATAGTTTGGTGTGGTAAACCCTGATCTCGCCTGCATTTCCTCTGCCCCTCACCTGTGGGGAGAGTGTATGTCAGAAGATCTGCACTTCCTCCTCTACATCAAAGGCAAAGAAGTCCTGCACCTTTAACTCCATGCCGCATCACTCCATGCAAACATTCTTGATAGCAACAGTCGTAGAAATGATGCTCACCTGGATCCAGGGGTTATTTAGACATGGTAAATGGACTTGAGCTTATAGTGTATAACACTTCTCTAGTCTCTTTGATGACTCAAAGCAGCTTCGCACCGCAGGTCACATCTACATATTAACGCACATTTCCTCTCAGTCACTCAGTGATGGTTGGAGCATCTCTGTCATCTGTCCATCAGTAGTACCTACACGTTCACACCCATTCACACACCACTGACGCAGCAGTGGGAGCAACTTGGGGTGAAGTGTCTTGCCCAAGGACACATCGCCATGTGACAACAGAAGCTGAGCCCGAACCTGCAACCTTTCGATGACCGAGCAAATGCACTTTCAGACTGTGCCACCGATGGCCTCTGTCAGCATTACATTTTGTTTTCATTTAAACTGCCCAGGCACAGGAAAGTGACTATTTATACGACAAATGAACAAACTGCAGCACTTTTAGCTCCACCCTTTGGGGTCAGTACACTCTGCACCCAAGCAGAAGATCAGCTATTTGAGTATCTTTCCACATACTTGACAGTAGAAACACCTATAATCATGACAAGCCAGCTGAACTGAACTGGACTTAAGCAAAAGGACTGTGATATATTTTGATTTTATGCTAACATTTATCCATAGATACGATTTAATTTTACTCAAAGATTTCATGTTTTTACTGTTTCAGTTAAGAATGTCATATTTTTTACAAAATGAACCACACCCCTGACTTAGCTGAACTGAAAGTACATACTGTTAACCCCCTGCCTTGTGTTTGACCCTTTCCTAACAGACGTAGCTTTTGAAACCAGACACGTGGGTAGATTTCCTGTTCTGTACCCTTTGCTCCAAAATAAGTGTAATGATGAAGACACCGCCCCAAAGTGTATAAGATATTGTATCATCCTTTGTCCTGGGATCTTTTCTGATCATCCTGGGGGCGAGCAGATCAGAGACTTCAGCAGTGATTTTTCTATATTTTGTATTGCTTTGCATATTGTCAATAAATGGTTGGCTAACCGATCTCATCCGGACTTGTGCTCCCTTCCAAACTGAACAGTCTAACAGGACCTCTAAAAATTGGAGTTCAAGCTGAAAGCTGACGAGAAATAAAACATGTGTTTGTGAAGGAGCTTCACCCGAAAGGCGGATCTTAAACATTCCTATTTAGGGGCAGTTTTTCTTTCTTGAAATAATTTATGTTCTTGTTTTTGGAAAGCGATGGTAAACTCCAATAAACTCTTTCTTTTCTCAGGCTGCAGATGTATAGAGCTGATTAAGGGAGAATATTTCAGAGCCGAGGGAGAAGCAGATGGCATCAGGCTGCACTCACACTGTTTATCTACAACATTTCCTCATGTTTTACATTTTAACTTGTTTGATCTCAGGCTCTCTATTTTCTTCTTTTAGCTAAAAATAAAAGAGAGGTAAGCAACTTTGAATAAATGTGGAGACAAACAGAAAGTGTAATATGATATTAATACTGGAAACAAACCTGAAAGACGATGACAAAAGCGAGGCGAGCAGCCAGGATGGCCCAAAACTCTTTTGAGAACTCATATGGCGTGCTGGACCATGGAGGCTCCCTGTAGTCTTTATATCTGCACATAGACCAAAAATATTCATTAGTGATGTAAGAACTGTTGAGAATAAGAGCATCTGATGCTTTTGCAGGATCCATTAGACATTTGAGATCAGGAGTAAACCAAGGACACAAGAGAAATGAATTTATAAAAGGTCAGGATGTGCTTGAAATGCAATGTTATTAAACAGAAAATAGATTTATTAAAAAGGTGAATAAATCTGTATTTTGATAACATTAGTAACGTGTCTGATCATATCCATGAACATGTTCCTCATTCACTTTAAATCCACCTTCATATGTTTTCATTTATTTGCTGTTCTTATCCAGAGCTCTGTCTCCTTATGCTCATTGTTTTATGTATTTACATTCGTCTTTAGTCTATTTTGAACTTTCTTTGCTGTTTTTGTTTTTGTTTCTGTTGCTTCTGCATCATTTGCTCTTCAAATGTTTCAAAAGGCTTCTTGGGATCCTTGCTATAGACCGCCTGCTGCTGTAGACCTACAACGCTTCAATAACTACAATTACAAATATTTGGCCTTTCCTTTAGCCCCATCCCATTATCAATACAGTTCCTGATATCAACTTTAGAGGGATCAACAAAACACATGGTAGTTCCTGCAAACAGCACACATATACTAGTATGACCTTGACAAACAATCATGGATGACCTGCTGCTGTGGACCTGCTCCACTCCATGAGCTCTATCCTGCATCAACCATCAACAGAAATGACATCATGTGACATAAATTCAGACTTTTAGACCAGTTAAACCATTTTAATGGCAGTTCAGCTAGATGCTGCTATACAACATCAGTCATCTCCACATTATATTCACTATGGATGTTAATGTTAATATTAGATTCTTATTTTTTGTCCCCTCGTCTCTGATGAAAACATCTCTGGATGCATATATGTGCATATGTTTATTTTATCTATCTATCTATCTGTCTGTCTATCTATCGTATATATATATTTATCTATAAATTGAAGAGTACGGCTTCAGCCTGCTCTGTTGTAAAGTGCCTTGAGACTTCTTATGAATTTGGGCTATACAAATAAAGATTGATTGATTGATTGATAAGTTCTCCTGATTGAATATCTTTGATTGAACTCACCTGCATATCTCTACTTTGTAACCCAGGTGCATTGGCTGGAGTGGGCCTGTGCCCGGCTGGAAGTCGCTGACATTAAAGTACGACAGCGTGTGATTGACAAAACCGTGCAGTGTGCCATCAGGGCTGTACGTGTACTGATAGACCAGCCGAGGGATGAAGTCAGAGGTGAAGGCGATGACAAAAGCCTAAGACAAAGAGGGAAAATTAAAAACCAGACAAGAACTTTAGGGCTGCCAAACATATTGGTGCAGGAATGAGTCCAATTACGGCAAAGTGAGTTAGTAACCTCCGGTTCCCATGTCCCAAAGTCTGTGGGGAGTGTTACTTTCAGATAAATACCTGAAATAAGGTCTGTGAAGAACACATGCATGCAAGACTTGAACCTTTCCTCTTGCAACAGGCATTCATCTGATACTGCCCTGCTTTTGAATTTTAAAGCTTTATTGTGTTTTTTAATGATGGTTGCTAACCAACTGCTAACAAGGACTACCCTTTACCCTGTTATGGCAAAAATAATAATCACAGCAAAATTTGTCTGATAATGAGAAAAGTTATCCTTTGATTTTACCACATCTGTGTTTCATGAATGTGTCACATTGAAAAACTGACCGCACTTAAACATTCTGAGTACTTTAATACAGCAGAAGAAAACAGGTGAGGAAAATTTTATAAATGAAATAGATAAAAGAAACTGTAATCATTTAATCTTGATTAACATGTTTCCATGATACAGACTCCCGCATTGTCTTAAACGAAAGAACAAAAAAAGATTGTATTTTATTTCCATCATACTGCTGTGTGGTGATTCACGTGCATTTGGACTTACATTGACGATGACTGCTACTTTGCTGAGGCCTCTCAGGAGGTTGTACCAGATGCCTGTAACAGAGGAAAAACATCAGCGTTAATGTGCTCGTCTTCACTGGGCTGTAGGTATTGTCCCCCATCACTAGATGGCGCTCAGTGTCTGTATGAACAGTAAAGACTCCACTGCTCCAACGCTTCCTCTTTGACCTGTGTGGAAGTATTGATCAGCTTTAACCCTGTTTGGTCCCTGATCCAGCTTTGAATAAATCTGCCTGGAGAACAGGAGCTGACCACCTGTGCAGCCACAGCCTCAGCCGAGTGTCTCAGCAGCATTAAGACGGTCTCACTTTCAGAGGCTCAAATAAACAGAGCCCCATTTCCACATCAGGGATGGGAAAGTTTAGTGACCAAGAGAGCCTCTTTAATTTTGTCCACACTGCAAAAGAGCCAGTAAGATACTCTTAACCCTGACCTTTAACATTTGCAGTTATTTATAAATCAACAGGGGAACAAATAAGTGTCATAAGAAGTCAATATATCAACATTTATGAATTTAAAATAACAAGGACACTTCATTTCTCTAAATACAGAATTTAACCAGTTTTAGCTTCCTTCTCAGCGCGTGTAAGAGAGCATTTACAGGATTTTTAAGATTATTTTACACACTTCAGTTTTTATGCATTAAAGGGAATTGTACAAAAACTACTGCAGGTAATTTTAGCTCAGCTTTCTTGGAAATACTGTTTTACTGTTTTGCCACATTGAGGGGACTGCTAATGGCCCCAGGCCACTGGCTACCCGTGTCTTATTCGGGGCAGACATACGTGCAGACATGTTCAACATTCATGGTTGCTCTCTTGGCATGTTGCAAAAAAGGTGCATGCATCATATCTACATATCAGTGTGTTAAAGTCTGCAAGCCACAGTGGTCTCATTGTTGCAGTTTATGTTTTAAAAATAAAATTTCATGGCTTCTGTGCTTATTAAATGTGACGCTGATGCTATGTTTACAGGGATATTAAAAACCAGGTTTCTCTGTGTGGACATGAACATCATATCCCAGATACGACCACAAAGGGGACACCCAGGACCAAGCAAGGGCACTCAGACTTTGAGATGATCTTCAGTGTGTGAATTTCTTGCTGTCTCAGTGTTGCATCAATGTGTGCATGAGCAGAGAATTATCTCTATATTTACATTAACTACATGCCCTGATCTGAATTTAAAACTGCAGGACCAACCTGGAGCTCATCATAGACTTTGTGACATGATTGTCCTGATCCCATGCACTTTGCTGATTTAATAAATACAGTCTGAGCAAACAGAAGCACGTCCATGATATGAAACTATAAGTTATTGTGCCTTCAGTTACAGCTGTGGTTACATACCTCCAATTTCAACGTCATTTTTGTTTGTTGTAAGTCAGACATTGTTGGCTGAGTTGTTGCAGAGAATGTGGAAAACATATGTTAACAAATATTAAAAAATCCAGCTGATTCAAAGCAAATGTTATGACTTCTCCCTTAAGCCACGACCTACATTCCCAGAAAATGTTTATAAAATCTTTTGGGAACATTTAAAATTATTCTTGAAAATATTTGGACCTGCCCTATCTTACAATGTTAAAATCATTTGAAAAACACCTGGTTCTGCATCAAATCCAAAATCTAATCAGCTCTTTCTTTTGAAACGACCAACATTCCCTGAAGATTTGTGATTAAGACATAAACCCTCACTGTTAAAAAATTCTATTTGCTGTGCATTATTTTTAAGGTGTGTGCGCTCATGATAGTTAGTCCCACTCATCATTTCTATAAAGAACAAGGCGTGTTCCCAATCTCCATCCTCAGCCCTGATGGACTGAAATGGAAAAAGTCTGCAGAGCATGAGTTCAAGTCCTCAGGAGCATGAGGGAAAGAAAAGGCACAACCTTGACATTAAATGCTACTCCCAAAAATGTGCCTGAATAATGAGGGAACTAGACCGTCACCATCATGGCCTCCAGGTTACTTGTGTTGGGCAGCTGGGCCTGGATTGTTGTGCCCACTTTGGGGTCTTAGGCTTTCCTCATGTTCCTCTTATTGTGTTTGGTTTATTCTGCCGTTTGTGTTTGTTTAGTGCTTCAGCTCTTGTGCTTTTGTTCCTGTCTGCTTGTCAAAGCACTTGCTTTTCAAAGTACAAATAAAGTTATTATCAATATATTTTTTATTATTATTCACATTCAGACTGTCCTTCATTTAAGGACACAAACAGCTCCTGAAGGAGGACTGCAGTGATCTTTAGTTCGTGTTTGTCCAGCAGGACTTTGCTAACACCCACCAATGTCTTTGGCTTTAGCTGCTATCGGCCTTCTCAGCTCCATGACAAACTTCTTGGCATCCAGGCGGATCTCAATGATGTTATTCAGAAGTGCAAAGAGCGGTGCCAAAGGGAAGGAGGCCACGAAGAGAGTCACCATCCCGAACTGGATGACTAAGGAAACAGACGATCAGAAGTTAGAGCATGAACACATTTACCTCTGACAGTAGAGCACCGGGGAGACAAAGCCTGGCAGTGATAACAAGGACGTGTGATTAAAGCTGTCTGGCCTTAGAATATATTCTAAGAAAATATCGTAAGACATCAGACATCTTGAGTCAAGACAGAGTATAAAGAGTGAGACTAAGGTGTCACTCCTGGACCTTTTTGAAAGTGATTTCTGAAGTGTTTATGCACATTCATATGATTCACTTCATTTAAGTTATGGAAGTGAAAAAACACATTTTACAAGGGATCCTCATAAAGCTCATGACACATTGGGGATGTACCTTCACTGGCCATTTTATTAGATACATCTTGCTAGCTCCAGGTTGGACCTCCCTCCACCTTCAGAGCTCCCTAATTGTTCAAAGGTTGAAGGTTGGAGGTGTTGTGCATACAGAAATGGTCTTCTGTAACGAGGGTGAGCTACTTTTTTCTATCATCTCCAACCTCTCTGCTTTATTTCCCTCTGACCTCTGGCATCAAAAAGGCATGTTCACCCAGAAAATTGCAGTTCACTGGATATGTTCCCTTTCTAAGACCATTCTTTGTGAGCCCTAGAGATGGTTACGTGTGAAAACCCCATAGATCAGCAGTTTCTGAAATACTCAGCATGTCTGCCACTTTCAAAGTCCCTTAAATCCTCTTCCTTCTCCATTCTGATGCTTGGTTTAAACTTCAACAGATGACCATCTTGAACATGTCTCCATGCATACATATCCTGAGTTGCTTCCATGTGATTGGCTGATCAGACATTTGAATTACGGAGTAGTACAAGTGTGTGTATGTATGTAAGGCAGAAAAAGGGGACACTTGCTCTACTTTTACCTTTGGGCTTCAGTGTCTTGCCCAAGACACATTGACATGCGACAGCAAGGACTCTCCAACCCTTGTTCTCCAGCTTTTGTTGTAATAGTGTTAATCTCGTCCTCCTCCCAGGGAAATGATGCTGTTTTTTTAAACTCTGGCATCTTTAATAATAAAAGAGTCAATAAAGCAGAATTTCATGAGCAGCGGCGTTGATGTGGAGCTGGACTCTGCGTCTCTGCGTGCACACACCTCTGAGCTCGTTCATGCTCCCTGCTGGAAGAGCAGTCTTTACTACAGAGCAAGTGCTTATGGATTCATTATCTTGGCACGTTAATGCCCTGTGGCGGCAGTGAAGAGTTCAATCTTAATTGTATTTTGTAATCCTTTAATTGCTTCCTGGAGATCAGTGTTGGAGTTGTGAGATCACACAACAGCACACAACAGCACACGTGTAGAGTGTGGCTCCTCTGCTTGTCTGCTGCGTTGTGCTCTTATGTTAAGATGTTAAGATCTGTGCAGCAGTAAAATGCAATGACTTGACCCTTTTATGAGGCAGGCAGTTCAACTTTTGCTTTCAAATTAATTATGGATTTATTTATCTATTTGTCCTTTAAAATTTTAATTTTTGTATTGTTTATAATACATAATAATACATAATAATAATTATTAATATACTTATTTATTTATTTTTATGCATTGTGTACTTTTTTACCTGCATGAATATTAAATTAGCTTTGGCTTTTTCTGTTTCTGTTTTTTTGGACTGGTTTGAAGGGCATGTGGCATATTTATTATTAATTTCTTATTTTTTGTTTGTTTGATTTTGTGTGTATATATGTACATATATTTAACTATTCATGTATGCAATGTGCATGTGGGAGGTCCCTTTAGGCATTAAATGTAACCAGCTGATTATTAAACCCGAAGAGTGCAGCTTTAAGGTTCGTGCTCCAGAATGGAGCTCACTCACATGTTCATTACTGTCCATCACTGACTGAAGTAATGACAAAGTGAATTAATCAATACTCATATCTGTTACAGGTGAAAGGATCAATATCACATGAGCTCAGGGGAGGAACCCCCTGATGATTGTGAACCATTTCACTCTGAATACACTGGCACTGAATCAAAACACTATTTCACAAGCTGTTGGCCTTTCATACAAACTGAACACACAAAAGCATCCATCAGATGAAGGAGCTCTCAGTTCCTTAAATGCACCTGGAGGAGGTGAGGATGGAGGAGAGAGGAGGCCTCTGGAGGAGCTAAGGATACACCATCGATCCTTCATGGAAGTCTTTCAAGATGCAACGGGATTGGTTTGGAGCATTAGAGGAATCACCACAGCTGATGGTGCTGATCAGGAGGATTTATTTATGAACAAACTGCTGTTTGTGCTTCTGGGGCATACAGTTTGTTCATTTCTTCAAATCAGTAAAACAATCAAAAGGTCAAAAGGTTGTGATAGTTTTGGATTTCTGAGGTATGGGGCTGTATGAGCTACATGAAGCTATGGCAAAAATTCATTCAGTCACCCATCCATGTCCTCACTCTGCCTACCTGCACAGGTGATTTAGATCACCAGCTGATTAGGGGGCGAACACTCACAGCTCTGAGCCAACCAGATTCTGCCTCCACCTGTCTGTTCAATCATCCTGCCGCAGTTAAATTTTCAATGGTGTTGCTCCTCCAGAGTCAGTGTCGTGGTGTCCTGCTGTGTGATCTCCAGTCTTTGCTCACAGGCCTGAGGACAGATGAAGTTTATGGCGACCATCTGAAAAGTCCATCCCTCCTTATCAGAGCTCCATATCCATCCCCTCATCATCAGAGCTCATCCTTCACCTCGCTGTGTTCATTCAGGCCAAACACGGAGGTGCCTCAGCTCAGCACAGGTGAGAACAATTACCTGCATGATCACTGCTCGCTCAGGTCAAAGGGGAAGTCCTCTTGATCTTCTCACAACTGTCCCACAGTTTCTCCGAAAGTCGAGGAATTCTACGACTCAAGTTGTATTTATTCCAGTATCTGCTGGATCGTTAAAACTGTCTTCGTTCATGTTCTGCTTGATTTTTGATCGGTGTGTTTTTGTTTGTCTCTGCTTTGCTCGTCAGAGCTTCTCTCCAGCTCAGCCGATCACTGCAGGTCCACCCGAGGATCACCGTGGGTTTTGGACTCTCCCTCAGGTGTTGATCTGCTCCTGCCGCCTCAGTCAGTATCCTCTCAAAGCTCCAGAAATATCTCTGAGGTGCTCAAACTTCTCATGTTTCCATTGTCGGTCTGTCATAGGGCTGGACAGAACAGCCCTATTTATAATTTTTGTGTCAAAGGTTTTTAACAATGCAATGGGGAAAAATTAAAAAGTCATTAAACTGCAACACATTTGCAGGTAATGCGTCCCAATGAAAGACTGTTTTATAAAATATAGTCTGAAGTAACTGACTAAACCGTATTTTCCACCATCAATCAGCTAAATTAAACCTGTGTAAAATCACCCATTAAATATTTTGTCATCAGCTCTCAACTGAATTGTTCCATCATCAGTAACTGGTTAGGTAGTTTTATCATCGGCTCAAATGTGGTTCAAACCTCCTCAAAAGCCAAACGATCTTTGTTTAGATCATAACATCAGTAGTTGATAACAAGACTAAATCCCCTTATCACCAGTTAACTTGACTGATATGTGACATCAGTATCATCCCAGCAACTCATTAGCAGCTCAGCATTGTCATGGGCCGAGTTGTTTCTGTCAGGCAAATCACTGCACAACACTGGCTCAGTTTTTATCTGTCAAAAATCATCAATTCATGGTCAAATCATCCTTAACTTTACCTTAACATTACTTGCAAATTATTATCAGCTGAATTGTAATGGGTGATTTTTTGTTTGTCTTCTATATCTAATGTCCATGTTTTTGCTCAATGGTTAATGATACCAGCTAAACTCTTTTCAGCCTCAGTTAAGTGTCTTTATTGCCTAAAAAAGGCTGAATTGTTGACATTTTTGGCTGAACTGTCAACATTTTTGGCTGAATTAACACTCGTGACTCTTTTGGAAATAAATGAATGAATAAACCAATAAAATATTATGATTACATGATGTGCATCCATTTAAATGCTGAAAAAATGTTTTATCATTAGGATATCATGTTGCACTTGTCCACAAGCATTCAGCTAAAAGGTTAGCATTAGCATTCGGCTTAAAGTGTCGGTTTAACATTGGCATCAGACTGAAAACATTTGAAAAATCAGTTTCCGTCTTGAAAATGTTGGTTTAAACTTCAGCTTTCAGCTAAACTTGTTCAACAATGGTCAGGTCTCAGCTCAAGGAGCTCGTTATACCTGCTCTGGGTCTCACACTGAGACATTCACGGGTCAAAATAACCTCAGTTTTACTGCAGCTTTCAGTCTTCCTGTCTCAGGGGTTTCCCAAGTCATTTACAACGGTCTAAATTCTCCTGAAATCTGTTTAACATTCACGCAGCCCTGTACTCGATGTATTCAATATACCTCAGTATCTGCTGTCACGACTGTGCCTCTGTTACCATAGTAACATCATTACCTCCACCAAGGAGGTTATGTTTTTGTCGGCATTTATCTGCCAGTCTTGTCTGTCTGTTTGTCTGTTTATGTTCAAAATAACTTGAAAAGTTCTGGTTGATTTGGATGAAAATTTTCAGGAATTGTCGGAAATGGGATATGGAAGAACTGATTAAATTTTGGGGGTGATCCGGATCACCGTCTGGATCCAGAAATTTTTTAAAGGATTCTTTAACATTACCAGATAGGACCATTTTCGCCAAAGTGGACCGAAGCTGCTTGGCGGAGGTCTGCGCTCTCTGAGTGTTTTTCTAGTTTTGTTTAAGGTTGTAACACAATTCAGAGTAAAGGCAAATTTTCTGTTACTTTGCAAAAGCATAGGAAAAGGCAAATTTAATTCAGAGACATGCCTCATTAAGTCATCAGCTGAAATGATCCTGACCGACAATTAATTTATGAACATGTTTCATAGAGGTCATCATATTTAGCCTCATGACTGTAGGCCTGAGGTCTTCTCCGTGCCGGTTCCTGTGCCACAGAGGGATGGACACCATCCAATAATTTTTGGGGGAGGAAATAAACCTTATGTTACAAACCAGAAACAAATCAGTGATATTTTGATAAAATTTGACCAGCTGCAGTTCGTGTTGATGCAGCTGTAAATCCTTTTTTCTGGTCTCTGTTCATAACTGGTGATGTTTATGCACTAAAAGCAAGGTTTCATCTAAAATCAAGATAAAGAATAAAATGTCATACAGCTAAGTGGGCACTCTACGCACTATATAAAAATTCTAGCTTCAATATAGTATCACTTCCTGAGCATTCTCCACACAGCTAAAGATAATTTCTAACCCACTGCCAACATTTTTTTGTCCATCAGCAGACATGTCGAAAACTTAGGGTAAATCCCAATTGTACCCCTTAGCCCTTGGTTTTATGCATTCACGTCTAGTGAAGGGGTGTCCCAATTCTCTGTAAGGTTAAGGGGAAGGGCTACACAGCCCTTGAAACAAAGACAGACCTCACTTGAAGGAAGGGGTATGAGAAATTTCCCATAATACACCGCACCTGCTGACAAGATGGCAGAGCGGAGTCCGAAGGAAGGGCATAAATATGACTAGTTATTAAATGTATATTAATCATGTTTTGAATTGTTGGTTGTATTATAAAACTTCTCGTTATAACAGGCTAGCTTTCACAGCTGTAGCTACGGTTATTGTCGTATCTGCCTATGACACAGCCAGCGCGTGGCTCTGGGTGATGACGTAGCAGGAATTGAGTGGTGTCCCGTTTCTTAGGGGCTTGTTTTCACCCCTTCCCCTTGGCCCTCAAAACAGAGGATGGATGAGGTAGACAAATATCACTTTCCCACTAAAATTAGCGGGTAAACACAGGGTTTTTTCTACGTGGGTTAACCCGCTTATAATCGGCAAGTGACTCCTTAACCACTGCCAGCAGACTCGAGTCTAATCTAATCGAATGTGGGAGATGGCAAAGAGTCACGTAAGTTACAGACAGAGGGGACGGGCGCAATATTATGCCGTGGGCACGTCACGCCAACGCCATCTCGTAAATTAGCGGGTTGACCTGGGTGTGATGTTCCCACTGGAGCTAATTGGAGGCGAGCCGATAAAAACCCGTGTCGTTTGCGGGGTCAGTTGACCTGGGTCTGAATGCTGATTAGAGCCTTTCCCACTGCTGACAGGAGCCGAATGTTACCGGGTTTAAAGAGGTTTTTTGGCCAGTGGGAAAGCAGTAAAAGGGGGAGATGAAGGGGTAGGGCTAAGGGGTAAAATTGGGATTGACCCTTATTGGGCCACATGGCTATAGTGCCAGTCATGCTGGACCATGCAACAGGTCTTCAGACTGTGGTCTTTGGGGCCAGAGGGATGGTATCACGCAGAGCTATTTGTCAGGTCAGACCGTGAGTCACGTCTAACCTCAGTTGAAACCTGACAACTGTTCTTCAGCCTCTTGATTCATTCTGGTGAAGTTAAATGTTTTGAGAATTTTCTATAGAGAAAAACTCTAATGTTATGGTATATTTTTAAGAGGGATCCAGGTCAATCAGACCCCTGACATTCAGCCCCCATGGCTATAGGGTCAGTAAATAAACCAGGCCATGTGTAGTCAGTTGGACTCTGACATTAGGGCCACATGGCTAAAGGGTCAGTAAACATGTGAGCCTTTACAGTTGCAAGAAAAAGTATGTGAACCCTTTGGGATTACTTGGATTTCTGCATAAATAAAATATGTTCTGATCTTCATCTAAGTCACATCACTAGAAAAACACAGTCTGCTTAAACTAATACAGCACAAAAAATTCTAAGTTTTCATGTTTTTATTCGACACAATATATAAACAGTCACAGTGCAGGGTGGAAAAAGTATGTGAACCCCTAGGCTAATTACTTCTCCAAGAGCTAATTGGAGCCAGGAGTCAGCCAACCTGGGGTCCAATCAATGTGATTAGATAGGATGTGTTGGTTAAAGCTGCCCTGCCCTGTAAAAAACACACACCAGTTTTGGGTTTGCTATTCTCAAGATGCACTGCCTGCTGTGAACCGATGCCTCACACATAAGAGTCTCAGATGACCAACCAATAAGTATTGTTGACTTTGCATATAGATGGAAGAGGATTACAAAACCATCTTTAAAAGTCTTGATGTTCATCGGTCACGGGTTAGGACAAACTGTTTACACATGGGGAACGTAAGCACTGTTGCTACTTCCTTAGGATGACCATCCTTTAAAGATGACTGCAAGAGCACAGCACAGAATGTTCAATGAAATAAAGAAGAATCCTAGAGTGTCAGCTAAGACTTACAGAAATGTCTGACACATGCCAACATCTCTTTTGAATAATCTCTGGAGTTCAAGTGAGGAACCATGGGAAGCCACTGCTGCAAAATAAGAAGCTGCACATTTGAAGTTTGCAACAAGAGCACCTGACGTTCTCAGCACTACTGGCAAAATATTCTGTGGACAGTTGAAACTAAAATTGAGTTGTTTGGAAAGAACACACAATGCTATGAGTGGAGAAAAAAAGGCACAGCACACCAACATGAAAACCTCATCCCAACTGTGAAATATGATGGAGGGAGCATTATGGTTTGGGGCTGCTTTGCTGCCTCAGGGCCTGGACGGATTGCTGTCATTGACAGAAAAATGAATTCCCAAGTTTATCAAGACATTTTGCAGGAAAACTTAAGACCATCTGTCCACCAACTGAAGCTCAACAGAGGATGGGTGATGCAACAGGACAACGACCCAAAGCATAGAAGTAAATCAACAGAATGGCTTCAACAGAAGAAAATACGGCTTCTGGAGTGGCCCAGTCAGAGTCCTGACCTCAACCCAATTCAGATGCTGTGGCATGACCTCAAAAGAGCGATTCACACCAGACATCCCAGGAATATTGCTGAACTGAAACAGTTTTGTACAGAAGAATGGTCCAAAATTCCTCCTGACCGTTGTGCAGGTCTGATCTGCAACTACAGGAAACGTTTGGTTGAGGTTCTCAGCTGCCAAGTGGGGTCAATCAATGATTAAATCAAAGGGTTCACATACTTTTTCCACCCTGCACTGTGAATGTTTACATGTTGTGTTTAATAAAAACATGAAAACTTATAATTTTTTGTGCAGTGTTAGCTTAAGCAGACTGTCCCCGGCAATCCCCCAACAATCATGGCTGAAGGTTAAGTTAGTCATGCCAGACCACGTCAGGTTACTTGGACCCTCGACGTGTCTGGTCTCAGACCGTGGACAGCAGGTCACACAGAGATGTCAGTTATGGCAGGTCATTGTTGGGTCATTCAGAGCCTGGACATGTTGGTCATGGAGGGTCATGTTTCTGAATTTTCCTCATAGAAAAGATTTAATGTTGTTTTCTGTCTGATTCAGTTATTTTTTTAGAAATCTGCTCATGTGCCAAAGTAAGGCCTTGGCACATCCCTTCCGGGGAGTGAGAAAGAGATGCTGCACATTTTCAGTCGTAATATCTTGTATAATAAATTGTTCAATCATATTTGGTCTCCTAACTGAAATATCATTGGCCACACTGACAGACAGCAGCTCTCAGTCTGAACCACAATAATCAGGACCAGGCTAATGCTGCTGCTGCCTAATACACATGAGAATTCTTAGTAAAAACAAGCCACAAAAATAGCAAACAGCTTGTTTTAAACTAGGCGTGGGCAAAAATATCTATTCATCATTTCCACTCTTAATTCAATATTGATTCAGCAAATCCTCTGAATCGATTCACCTCCTGGCCAGTGGGGGGCACTGTGCACTTTTTCAGTGTTTATCCAGCTGGCGCTGGTGACAGAAGAAGACATGCATGATTCAAATTAACGTTACTCCTTGAGTATTCTGCTATATACGCTGGTTTATTAGTATTTTCTATGTAAATAATGTAAAATATTGTAAACAATAGCATAAGTATCATTCTGGAGTGTTTTCTTTCCGTTCTTTTGCCGTATTTACTTTTTTCATTGATCGTCTTTGTCATCATAGTTCGTTTTTTTATGGATTCCATAAATGGCAATTTTAGAAATATTGGAGGAAGAAATGTTGAGATCTCTGTCTTCAGCTTGACAGGAACTGCTTCAGGGACTACCATCAGTAAAAAAGCGCCTGGACATGGTCTAATGTAACAGGCTGTAACATGGACAGGAAATGCTGTAGGCCAGTGTGTCCGCGGACCCCTAGTGGTCTGTAGTGTAAATGCAAGGGGTTCTTAAAAATAAAATATATTTTTTTAAAAAAAGATCATATTATATCTATAAAAATAGGATTATTTTACTCAAATGTGACTTAGACCTTTATCTACCTAAAGTACAGAGGGTAACCAAACTTTTTTCTCTAATTACATATACTTCACAAGTGTAATTTATTGATTTAAGTTTGTATGATACGAACTTAACAAGATCTGCATCCTTTCCAAAATATGAGGCCCCTTCTGTCTCAGTGGCATACATCATTCATTTCTTAAAAATGATTTTACTGTGAATCATCTGCAGGAAGATGTGGTGGGAAAACTCAGTAACTTGCAAGTTTCAGGTTAGCAGTTGAAAATAAGCGAGTGTTACAAACAAACAAACAAAGAAGATGATAAGCACAGTTACACAAAGAAGAATAAGATCACGGACCCCCTGATCAATTGGGGGGTGGGGTCCTCAGGGTAGATGAAAAATATGCAGGGGGTCCAGGACCCAAAAAGGTTGAGAACCACTGCTGTAGGCAAACAAAAATGTTTGAGTTTATGTAAAATAGGTTCAGTTTTTTTTTGGTCATCTCAGAAAATTTCTACATGTTCATTTACAATTGTTTATGAGGAGAATCCTGTTGAAAATTCAAATCCATTTTTATTCCTGTCTTGTAATTACACACTGTTTTAAGCATTTATAACATAATAATGACAAATACTTGCCAGAATTGTTGACTTTTATTTCTCGTGAAAAAAGAGTGAAAAAATGTATTCAAAGGACACTTCCTGACACATTTATTGACAAAAAAGACCAGATGGACATTTATTACTATAGTATTAACTGTCAAGTTTTTTTTACTTTTGTACGCTTTATGCACAAATAAGTTATTACTGTGCACATTTTTATTTTCAGATGTTTGATTGCTCAAAATGTGAGGTGAAATGCCACATATGTTCACATTGGCATCAAAATAAAAATTCAATAACTGTCAACAGGTACTCTAATTATTTGTGTATTTCTACTTCTTACTGAATCGATACTGAATTAAATCACCACCTAAAGAATCGATATCGAATCAAATTGTGAGGTTCTTAACAATGCCCAGCCCTATTTTAAGCATACTTTTCCACAACCAAGCTGCTTTGTTTGGGCACTACAACGGTACATAGCAGAGCCCATATCAAGCTCTTGCCACAAGTTTGTGCGTCCTCCCACTGTGATGTAAGCTCAAGTCCATTTACCATCATCTATATCAGCCACTGTACCGCCCTATATAGTTTCTATTTTTTTACTTTAATTCCTTGTTTATGTATTTGTTTCTCTTTCTGAACTCATGTTAGCATTTCCTCACTCACACACATTTCTGTTAATTCAGGGTTTTTATTTTAGTTCCTTCGTTTCCACTTTTTCTTAAATTTGGGTTTGTTGGCTGTCGTATGAAAACTGCCAGACTAAAACTGTTTTAATAAAAACAAATTGTCATTTAATTTTTCTACAAGATTCTTTAAAGGATTCAGCAACCACAAACAAATGTGAGGGTTACTCTGCTTTGGAGGAAAATGAAATAAAGTTGTAATAAAGGGTTTGCTATTACTGTTTAGATGCTGAAGATTAAGTTTGTTTTGCCAAATTAAACACAGCAAATGCAGTGTGCACAGAGATTAGAGAGGAAAACCACAGTGAAAATGATATTTAAGAGTACTTTAAGCTTTGCAAAATCAGACCAGAAGAGACACAGAAACTGAAAAAGTTTCACACTCAAGCAGCCGGTTGGTGTAGAGCTCATTCTTCTCAGTGGCATATCAATCTGGGAGAAAGAAGAATTAAAGAGTGGAGCGTAACGGAGCTTTAGTCCTCTCTCTGTAGTATTCACACATTGGTAACAGGATAATAAGCTCCTCAAATCTTAATATAAAGATCTCTTCCACCTCAACTGGGATGTACGGATCAACTGTTTAATAATGCACATCCCAATAGAGCCATTACCCCGACGCAATAACCATAAGCTCTGAGCAGCTGTATTCAGCACCAGCTACTGTAATCTCTGTATTTAGCACACATACATGCAAAGAAACCTCTGGAGCACGATGTGGGCGTGTTTCCACATGACTGGTTGACATTCTGCTGCTGGGGAAGTTGATTTTCATGAAATTGAAGGTCAAAACACTGTACCCTAACATGAAGCTTTGTTTGCGGCTCAGCTGGTTTTTTCAGATGTTCGATAATTCCTTCTGTGATGCTGAAAAACTGCGATGAAAGAAGATGACATTTGCAGGTTGGAGCTAAGGTTAAGTGAAGCAGTGAAGATGCAGAGGCAGCATAAAGAGGAGGACTGTAGGGAAGCAGGGCCGTAATGTGGTCAAAGCCATTATGTGTGATATTTCTGATTTCAACACGACTCATTCTGCACAAATTCAGGTCCTAATGAGGCAACAACATCTCCATAGGAGCATTTATGGGTCAGAGGAGGACGGAACTCTCCGATGGTACACTGTGCGCACCAGTTTGCAGACTCTGACCCTTGCTGACCTTTGAGAGGAGGGAATGTGCAAAAGATGGTGAGGACGACAGTGTCACAGTGTTTGACTCTCTAATCAAACGAAAATAAACTTTATTCCCAAATCAAGGCATCATTATGATGTGTTTTTTGGTTTTCTTCATCCTTAAGAGTGTTTTCTGTAGTCCGAGTGCAGAGCTGTTGAAAACATGACAAGAACAGAGCTCACAGAACCTTAGTCGACAAGACACTGTGATCAAAAACCAGGATACTGGTATTTATACAGTAAATGGGAACACTAATAATCAAGCTGCTCTGTGTCCTTAAGATCAAGAGAAAACCTCATGTAAATAATAAAAAATGCACAAAAAACTGACCAGAATTCACCCCCACCTAAATATTCATGACGCCAGATCCTGTGGAAAAGACTGAAAAACAACAACAATGACAAGAACAAATTTTATTTTATCCATCGTGCTCTGTATTTATATTTATTATTATATTTATGCTGTTAAAATACACAGCTCATCTGTGTAGCTTTTTCACTTCATCCTCTGTATAAACCTTTGGGTTGTTTTTCTCCTCTTTTGTGCCCTAATGTATATTTTGTGTTATTTTTAAAATAATTAATTTGCACTATTTTCCCCCTTTTTATACTTTTTTTCTTTCTGACTCTTTTTTATTCTAACTATATGTTGATTGTTTTTGCACCTATTTACCAGGTCACATTCCTTGTGATATATATATATATATATATATATATATATATATATATATATATATATATACATATATATATATATATATATACTTGGTAATAAACACCAATTCTGCTTCTGATTCTGATAATTAGAATTATAGTATTACACAGGCTAATGATAACTGATGAATAAGAGGGCTCCATGATAAAGGTAAAGTATAAACATGGTTGATTTCATTTTAGTTCTACGTCCATAAATGCAACATAATATGGTATATTAACAATAAGGTCAAGATAAAGCAACACAAATAATATAACCCATAGAGAGAGATTCAGTATGAACAACAGATCATAGTCATTAAAGTCATTTTAAGGAGTAAATCGTCTCTTTTGACTGAACAGGTTTTAGACCCCTGAAGAGCCTGGACTGACCAGAATAAGACTGAGCAGCAGAGTGCATGCTGGGTAATTGTGTCATTGTGTTCACACTCACTCATCTCCATGTACTCAGGGCTGAGGCCGACAAAGGGACACAGGATGTGGTCCTTCTCATGGCGATGCAGAGTCTTATTCAGCTCCTCCTCTTGTTTTGAGTCCAGTTCTGACTTCCGTCGCTGCAGCAGTTTCTTCAGTTTCCTAAAAAAGAAGATGAGGATGAAAAAACACCAAGGCCAGAGGCACACAGGGTCCAGAATGAACCGCACAGTGAGTTGGCAGGTAGGTTGGCAGTTTCTTGTGCTGGCCAAAATAATGAACCATATTTAAGTGTCACATACATTTGTTTGGGTTACTGTGCATTATATATCATTGGCAGAGGGACACATTTCTTATGTATGGACAATACTATAAAATTGACTTTAATAATGAAGTCAACTGAAGGAACAAATACAGCTTTTATTAAAATGTACTTACCAATATGCATGAATTTAAACTCAAATTCAGACTGGTCTTTTTGATTTAATTAACTTAAAAAAAAAGTCCAGACAAATGAGATTAGTTTATCCATACAATTAACAAAACTTTTACTGGTTGCTCCAACAGCTTAAATAAAACAGCTTTATATCAACTGTCTTCCAAATAGATTGGATGAAATTCTTAAAAAAAACATGAAGCTGATTGTATGTTTTTACAAAGAAAAAAATTCCAATATTCAGATTATCAAAGACTATTGATGGAAAAAAATGTTACGTTATTTATTATTAATTTGAATAATTATTTTTCTATATTTTTTCACTAATCAGTTCAAATTATTTTATATTTTTAAATTAATTTCTGGCTCCTAACGTGGTCCCCAGGGCGCATGTTTCCCAACACCACCTGGTGGATGTGTGTGTACAGCACTGGCTGTTGCCGCTGTACTTTAAACATAAACTTTAAATGGATTTTCAGTGTTTGGATGTTGAACAGAGTCCATGTGAGACGTTTCCAGCAGCCTGTGGCACAGCCATACCAACATTCAGGTACTGATAGTTTATACCTGAAAACACGCTGAATGGGCACAGATGTCGGATCAGCTGTGTTCTGTTACAATAAACTGCAGTCAATGAGAATTTGTGTCACAGTGACTCCATGTTCGCTCTGTCAGCAGGGCAGCAGGAGGCAGAAGCTGCAGATACACCTGCAGGGCTCAAACTCAGCATTATTAAGATACAGACATTATGCCCCACATGCTGCATAACACTCTGAAATTAATCTGGTGTTAATTTTGGACCCCGGATACAAACACAGATGTTTTCTGCTAAAATAACATCCAACAAATCTTTGAAATTCTGGCTAACAGGTATGATGTCTGCAGACGGAGACTCGACGAGACTGAATGGGAGGTGGAGGAGAGATCCAAGTCACCTGATGATGCAGGTGTGTAACTGTGCAGTCAAACTTGGTAACCCACACAAAAACACTTCCTACATATTTGGAGATCAAAGATTTCCTGCTGCTCATATCTGTAGATTTGCAGCTCCCTTCATACTACTGTACTAAACTGATATCTCCAGGGAGCAGTAGAAGTTTCAGAAAAACACAAAAAAATAAAGCAGATGAGCTGAGTGAAAGTTGTCTGCTTCAGATGCTCTTTGTTTAATCAAATTAAAGGGACAGTTCAGGATTTTTGAAGTGGGGTTGTGTGAACATTAGCCACAGTGACAGAGATCAGCTCTGCATCTGTGAAGAAATAGTCAGCACAGAAGCCAGGGCTGTACTGCACTGCAGGTGGGGCCAATGACTCCGTTTTGGTGTGGCACTATTTTAGTACACAGCACAGCCAACGTGTCCTTCCGCCAGCAGCGCAGATCAGCTACAGTCTGCAAGCTTCGACCACAGGAAACAATCTTTCCTAAAGTGGACACTTGTGAGTACTTGTATTTACTGGAGTAAACGGCTATGGGAACTGGAGGAACAGAGCAAACCATGTTACCTGTTGATACAGGTGAGTAAATCATCAACTCATGTTGTCAAACTGGATGAAATGAGAGTGACTACAAAGATCACTTCAGGATGTTTAACAATCAGAGGATACCAGCACCTATATGTGCCTCTGCAGTCTGCAGCTGTCATCATGCAGAGCCTCGCTGCTGTGATTGACATTTATACTTCAGGACCAGATTCACAGTTGAATCTGAATGAGTGAAGTTTATCTTCAGAGTAAGTTCGTAGCTTGTTTTCAGCTTATTTAAATTATTTGGGTGGTGGTGGCCCCATCTGCAGCAATGTAAAGCTCTAGCTTCTATGCTAACTATTTCTGTTCAGATGCAGATCTGACCTCTGTCACTGTGGATAATGTTCAGGCCAGAGATGGCAAGTAACGAAGTACAAATACTTCGTTACTGTACTTAAGTAGATTTTTCAGGTACTTTGTACTTTTAGAAGTATTTATTTCTCTGACGACTTTTTACTTTTACTCAGTTACATTTTCAACATAAATATCTGTACTTTCTACTCCTTACATTTCCAAAAAAAGGCTCGTTACTTTATATGTATAGCCTAAGCAGCGCCGCCTCTCCCTTTACACAAAACACGCGCTGTGCGTAGGACCCCACGATCCATTGGGGGCCGCATTTTGCCCAAGAGCTGATGCAGCCACGATCCGCTCTGTGGAGTACAGGCCTGATATTTTCCATTTAAAGTGTGGCTGTTACCGTTGTTGTCTGTCAGTAATGTCAGTTTGCAGTGCAGCCGATGTTCATGTGTACATTTGATCTAAATGCCTCCCCAATCGCTCAGTGTCTTTGGACGCGCTCTTCCGTCTGCCAGTGAGCGTAAAGACACAGGGACAGTGAAGGATCATCAGTCACTTTGCGTGATTTTATAATTCAAACGGTGTTTTGATAGCTCATGTGCTCTGTTTAAGTGAACACAAATACTTAAAACATGATGAGTCAGCCTTTTGATGAATCAAAACTCAACATTCCTCATCAGTCCAGCTCTGACCCTCTGTTTTCACTCACTCATTGTTTTCTAAATGATAAATTCATCCTGAGGTATCCTGCATCACATATTCTCCATGTCTTGATCCGTCAAACAGTCTTTGACGGATCAAGCTCCAAATACAGTCTACTAGTGCTGCGGTTCCCAACCTGTGGGTGGAGGCCCATAAGTGGGTCTCAGAGCTGTTTTCAGTGGACGGAGCATAAATTACATGAAAATGTGGCAAAAATGTCTTCAGTGTATGGAGGCCCTAAGAGGACAAACATCCATCAGAGTATGTCAGAGAATAGCCACTAGAATAAACCAGACGCAGGAGGAGACACTGCTGTGTGTGTGTGTGTGTGTGTGTGTGTGTGTGTGTGTGTGTGTGTGTGTGTGTGTGTGTGTGTGTGTGTGTGTGTGCAAGCCTGTGCGTGTGGTGTGTGTGTCAGAGCAGGTCTGCCACTCTGCACAGCGAGAAACAACTGTTGCCTGATGTGCTATTAAAAAAAGTGTTATTAAAAAGGTTGATTAAGAGTTGGGCCTATGAGCATGATTTGTGACACCATAGTTTAGGAGCTAATCCTGGTCCAAAATTCAATGTTCAGAAGTGTGATGTGTTAACCTTAAGTGTACAATACAAATGCCTACAGGACTCTAGTGAAGTACATTAGGATACTAGGCAGGTAGTTTATGTTCAGACAATAACATTGCTAAAGTAGATTCCATATAAATTATCCTGTATTTAATAGCTTTGCAGCCAGTGAATCGTGCAATAGAAATACTTTTTACTTTTAAAAGTACTTTTGAGTACATTTCAGAGCCTGTACTTTTTACTTTTACTTGAGTAGATATTTGGATCAGTACTTTTTACTTTTACTCAAGTCGTTTTTTTACATAGGTATTTTACTTCTACTTAAGTAAGGAATCTGGGTACTTTTGCCATCTCTGGTTCAGGCTAATGCAATGTACCTCAAAAAAACCCACTCCAAAAATCGAGAATTGTCCCTCTACAACAGAGGCCATGTTTGTGTTGAGTTTCTGTTGTTGAACGAAGGTCGGCCTGCGATGATATTGTTGTACATAAAACTGGGCTGTGGAACAAAAAGGCTGAGGACCACTGGTTTAGGTTTTGTCATGTGTCATCAGCGTCTGCTCTGTACTTACGGTATGCCGATCTCAAACAGGTTGTTCTGGATGAGCTGCTTGCCCAACATAGTGATACACAACTGGATACAGAGCTCCATGAGGCAGCCGGCGTGGGCACACTGCAGGGAAAGAACGAGAGGAGAAAAGAAAGAAAAACTGCTGAGTTGGCAGGTGATTTCTGTGTTGGGTTACGAGTGACAAAGTTATCCATTTTGACTTTATGTTTTTGCTGTAAAAGGTGCTGTAACCTCTGCAGGTCAAATGATCTGTTAATAGTGTAAAAATGATTTTCAATAAATAAACACATGCATTATTATGCATTATCAGTACAATAAAATGGAGATACAGTAAACAGAAAGAATATAGAGAGAAACAAAAAAGAAGATGAAGAAAAGATCCCAGCGGCATCAGCACAGAGTCTGTTCAATCTCTTAACAGACAGCCAAGTGACTCTCCAAACTGAGCCACCAACACCCTAAAGCGGGGTCCACACATAAGGATTTTCTAGATCTGGAGATATTTTTTAAGATAAAAATTCAGGCATTGAACAGTTTGATTGTACTGTGTGTGGTGTGCTCCGATAATCTCAACACAGCACACCACACACATCACCTTTCTGTCCCATCACCAATCTAGAATGTGGGTGAATCTTCTTGGCGATGAGAAGCTCCGCCTCCCGGAGCAGCTCTGCAGCGAGCACGGTGCTCCAAGACAGAAATCTGATCAAACATGATCTAACAAAAACCAAGAAGAAGACACATAGCAACAACCGGAAAACACAACACGCAACATGGAAGAGGACATATGAGAAGAGGGAATGATGGCTGTCTTGGGACTATTTTTGACAGAAAAATCCAGAAGTAAAAAAAGAAAGGACTGTTGAAAATTCCTGGAGACAGCGTGAACACATGAGCTGGTCCTCCATTTCTCAGGTCCACCAAACTTTATGTTTCAGGTCGGCCATGTTTGTTTTTGTTTACGCCTGCTTCCTTGTTCCTCAGTCAGCTTGCTTCTTGATTGGCTACATTCACATCACAATTCACAGTCATGACTTGGAAGTCGTCGGCTTTCCCCACACATGAAGATTTTTGGTTGTAAGTATTGAACAGGTTTAATATTAATGATTGTTGGCCCTGACCCGTTTCAGAGCCGATCATATGGACAAATTCACTCTTAACACCTCAGACCACAGGATAATCTTATAGGATAATCTTATAAAACAGAAGTTTGCTGTCCTTGGTTGGGAAGGGGGAACGTCAAGACAAAAACAGCCCAATAATCTTTATGTGTGTACCCTGCTTTACATAGTAAACACCTGTAGGAGGAACAGTGGAGGGGTCATGGTGATCCATGTTTCACTAAAAACACACTTATGCATAACTAAGACACATATGTCCCCCCTTCTGTGCCCTGTATAGAAGAACAATATGCAGTGCTGAAAACAGTAAAATACCAACCGATACGCAGGTCGTTGAAATTATAAGCAATATTTAAAACAAATGTCGAAGCAGGCATGTTGTGTCCTTAACAATGCCTCATCTCTGCAGGGATTACTCTGACTGATAAAGTTTATTGTTCTGTCACTGTGAGCAAAATCAGAACCTGCAGTTTTACAGAAATGACTCTGATGTGAGCTGTGGGCTCTGTGCCTTATTAAAGAAACAGAAAACACCAATGATCAATGAACAAGATCAATAAAATTTGACCCCTGATTATTGAAAACTACAACAACATGGACTCTGCTGTTTTTTTGTTTTCCTGTGGCCTTTGGTGACATTTAGATAACATGGAAAAACAATAGCATAAATCTTTAAGACACTGTGTTTAGGGTTAATTACCTCCTCCATCCTGTACGATCCAACCACATACAGGTATTTCCCAGGTCGACCAACAAGTCTGTCGATCAAACACAGCAGAGGTCAGGGTCAAAGGCTGATAGATACACTTTACAAGAACAACTACATCGAGTTTAAAAAGGCTTGGACTGTTTCACTTTTGTATTTAACCTAGAATATATGAAAGTGTGATTTTTAAACCAAATTAATGAACAAATGCATGCATGATATTATATGTAGAGATAACAGCTTAAAAAGTAAATTTTTAATTTAAGCTTGGGTTTCACCTTATTATCACTAAATGTCTTCACCTCTATGAAATCACTAAAAATCAACAGTACCATTTTCAAGAGCAGTGGTTTTCAAACTTTTTCATTTAAGGCCAAAATCTAGAGACACATATTTAAATTCAAGTGAAAAAGCCTTCATAAATATGAACTACAGTATGTCGTACAACTTTATTTAACCACCTAACAAACAGATAATTTACTTATTAAATTTTAAATATAGGATATATTAGGGGTTTTCAAAGAAAACATTTTCCCCTTTCTCTTGATGTGACATTTAAAGACTTTGCATTGTTATATCAACATTAATCATAGAACATGCAAGTGTAATTAAAAAACACCTAAACCATCAGCTGCTGCATGGTTGTGCAAATTCCCAAGGCACACCAGCATTTCCCGGCACACACTAAAATGCTGTTTTTCTTATTTCACTTTTTTTGAAACAGAAAGACTTTAACAATGAGAGGAATTTGTTGGTTTAGATCAAGCTGAAAGTGTACTTTTGACAAAAAAAGATCAGTATTAATATCCGTATCATGATGAGTTAAAAAACATCAGCATATCGATTATTGGCAAAGTTCCAATGTCGTGCATCCCTGAACAACATTCTAATATTTTTCAGATGGCCCAGTATTGGTACTTAAAACCAGCAGTAAGTAGTGTTTACCTGCCCCTGAAGAAGGCCAGATATACGATGGGAGTGAAGGCATTGACAAACTTCAGAATAAAAGTCTTGAAGATGAGGCGCTCCTCAAAGCTCTTGTCCGTCTTTGGTACCTCTGGAAAGGGAGACAAACGTCACCTTATCACCTCACAGAGAGTGACAGAAAGATAAGAATACTGTACCGATCGCTGATGAGGAGATTAAGTTTTCACCAGACACAGACTTGGCTGCAGCTTGTGTAGTGTTTCTGTGGTATATCTGAGCACTCAAGAAACTTTTACACTGCAGGTCACACCACTAACATCCACACCCATTCACTCTCACACCGACTGATAAAGTGGCCGGTGAGCTGAAGTCTGTATTTTCTTCTCGTGATATGTTTTTTAAAGCAGGTTACCCTGTGATAATCAGGAGATCAGGAGTAAACTGTTTATCAGGCACAAAGAACAGCTGATGTATGGTGCAAACCAAACTTCACTGTCTCATAAAGAACAGTTATGGTGCAGAATCAGATGTTCAGTTTATTTAACGAAGACCTCTGAGCAGTCCCACTCAGGAACGTCACCGATGGCCTCAGACACCTTTAGGTTCAATGCTGCTGCAGAGGAAGACAGACTCTGTTTGTTCTGTGAGTTTGGTGAAACTGAGAATGAAAGTCATATTCTTTTTTACTGTCCTGTCTATGATGATATTAAGACGTACTTTCCAGTAAAATGTCTTCTGTTGAAGCCAATTTCTTCTGGTGTGATGACCATGAAAAGCTTCAGGGGCTTTTTATGTGGCAGATTTGATCTGCAAAGCCTGATGCAGATGATGATGACGAAGGCCAAACACAACGTTTAAGACTGAAGTGTGAAGAGCAAATGTAACTTTATTTTAGTCTGTTATGAACCGTGGGACCACTGCAGCTTTGATTTTGGTGTCTTACAAACCCATGAGGGTTGGATGACGCATGTATAAAGAACAATCATCATGGTCAGTGAATCGTTTGCTTGTACAGCCTCATGTCAGTTTCAGCAAACAAAATGTTGTCCAGTTGTTTGTGTTAACGAAAACAATCTTGTGACTAAAAGGAAATGACATTTTTACAAAGTGTGGTGCTGAAATAAACAAAAGGAGAATAATAAATGGGGAGAAGTGGGGGGTGACTCTAGAATATCAAACTTAGCATGAAGTGGACTCCGTCACTGAGAGCTATCAGCCCACAGCAGCAACAATCTGCCTGACCAGAATCAAATCCAGTAAAGGTCAAAATTAATGCAATACGTTCACCTTTCACCTGTTAACAGGAGGGCATGTTATGTTTTCCATTAACATTCACTCAGTTAAAAAATGCTTACTGTGCATTACTTTACTCAAACATCATTTAAGCTGAGGGTAATCATTTGTCTCATGCAGTTTCCTCCACAGAATGTTCAGGTTCAAAGTCCAGAGCAAAATAAAAAATTCTTTTCATCACTCATTCAAAAATGATTGGTCATTTTAATAAGTGCTGCAAGAGGACAGCTGACCTTTGGCCTCATTGTTCATTAGGCCTTTAACGTCCAATGCAGCCTGATACTGGGTCCAGCCCCAGCACTCGGGGGGGCAGCCCTGCTCATGTGATGGGTCCTCTGGTAAGTGCAATGTCTCTCAAACCCATGTCCACAAAAGCCAAGTTGTGCTGAGCGGCCCTCCGTCCAGGCCCACCTCTACAGCCAGGAGGGTTACCTGGTGAAGCCTGGCACCAAAGACCATCAGCTCCTGAGCAGCACCCCAGTGTCCCTCCTTTTCCAAGGGACCCCAAAGGGGGCAGCAGTGGTGGGCCAGATGGACGTCCCCGCCATTTTAAAGGGGGCTACTTGGTTGATCCTGCCAGTGGCACAAACAGTGTGGTTGTCTCAGTACACATGGCCGGTACAGTGACGCTGTGAACGGGGTCTCTGATCACTCCAACTTCACTTGGATAATTTCAGGGCTAATCCATGCAAAGAGACAACAGTAACTTTGGCTGCTAGTACACTCTACCATCAGTCAGAAGGTTCAGGGTTTGAGCCCAGCTCTGGCTGTCACATGCCAATGTGCCCTTAGGCAAGGCACTTAACCCCAGATTGCTCCCACTGCTGCTATGACCCACAAGTGTTGTCTTATTGCTGTAAAGATACTGGATGGTATTATTTCTTTTAAAAGAATGAATGCAGTTCCAACACTACAATCAAACTTTACAAAGACATATCCTGTAGTTCACACAACATGCTTCTGCACCTAATTATTATTGTGACACATCTGTGACCATTGTTATGATGGAGGATGTGAAATTAAATATAGACATTAGCCTCACCCAGGGTGGTGAGCCAGCGGGCGATGGAGGCGTAGATCTCATCTAAGATGATGATGACGATGAGGTTGATGATGGCGGCGGTGGTTTTGACGGTGGCTCTGATGTTGGAGCGAGCTGCAGGGAAGTTGCTTATGTGCAGCGCTGCCTTGATGCTAATGCGGTACAGGATGACTCCGAAGGCAATGGCGAATGTTACAGCAATCTGTGGAGAGTAAAAGAGGGAGATCAGTCCGCTGCTGATAATCAGGCGAGTTACTGCATATGAGGTCAAATCAATGCTTTTAAACCTGCTGTTACAGTATTCACATTTTACATGTTGTTGCATGCTCGCACTCGTGAATATTTGTCTGAAAAACACAGAGATCTGGATGATTTGCATCGACACAGATACTGAGTCAAGTGGACTCGTGCATGCAGTGAAGCCAGAGGATGTTTTCCAGCCTCAAACCCTGATTGTTCCTCAAAAGCTCAAAATCTTTCACAGTGTTGATAAAATCATAGTTCCATGTCCTCCCTTAATGACCTCGGCCGGACTGACTGAATATCTGCCATCAAATCAATATAGATTTATAAGAAGATGCATTATGTATTAAAATGGACAAAATGCGTTGTCTTCTAAAATCATGAATACACACACAGTCCATTCTTAACACGGTCCTGAATGCGGAGACTATCTATAGTCTCTGCATTAATGTGCTTTTCATTTTTTTCATAAGTTTTCCAGTCAGTATTTTTATTATGATTTTTTGTGAAACTTAAAATGAAATGTTACACAGTTTCTTCCTTCTTTAGGAAGCTGAGAAACATTCATTTTAAATGTATTGATTTATGGAGAACGATAAAGATAGTCTGAAAACAGATATTAGAGCAAACCCTGCATATTAAGACACTATGGAGACAGACCAATTGCTCTACCTTTGCTTGATTGTAATTTGCAGTTTCTCTCCCGGTCTGGACTGCCATTACTGATTTTGGCCAATACCTATTTTACTCTGTGATAGGGATGGGAATTGATAAGATTTATGATACCAATGTCTTTCTGCTTATAGATCCAATTCTTGGCGATTGCGGCAAAAGTTGGCCTACATGCATGTAGGTTTTTCAGTGGCAACAATGTCAAGCACACAACACTACTGATATTCACTGACGTGCTGCACAGATAAATGCTTCTGCAATTTGCTGATGTTCCAGTTAAAAAAATGAAGACAAAATTTTGACTACTTCTGACCCCTGAAAGTGGACAGACTGTATAAGGAAAATGACTAATGATATCAGTTCATTAAGGGAGCTGTTATCGATCCTCAACTGGAACTGGTTTTTGATTCCCATCCCTACTCTCCAAAAAAATTTAATTGGCAGCAAAAAGGTTTTGTTCCATTTCTCTGATAGAAAACTGATTTGATGTTTATAATCAAATGCTGACAGTTTTTAATTTATAAAAATAATCTTCAGACCTGCACCACCGCGCATGACCAGCTCTCACAGAAAACTTGGACTAAAGCAGGGGTCTGAAATGACATTTGTGAAGTGTCACTTGTAAAGTTTGCTGTCTGACTGACGCTGGAATGAACTGGAAGGATGAACACACTCAGGATCATGTGACATGTCAGGCGTGGAGCAGTGTTTGTTTTGTTGTTTCCTGCCCTTCTTTTCTCCTCCCTCTGCACACACCGAGGTGCCAACAGCACAGTTGACTCCCTCGGGTGTGTCTCTGCTCCGTGGTGGACTGAGGTCAGAGGATGGGTCCCCTTTACATCCATAATGTAGTTTGTTGTTTAGAAACACTACTTTAATGGTTTGTGCCACCCCTAGCTGTTTTATTTAAGCTTCTTTTTAGACGGTCAGGCATTTTTTTTGGTATTTTGTTTCATACGGATTGATTTGATTAGCTGAGATTTATTTGAACTTTTCCCTCTTTCTCCCCCACACCGTTGAAACCTGTTCTTCTTAAAATAAAAACTTTAATTTGCGCATCCCTACACTTCAGTCAGAATTGATGTGTCACAGTGGTAGTGGATGAAATGGGCTTTGAAAGGATTTTCTTGATGATCAAGTGTGATGACTGTTACTTTTGAGACTTTTATGTTTGGAAGTCTGGACTCCTTTGCTCCTGCTCTGGTGTGTTTTGTCTCTGCCTTCACAGATTGGGTGTGAATACCTGACGCTGGGGCTCCCTGCACCATCACACTGTTCATCACTCACTGCAATCACTTAATCCCTGCTTCCAATCCACTCCGGCGCCAGATGATTCCCGCATCTCCTTGTGGTAGTATTGGCCGTCTCTTGAGCTTTCTAGTGTTCTCATGTTTTATGTAAGATTTTGTGAGTGTTTTTTTTCCTTGTCACTGGATGACTCACTCCTGTGTTTTCTCCCTCTTCCAGTGCGTCCACCTTCATTGTTACACCTTCTGTCTGTTTCCTGATTCTGTTTTCGGGTCCACACCTCACAAATGGGAACATTCCTTAACACAAAGTTTGTAAAAGATTGTTTCATGCGTCAGGATGATCCATTGTGCATCGCAGCACATTTTCAAATTCTATTAAAATATGGTATTAAAAGGGAAATAATGTAATTGCTTAAGGTCCATGAGGCCCATGTTAATCCTGCTCAGATGGAGGCAGAAGTTTCCTCTGTGCTTGCTTTAGTTGACCCTGCTGTCTCTGTTAAACAGAATAAGGAAATAGACCAGCCCTCTTTGTTTTTAAGGGAGGCAGAGAAGGTGAAGCTCCTCTGGTAACATTACCTCACTAAGTTCTTTATCACCTGAGCTTATTGGATCTAGCAGGGATGCCGGGCTAAAGGTTTGTTAAGCTCGCCTTCAGCTTGAATCACAAGAAAAAGAATTGGTGCTCAAAGAAGACTATGACCTTAAACTTCAAGTCCATCGGCTTGAGATTGATGCAGAAAAGGAGATAAAACTGCAACAGCTTAGGCCATGTTTACACCGAGACATTTTCACCAGAAATGCTTTTCAAAAGAAATCAGAGTTCACATGGAGACGCCAGAATGACTGAAAACGCTGTAGCGTGCATGCCAGTCCAGTAGATGGCGATGTATGTTTGCAGAGAAACAGTGGTGTTAAAACACACGTACGAAGAAGAAAAACTTTTCACAAACAACAATGGCGAGAGGACACAAGAAGACGCAGGAGTTTCTTGTCTGGACAGTAGTCGTTGTGGATTGGAGTTTGGCAAGATGAATCTGAGTGACCACAGACATTGAATAAGGTAAATTCAGCCACTGCCCAAAGTTATGAATATCATGGACTTTTCCCAAATTTTGGCCCAAGTAACATTTGCAACCTACTGAAAACAGCTCCAAGACCCAACTTTAAGTCATAACCCACCAGTTTGAAATCCACTGCTCTTGATTCTTACACGTTTGAGATGATTGTAAAACATGGTGCTCAGTCTGCCACTCAAAGCCTAGCTGTGTTTTATTTGTCTAAGCTTCTTTCTAGAAAGTCAGGCCTTATGTTTTATTTTACAGGAGGGATTGGATAGCTTGAGTTTTTTTTTTTTTTCTCATCTGGAATCTCTTGTTCCTTTTCACCCCCACATAGTTGGAACATTTTTGTTGACTATTCTTGAAATAAACTTTGATTTACACATCCCTACACTGGTCATGTCAATTCTTGATTGTTGTGTTATTTACTCTGACTTTAAAAGGGTCTTTTGTTTTTATTCAAGATGTATGTAATTCCTAACCCTTGCTTGTGAGATCAGTCCCTATCACTCATACTGGTACCAGTAAAATAGGAACTGAGGGTGCGTCCGAAAAGTCCTTAAGTCTTTTCCTATCCACTTTACCTTAACCCCGATGGAAAACGTCACAGGGTCGAGGAAAGGAGGGAATAAGAGGAAAGTAAAGAAGGACTGTGGTAAAAGATGAATTCGACTGCTCTTTCACTTTCGTGTCAGAAATCTGTGTGACGACAATTTCTTGTGACAAAGGTGAGCCATGACGAACCACAATGTTCAGAAAATGAACTACAGGAAGAGTGTTTGTCATCTGCTTTACCTCACAGTTTTTTGAGTCGTTTGACCTGTTAACATTAACAATCCATGATCAGAGGTGACCTGTGACAGGTGTTTTGTCCTTTTGTCATGCAGTGTGTGTTTTCTGCTCTCAGCTGCGAGGTTAGGTGAGAGCATCTATAAATGTTGACATCTTTGACAGGCACTGAAAACCTGAATTCTGATAATACATGTTTCAGAAGCACTATTCTCCCTGTTTCATTCACATATATCATTGTGAACATTGTTTCAATTTGTCATATTTGAAGTATTTTAAAATGCCTCATTTATCCTTTTACTGGTTGTTTTTTAACAAACGTTATTAGCAACCCCATTGCTCTGTCTTTTTGACATGATTTACTCCATAAATTAAGATAGATGAAAATGTGGTAATTAATACATAATATAGGAAACAAGTACCACAGTTGTATGTTCAATATTCATCCACATTGTAGGCAGTTATGGAGAAAAAGAAATGCTTTAAAGTAAGTGCGTTATAAATTATAACGTGATTATCAGTCCACCAATTTAAAAATGATTAAAAAGGAAATGAACTAACGTTTACATTTTTGAAAGCACTGACTTTGAAGCATATCTCTTTCTCTAAACCTGCCAAAAACGTTCACACAGTATTATATTCATATCTTCTAAGTCCCACAAAACTCGCCCTTTCTCCTTCGTAAGTTTCTGGAAACCTTCAGCAGGAGCCGTATTTATACACGACACGTACCGCAAGGCATTATGGGGCACTCCTTTCTCCTTTCCTTTAGTAAAGGATGGTCCAGTGTTTCCTAAGCTAAAGGAGATAATAAAGGAAGCAACGACCTTCCTTTCCTTAACTTTTGGACAATTCGAACAGCTGTTATCATGGCCGACGCTGAAATGCTTCTGGGTCATTTCTTCAGTTAGGAAGGTTCCTTACGAAAAAAGGACTATTCGGACGCACCCTGATATTTCAGCTATTTCTGAAGCACAGTTTTTTCATCCCCACTGGCAACCACTAAATGAGCAACTACTCTCTCTTGGTTCCACTCCTACAAATGCATAAACTCAAATGCAGAAAGACTTTCAGGCATGATGGGAAACAAAGCTACAAGAGAATATTAAAATATATGCAGTTATTTTTGAGTTAAAGTGGCAACAAGGAGGATCACAATAAATATTCATTCAAGTTGTCAATCGTTGCATTTGGCAGTAATGTTTCTATCTTTGGCTGAATATCTGATAATTGACGGGTTGATTTATGCCACTGAATCATCAAGTCCCTTCTATTAAAATGATCTCAAGCTAAATACTGTATTTGTTTGGGTTGCTTCAAAGCTGAAGGGGCTTAACAGAGACCCACAGAAACCACTACAGGCAGAGAGGGGGTGAAGCTCTCTGTGGGTCCACTGTGAGCAGAGACACTCTTCATTGGGCAGAGAAAGACGTGCAGAGGGCCTTTCCTGATCCTCTGCTGAAAAACCTTAATGTTGACCTGCTGGCCTGTGTTTACTGGGTGTAGCTTTAGCTTGTGTTGTGTTGCTTGGAGTGTATTTGTGTGTTGGGGGGGCGGGGGGGAATAATTCCAGTCGTTATTCATTTCATATTTAGTTTCTAAAATGTGTGTTGTACAATGATACACAGCAGAATTCCTCATTAAGAGGAAATTATCTGACCATGGGTTGCCATGGCTGTTCAATGCATTCTGGGTAAAGATATAAAATGGTTGCATTTTTCCTGCCACGTCTTTTGGATTGCCATCAATCTAAATTACAATTACTGTCCCATCACAAAGGCTGCATGCTGACTGAAAACCTTGTTGATGAGACTCCACAGGAAGAGAAGTGGAGAGGAACAATTCAAGCATTCGACATCACCTCCCAGAGTGCACTTCACAACAATGGCAGCCGACATGTTCATCTATTTTCTTATTTTTAATGTGGAGTGATGAGTCTCTTTGTGCTCCATGTCTAGAAGGGACACTAATGATGATGTGATGAATCATGTTGGCCGTTCAGTTGGTTCAGCCCCAGTCTCTCTAACATCTGCCCTCACTGAATGTTAAGAAGCTAAAGCGTTAGGATGGGGACCCACTTTGCAATATGACCCAGGAAACACATTACAGCTTGAGATGTTAGACTATTTTATTTTTTACCCCCAAAAAACTCACTGGTGTCCCACATGCTTAATGTGTGCCTCTCTCCGGCACCAGATCCAGATCCATGTGAGTGCAAGGGTCCTTCAGTGCTGCTCACAGTATTAAATTTGCAGTGATCTACAAATTTTGTCCATTTTAAATCAGTGTTGGTGTCTAAAATGGCTTTAACAGCACAGTTGGCTGCCTTTAAGCGCCCCTGAACTCTACTTGGTATTTGCTCCCTCTGGCTCAGCCCCTTAAAGCATGTTTAATTAAGACATGTGAATTCTGGTAGGACGCTTGATTTCACCTTACCAATCTGAAGCTCTGTTTGCTCATCTTTATTTGTTCTATCTACATTTCATTTATTAGCATATATAACAGTAATTTCTGCAGCATAGTCGTCACCTGCTTTCCAAACAAATAGCTCAGACTGATCAGGGTGTATCATTAAGAAACAATACCACATCGAGGAATGTTTTGATTGGCCTGAATGTGCACGCTGATCATGTAACTTTAGAGAAATGTCTCATTGCTTCTAGGAAAGTTCTTGTTTTTCCTTTTTGGCCGAACTCCCAGCATGTCATCTGATACATGATTTACAATCTTCTGTGAAAAGACAAAGAGTTATATTAAAAAATTCAGGAGTGATTATTCGGTCATGGTCGGTTTAGAGTCCAGCTCAGGGTGGTCTGGTTTTAAAGACTCGAGCTGTGTTTCCTTAAAGTGGTACATTTTATTCTGTTTGGCACCAGGCCAAATTATAAAGACAATTTCTAACCCCTGTTTTGACTGACAGCGTTTACAGTGTCTTCTATTAAAAATGGGTCCTCTCTCTCTGTCAGTGCCTCTCGACTGCTGAGACCTGAGACATCGGCCCCTCATCTCTGTTGCAGCCTGAAGTGAACAAGCTGTTTGACCTTTTGTTGGAACACTGGTTGAGTTGTTCATGAACTTGACAACAGTGTTAATTTTGTCGACTAATTATTTTCGTCATAGTTTTCTCAACAACCTTTTTCCCCTGACAAAAACTAGACAATAGCTAAAAAAAACAAGTGCACATGGACAAAAACTCAAACTAAATTAACAGACATTTTCATCAACAAATAAAAACTAGACTATAAAATGTCTGACAGAGACTTAATCCAATCAGACCTAATTTCGTCATGTTAAAAGCAGGGACAAGATAGGAATCACAGCTACAACGGTTGTGTGGAAAGGTTGGATGAGTTAAGAGGGACATCCAATCACAGCTGCCTTAGCTTGGTGGTGGTGGGATCAAAGTGTAAAACATGATTTCAGAAGTTCAAGGAAACATAAAAAATGCCTTACACTTTACACTTCATATTTTAGTCGACCAAAATACAGTAGATTTCGTCAACTAAAATGTGAAATTTCATCAACTAAAACTAAACTAAAATTCAAACAACTTAGATGACTAAATTATGACTAAAACTAAAAGATATTTTAGGCATAAGACTATAACTAGTGGAGCTAATAGTAGAATTTCAGGAGCAGGACTACACCTCAACCACGCCTCTTCCTGCGTTCCTATAAATTCTAACCAGACTATTTCCTCCCTTTGTTTCGCTCACTCGACGCACCCCTCCCTCCCACCCCTTTCTTTAAACTTTCTTCCTTCCTTCTTTCCATAGGGCCTTATAAAGGGGGTTCGTCATGCCTGGGAGCTACGGCGGACTCCCCGAGAAGTTTCCCCAAACCGTCATTGGCTTCACGTATCTGCTATGTTGCTTATTATCCACTATACATAATAAATAATTGTCAAATTCATCCTGTTGATGGTGTGGTCCTTACTCGTGAAATACTAAATTAAAAAGTGCAGTCAAAATTAACACTGCTTGAAAGGGCAAATGTGCGCTACTAACGGACGTCCTGGGCACACGAGGGAGCTCAGCCTGCATACAAGAACTCGGTGTCAAATCTAATAGCTCCTCAATAACCACTGGTCATCTGCTCCCTGATGACCAATGAGCAGAGCAAACACCCTCAGCACCTGATTCACACCGTTTTTAAAGCATTACCCTCTGCACTCAGATCTGCCGTTAGTGTTTGACGTGATAAAATGTTAACTCGGACATTCCACACTGCTACAATGAAAACATAACATTAAATACGTTTTTCAGTTGTTGTGTTATTAACTTCATGTAAGTATTTATCTCAACAACATTTGATACGTTTTTTTTTAAGTAAAATTGGTCTCGTCTTTAAATTAAGTTGGCAAAACTTAAAGCCATATGTTTAAGGTCAGGTGAGGTCAGGTGTGATCCGGCCAAGTTTTGTGCAGATGTTTTGCATAAAGATGAGATTTCTCAGGTGGTGGTCTGGCACAGTGGTAAGCAACCAGGTCTCTCCTTTATATTCTATGGCCGGCCAGGGTTTGAGAACCAATCAATGTCCTTTTTTGACTAATGAGTTGGACCAAAAACTCAAAACCTTGTGCAAACAGTTAATTTGAAATTTTGAGTTTTGGGAGCTTTTTCATTTTACACTGTTCTGACTTTATTCTATTTCATTCTGGAAGCTGTTGAAATGAAGAAGGGTCATTACGATTTTCTCTATGCTAAGTTTTTATTCTATTGCCAATTTCCTTACCAGATCTGAATTCAATCAAAACTAAACAGATGCCAACACAGCCACAGACAGACTCAGCTGAAAGTCCCAGGTTTGCATGGTCACTGGCTGAAAAAATACATCGATACTGTCTCTGGAGTTTTTGGAGGTGACCATGGCTCCCATTTATTCTTCATTATGGTGAACTCCGTTTACACCACCATTCTGAACATTATGTTTGCTTGGGGTGAGAAGATGTCCCAATTTAGCCAGGACCATCCCATTTTCAGGTGTTGTGTCCTGTGTCCCCAAAAATAAAATGCTAATACATTCCAATTTTGGACAGCCCTGTCTCTGTTTTAACCAAGTGCACTAGCATACCAAATTATTTCACCATGCTTTGGACACTCATTGGTTATATATGTTAGTTAAGGTAAGGTTGTTGCCATGGCTGCTGCTAGTTCATCAAAACACCAAATGCACTGCACATCAAAGCTCACTGCTAACTCACGTGTACATGTGTCAGTCAGTCTCAGCGTGCAGCTGCAGCTTAACATTATGACAAAAATCTAAATGAATCTGTCTTGTGTTGCCTACACAGCAAGAGCCAATTATGAATCTCCCACAAACGAAATGATGACATATTACAGCAAATCATAACTAGCTAATGGAGGTGGGATTGGCTCTTACCATGTTAGCAACACAAGACAAATGTGTGGTGTTTGCAGAGAGCTGTGCCTGACCTGAAGATTTGTGGAAACTGCTGACATCCTTTCTGAAGTTGAACACATAAACAGACCAATCAGCAGTGAGCATTAATGTGCATCACATTCTTTGATGATTCTATTGATTGAATTAGCGACACATCAGGAAAAACCGTTGACTGACATATTTACAGACAAATCAGTGTAGCATCAGTTATTGGTATCTTGTTTCAGTTGGTTAAAACAGGGACAGGTTGGCTTAAACAGGGCTGGTAACATCCCCACTATCCTGCTGTTGGTGGGTCGTTGGATTGATATCAAAGCACATTTTCTACATTCATGAGTGTTGAGTGTTTAAAATAACAAATATTCTGCATCTTTTTAAAACCATAATTATTTTCTTTGTGCCTACATCATAGTCTGCTCTTCTTTTTGCTCTAACTTTATGGTAAAGTGGTAAATTAACCTGAGCTTCTTCAGCACTTAACTAGTCTCTTTGACCACTCAATAAATAAGGCTCAGACTTAGTATTCCATCATGAGTGCAACTAGTGTCTAATTCATTATGAAACTGAATTATTCAACGTCCTTCAATTAAAGGCTGTTTTTTGCCTTTTGCAAGTAAGTGAATATTTAAAAAGATCCATAACTTGCCTCTCTAAGCTCAAACATTGCTGTTTATGGAAGGAGGTCAGTCTAATTAATGTTCAAACTGTAGCCACAAACATGCTGATTAATCACAGAGAGCCTTATGACTTCAGCTCTGAACTTTTTGGATTAGAGCTGAAATAAATGGCTTTCCTTTCATTTCATTTTTCCCCTTTGTGACAAGACCACACATACAGGACTTATTCAAAGAACATAGACCTGGTTACTGTGACATAACCAATTAGGACCTAAAAATCATTTAGAAGAAAAAAAGGGATGACCTTTGAGATTATTCTGAACTCAAAATAATATCTGATCAGTCCGGGCCCAGTCAAAGACATGGGGCTTAAGGAGACTGAAGATAAACTTCTTGTTTTACTACACAGACGTGGTCACATAATGATCGCTGCTCATGCCCTGGGACCAGAAGGTTGTGTATGCCATCCAGAATAATCACAAAGCAGATGTGAGCTGCGGTAAACACATGACAAATATATGTTTGATGCCTTTATTCTGTGGCAGCAGCATAAAGTATTTTGAGTCTGGGATCTAGGCTCCAACCTCATCACTTCTCTCAGATTTATTTTGATACAGAATTGAGGAGCGATGAGGAAATATCTTAAACACTGTCAGAGTCACAAGAGAACACTGGGATGGTGTAGGGTTAAAAGCAAGGGCACGGTGCTGATGCAGGGCAGAGCTGGCAAAGCAAGGGCAGAGGAAGAGAGTACAGATCTTGCCTCTTCAATACTGTCTAGATCACCAGAGGTTTGGATAGTTTTTTGAAAGGTCGTTTGATTTAGTGAGAAGGCTCAAATGAACTCTGGTTTTTAATTGAGAACCAGATTCTGGTCTGCCTGAAAATGGCCAGAAAACCTCCAAGTGACCCTTGTTTAGCTTTCACTCCCACAGAAGGGCCAACTGAACATATCATAGCATAGATAGGCTAATGTTAGCATCACCAGCATTGCCTTCCTCTAAGCTTCCTGACAGATTACAGTAACAGTATAAGCAGCTTCCTCTTTAACTTATCAATCATAGTACTGACAAACTGTTTCATGATAAACATCCTCAACATGTTTGTGTTTCTAGGTCATGGAGCAACGACAGGTTGGATGGCGGGATTCAATGTCTGTAATCAGAAATATCCAACTTGCAAAGCTGTATGCTGGAATGACTGAGCTGGAGCAAATGAGCAGGGAGACAGGGGGACAGACTGATACTGCCTACTGGGCAATTTCATCAGGACCAGAACATACTTTGATTCGTCTAATTAGAACTTTGCTAACCATAAGTTGATGTTTAAGCCAGTTAGCTGACGTTCCAGAGGACGCCGCTCTTTGTTCTCAACTGCCATCGTAGCTGACCAACTGCATGTTAAAGCATTTGTAAGCCGCCATTTTGTTTTGTCCCTCCCTTTTGTCCTCTGCCTCAAAAACAAACACACATGCTGCTTTGTTTGTTTTTTGCTCGTAGTTTAGTTTATTATAGTTGTTTGTCTTTATTGTCAGTAGTTGAAATGGATGTTGGTTTGTTGAATAAATTCATTAGTAATTTAAAACAAAGTTTTATGTGATTATTGTACATGTTCAGCATGATAAAAGCTGCTTGCAAAGGTCAGTGTACAGACTCACACCTTCCCCTTTCAATTAAACACCAGTTTTATTAACAATAATTATTTCATGAGCCCGACTTTCTTGATAAATGTGGATATTTTTGCCTTGTTATTTTCAGGGTGGTCAATTTTGGCCCATATCTATGAATATTATAGAATCATAAATTGAATTGAATGAATTGAATAATCAGTGTGAGTACCCAAAGAGTGAAATCCAAAGACAAGTTTCTTCATTAATCTTTAGTATAGTAAGTAATAACATGATGAAAATATTCCTGAACTCCTGAAAGCTCACAAATTCATTGCAACTGGATGAGAAGACTTAAGTAAAGTCTATAGTTTGTCTAACTGAAGCAGCTTTGAAAGGGGTCCTTTGATCCAAGGGTCAGTGAACCAATCACAGGGCTGACAAAATGGGCAGTTCTTTAAATTGTAGTCAAACGCAGAAAGTTAAGTCCAATTATTTAATAGAATCTAAATCCACACACAAGCATTTTCTGATTCTGCATCCTCAGGTGTTTTTAGTCCATGCCTGTCGTCCTCTCTGAGACGTATAAAAAAGATCTTTAGGTGTTTTCAGGACGATAAAGGAGCTCTTGTTTGCTTTCTGATTTGACTGGTTGGCACAGACATAAACAGCAAATTTTTGACCAATCATTTCCTGCCTCCTGTGACAGCACATCATCTGAAAACCACATTTTCCATGTTATTCCACTGGCTTCAAATGTTTGAAACTCTTCTTCTGTCTGTGCTCCCCGCCCCATATCCAAAAGCGTTGGGATATGAGACTCGTCTGGTGCGTCCTGAGGAAACATCTGAATGAGGGACCTGCTCTCTTCTCCTGCTGCTTTGTCTGATTTGGGGATTACTTTAACATATTTTTGAGTTAACGTGATTAAATTTACAGTTCATCTCTCCTGATGATGTCGGAGACTCACCATTAAGCACATCATGGCCACTGTGGTCAGGTACGCCGGCAGTCTGTCCGTACACGTCAGCTTCACCTTCTCCCCCTGAAACAAACACACAATCACACAAAAACAATCACACAAACACAATAACACAGGATTGCATGTGTGTCACATCCTTGTGTTTTTCTGTCCGTAGCAGCTTCTTGTGGTCTGGGCACACAAATGCAGACGGCACACACAATAAAACACACACACATAGAATCCCACTAAAAAACACACACACATATGCACGCACTGAAAAAACACACACACACAAACAGAGCCGCACACACTCTGGAGCTGCAGCGGAGCTCGGCTAATTCTGCCCCGGGCCATCATGTCACATTCAAGTCGACTGAGAATTGGGTCACAGAGCCGGGGCGCCTGTGTGTGCATGTGTGTGTGAGCGTGCATGTCCTCTGGTGTATCTGATATGGAGAAGACGTGACCTTGGCAGAAGACAAAAAACAAAAGGGTAATAATCTCATGAACACATGTGACTCAGAGCCTCTTCTGAACATGTCAGCTCTGATTGACTCTTACACACGAAGGCCTATTCCTTTGAAATAACAAACCGACACTCTGAGACTCTGAAACAGGCCGAGTGCAGCACGCTGACATCCTCATCCATGTCCCAGTGATTCAACCACTCACTGTCACCTTCAGCATGTCATCACCATGGTATCCTGGACGTCACCTTCTGTTTTTGTTTCAATAAAGAGTCTTCCAAGGTCTGATCTCAGTGAAGCTGGTCAACGCTGTACGCGACAAGCCAAATGAACGTCTGTAGAGGCCAAATGTCAGCTTGCACAACGCATGACATAATTAATTGTGTGCTCACACTGTACGAATGAAATCGGAGGATCAGGTCATTTGATTTAGAGGAATTCTTCAACAAGAGGTCGTGACAATGGGGTTGAGCCCCATGTTGTAGTATGACAACAGCTTGATCATAGCTTTTTACTCTCACAATGATGATTAAGCCTAAAAACTGTGAAAATTAGGTTCTTTTGTGAAGATTATCATAATGAACAAAACATTTAATTTCATTAATATATGCCACAGATGATATTAACCATGAACAGAGTGAAAAACTTCATCGACTTCTAGTGGAGAGAACAAGCACGATGCTAACCACTGGACTGGCCAACAAATAAATTTCATCCCTGCATCACTCAACACAGCATCACCTGTAGCTAAATCAGAAAACTTACTCCACTGTCACCTAAAAACTATGTTTATTTTTCAAGGACATTCTTGCTGTTGCTATGTAGATGTAGGACGCTGGCTGACAGCTCAATAAGATGGTAAGGCTGGAGGATCAGCTTGTAGTTGCTCTTATTGTGTGGGTGAGTGAATGAAGTCGTATCAAACATGTCAGAAATCCATCTGCCTGACCACAGTGTGAGTCGTGTGATTGAAAATTTTAGTCAAAATCATGATGAAATGGTGCAGTGGGCACTAAAGTCTGTTAAAAGTTGTCTCTCTGTTTCACGCTAACTAACATGGAGCCTGCTTTAAACGGATTTACACTCTGTTTTCCTTATTCTTCATCATAGTCTTGTTTTTGTTGAGAGCCCCCAGCTGAGGAGGAACTGACTCTGAATATCAATTACAGACATAACACATATTTGGCCATCTCATTCCAGTTCATAATCATTATAGCTGTTAATGTAGACATTAGCATGATCTCTCTATCCATGGTTGATACATCTATAGTAACTATCTTTAGCTCAACATGGGCATGAGGTCCCTCTTGAAAATGAGGTGTCACATCTCAAGAGGTCTACCATTAATACATTTATACTTAACAGAGACAAATATGGTAGGGATGCACTTGTGGTCTGGGCACCCATGAGTTCGTCACTACCAGAAATTCTTATTTTCAGTAAGACTTTTATTGATTATACTTCTATAAAATTATCACCACAACCATACAGACATGAGGACCCTCCTGAAAACAAGTTGTAGCATCTCAAGAGGCTAACCTCTAATAAATTTGTTTCCAGCAGAAACAAATTTGACGACAGGTCTATGATTGGTCCATTGATCTGTCACTAACTTTAGTTCTTACTTTAGTCCACTTGTCTCCACTTACCTCCCTCCCTTTGCCCACACACCCAACACAGCATCGTGTGGATTTGCTGTTCATCATGAGACTGGGGTCCACATTCAAGATTTCCTGCTGCTTAACAGAAGGTTTTTTCTTGCCTCCATGATGAGGGATTCATGACTGGCTGTATGGATTCATGTTGGGTGTTGGATGTATATATTTGTATATATATGTATATGTGTATTTTATATATGTATATATGTATCTATGCATATATGTGTATCCATAATATGAAGAGCTTTGTGCTCTATTGTAAAGTGTCTTGAGATAACACTTGTTATGAATTGGCGCTATACAAATAAAGGTTGATTGATTGATTGATTGAATGTGAAGATATTTGCTCATTTTATTCTGAATTGAAAAGCTTGTTTTCTCTGAGTTAACTGACACAGCTCTGTTGGAAAATGCTGTTAATCTGAACTCATAGAAGCACTTCAACATCCAGAAAATCCAAACAGAATTTGTGCAGCTGTGGTTTCTTTTGCTGACTGCTCTGAGACAAACTGTGACCACATTTTTTTCATGATAACTCAAGACAATAGAGATTCAGTACTCAAAAGGATATTACTAACCTGACACTTCACACAACAGAACTGTGATTACAGCTAATGCCTTTTTGTACTCTGATAAGCCCGGCCATCTTCTGACCGGGAGCAAACGTTTCAGCTTGAAGCTTTGGGCGATGGATCTGCCAGATGGATCCAGCTGCTTTGCATGTGCTTCACTGAACAGGCGACATTTTTTAAGGTTTGATTTTTTTCTAACTTCATAAACTCTGTCAGTGCCAGAGGGGATGTTCATGTTCTCATGCTGCTGTTAAACTCACACAAACAAACATATTCTCAGGTACACATACATGCTTCAACATCATGATCATGCACTAATCAAGAGGTCTCAGAGTGAGGGAGGTGCACATGGAGCAGAGGGTGCAGTTAGGGTTGTGGTGCCGTGCTAAAGGGCACATCGGCAGTGCTCAGGAAGTGAGCTGGCATGTCTTCAGCTACCAGACCAAATTCCAGACCAGAACGAGAACTGGGGACCCTTCAGTTCCCAGCCCAGTGGTCTCATTCATAAATGTTGTGTATGCACAAAATGGGGCCTAAAAGTGGCGCACACCAAAATACACACGAGTTCTGTGATCTACACCTGACGGTCAAGTCTGCACACCTGTAAAAATTCCTCTGTAACACCTTCGACACATTTAACCACACCAAATGTGAAAACTCACTTCATGGCCCACATCATCATAAAGTAGGCTGTGCTAGGCTCCTTAAAACTGACATAAAAATATTTTTATGATAAAATCTTCAGTATAAATCATCAGCACTTCAATATGAGCAAAGAGGACCAAACTGAAACTTTGATGTAGAAACTGAAACAACATAAAGCATAAAAAAAAGGAGAGGAAGAAGAAAACTGTGTGCCTTTTAAAAATCAGTAGTGTTTTTTTTTAAATGTGGCCCTAATGATCACACGGCGTGAAGTTAATCGAATTAACCACAGAGACACAGCTCTGTCTGATGCACACTCTGCCCTCTTCATCACCTGCACTGATATAATGTATAAATTACTGAAGTGTGAAGATTAGGCCATGACAGCACTCATAACTGCTCTAATCATCACTTATGGCTGCTTCACACCGGGTGAAGATGTTGTGGCTGTCATTACCAGGCGCATGTGTGGCTGCATCTCCCTGCTGTCACAGCCCTATTTCTGCATAAATCTCATCACAGAAAAGACTTTTATACAAGATTTTGGAAGAACTTCAATAAATCACCACAAGTGACATCATTCATCAAATCATGGCCTGCAGAATGAAATTGTTCTGATTAACTCTCTCCAGAGGAGTGACTGAATGGTTTCTACTGCGTCTGTGACATACTCTACTACTGTGGACACAAATACCTGCTTGATTAAGACAAATTTAGCTCTTTATTTTTCATTTTCTTGTCTGTTTTGGCTGAGGCACAAGTGCAGCCCATGGAAAAAGAAGGCAAGCCTCCTTTTCTCAAAATTTTATACATGTTGCCCCCACTGGCAGTCTGAGAGCTCCTACTTGGTTACATGCTTACCAAAGAGAAAACATGCATATACCACCGCTGAAAGAAAAATGCATCCAGATTGAAACAGCCCTTACACTGATGGCCGAGTTTTCCAGAATAAAACAAAATGTAAAAGGGTTGTTAACTGATCAAACTGCTCTTTAATGAACAGTGGGGAGACAGCTCAATGATGTCAGAAATCGGCTTAGGTGATTTCACTATTTAATTATCATTTCGTCTTCTGTAGTGTAAGTGCAGATTAACCTTTCACAGAAAACTTGATTTCTACATCAGGCAGTTCAGTTTTCATTGTCCTCATCGCAGACCTCACAGGCTTCTGATCAGCCGGCTCATTATTACACAGCTTCATTCATGAGGGGAGGTCACTGAATGTTTACTGTTAAGTGTTTACTTTCACCGTTTTATAATTCAGACCCCAGGTTTGTGCAGGCTCAGCTTACACAATAATCAGATTTTTAAAAATATGTATCTTGTATTTCCATTATCATTTTATCATTAATTCAGAAAAACTGAGCAACATTTTCTTCATTTTCTGCAAAACAAAGTTGTTGTTGTCGTGTAACTGCAGGGAGTAAACATGCAGCTGTGTTAGCTTGTATGCTTAGCTAGCTTATTAATCTAGTAGAAGGACACACTTACTTTGTGGTAAAAGTCCCCATTCTGTTGATTTTTGAAAGAAAGGGACAAGGACATGATCAACATGAAATATAACTTTAGACACTTGTGCTGTATATGATTGTAAAGGCCGAGCCGAGTACTGTAGGCCTCCTCACTTTGATGATATCACATCTGTTATTCTGTGTTGGGACTTCAGAGTAAAGGATTATGGGTAAGTAGGCTATACAAACACATAAGGTGCGTTCACATCTGACGCGACTTGGCGACGGACATCGTGTCGTGTTGCATGTCCAAAAATAGCTCATTTTGTCTCTGTTGCTAAGCGTCGCTCAGTGACCTGAGTATCATATATCTGTATGTATTAGCAGACATTGTCTGCTAATACATACGTCTGTCAGCTTGTTCGACATCGTCTGTCAGCTTCACCTCGAGTAGGGAGCTGTCGGCGGTCCCTGTTGCTGCTCATCTCCCTCGAAGCGCCACTTTTTCACTGGCCCTCCCGCTGACCTGCATCTTTCCCCTCCTTCTTTTATCCCTCATATATACATCCCACAAACCCTTCAAACTTTCTGGCAAACATCAACTGCAAAATAGACACACACACACACACACACACACCCACACACGTTATCTGCAACAGCTGGACTGGCCAGCGGGGCTTGGCTTCCCTGATAACTACAACCCTGACTGGCTGTCGTGGTACAGCCACAAGCGACGTCCCCTGAACAGTTCAAATTTTTCTACTTCTGTGACCGAGCGACGTGACCTGGTCCAGCATCCAATGTGACCCAGTAGTGCAACCAAGTTGGCCAGGTCACATCCATTGCATTGTGTGAGGGCTGGCCCCGCCCCATTACTGCTGTACATTGACTTTGCACGGAAAGTGATCGCCCAGGTCGCATCAGTCCTGTCCGGTGTGAACGCACCTATAGAGTCAGTCCATTCAAATCAAACAATTAATTCAGTTTCTCTAAGACTGATCGACTTGGTGAGTGAAATGTTCAAACCAACAGTGAATTAAATGGATTTTTACCTTTGGCGTGGAGTGCTCCTGTCTCATTGCTTTCTGCATGACTCTGAACTCGTACTCTGCCCGGTTGTGGTCCTGGAGGAGGAAACAGTTCAAGATTTAATGCAAGAGGAAAAGTACAGATCCTTGATGATGAGCAGAGGGTGAAAAAGACAAGAAGTAGCTCCTTCAGTTTTAGTTAGAATAAAGCTAAAGCTGGAGAGCAGCGCCCTGTGCATGAGAAGAGAGAAACGCATCAGTCTGCCAAAAAGGAGAGAGCAGAGAAGCCCAAAAATAAGCTCTGAAGCTCTGATTAGTCTGAGCACCAATCAGAGAAGATGTTCACGTGTACATTGAGGTCTTTGAGCTCCAGTTTACCCAGTGTTAACCCAGTGCAGTGTGGGAAGAAACTGTAGCTCTGATGAGTTTGAAAGGAGGGCAGCAGAGATCTCCCCTGAGAGAAATGAAATCAACACACAACAAGGAAACACCAGTTTCTACAAGTGTTGTCACTGCACTTGTCCGCCCTTCAGTGTGTTAAACATGTCTCCTCTGTGTGATAGACTAAAATAAAACATCCACTGCATCAGGACTTCACCTTCTCCTCTTGTGTACAGCACCAGCAGCTGCCTTAACAGCTCATTCCCCTGGCCCCTTAAAAAGACCTACCAGTGTGAAAAGTGGGCCCATGCTGAAGTGCCAAAGCTGTAGCTCCTCCAGTGCCCACTTCAGGGGCATTAAGGTGTTCTGATTGTGTGCAGGAAACGGGCATTTTTCACGGTGTAAACAGATGTCTTTAGAGCCCGGTTCAAGAAACAGCTTGGGTCTAAAATAATAATACAGCTATGTGTTCTCACGGTATGGGGGGTGTTCACACAGAGTCGCTATCGGTCACAGAGTCCTGCCCAAACACAGCCTCTGCAATCAAGAGTAGGTTGATTTAAACCAGTTGAGATGGTTTGCAGTATGGCTGCATTCATTAAAGGGTGTTGACATGCAGAGTTGTTGACAACATGGCACTGAGCAGTTCTGAACTGACCAATAGCCACAGAGTAGACATGTCAGCCTATCAGAGCAGGGAAACAGAAGTGACAGAGACTGCTACTGAAGCTCTTAGCGTCTATGCTAATCTCTGTATGAGCGGCCACTTCCGGCTGTCAATGGCACTTAGCTCGTAGCTCTCACTCCTGCTCTGATTGGGCCGTCCTGCTTTGGGCCAGTCGCAGTCATGTAGTTTGAAGCTTGGCAAGATGGATCAGCCTGATTACAGACATTGAATCAGCCTGATCCAGCTGCTGTGCAAGGTTAGCTGCCAAATGACATTGCCTAAATGATTACATCAGTGTTTCCCAAATGATGAAGTCTAGATATGTCCTAGGAGTATGGGCAACCACAAGTTTCACAACAACACATTAATGAATAAATGATTCACTTAGACAGAACTTTCGGTGCATTAACTTATAAAGTGGAACATTTTAGAGCAAAAACCTTCAAGTGAACGTTTGTCTTTTGGGAGTAACAACATCAAACGTGCAGATTGACCAGATACTGTAACATGAGTATATAGGGCCACTGTGATGGATGGATGATGATAATGGATATAATTATGGTGTGCCTTGGAAGTTTGTCTCAATTTAAGGTTTGGCTAAGAAGAAAGTTTAAAAACCACTGAACATCACTCCAGTGCAGAGGCAGTGCTTAGCTTGAACACCAAGTACACACCACATGAGATCTATTTTGGTGATTGGTGACATTTATGATCAAATGTTTTGTTTTTTGATTTTTTTACAACAGGTTGCAGTCACTGATCAGATTATGTGTACACTGAAATTGTAAAGTTATAGAGCCATGCACATTGAAGCTTTTCCGATCTGCACACAAAGACGTGAGGTTTTTAGAGGAACATATTTTCAAGCTTTTGAGAAATTTACTGGTTTGACAGGCTGCTGTCTTCACTCCATCATGTCCATGTGGGCCTCAGCAGGTCATATAGTGAGCTGTGAGAGTCTAGGCTGGAGCTGTGTAAAATATGCAGCTCATATGTGTTTAATAGCAGGTTCAGTACAGCTCTTTAAAGTGTGTAGAAGTAAAACAGGCAGAGAAAGGAAGGACAAAATGTCCCCTATGATCAGCCCAGACTTTACTTAGGTTTTGGAAAATCTTCCCAAACAAGTTCTAAAATTTAAAATAAAAAAGTGATCAAATTAAATTTAGATTAATCAGAATTATGACAAAGATTTGACGTCTCTGCTGGCAGAGTAGTGAGCATGAGGCCAGAGAAAAGTGAGTTTTGTTGGAGTTCTGGAGCACATGTATGCCATTTATGAGCCAGGAGATTTTTGCTAAGGAGTGAGAAATTTCACAGCATTACCAATGAAATACAACCTGCACCTCTTTCTTCTACAGAGCTGCAGTATGAGAAAAATGTGGGAACTCCACAGTGTGCGGCAATATGCCTGCAAGAAATGATCGAATATTGGCCGTCTTGATCGGGCTCTGGTTATGGAAGCAGGTAACAGTATTCAGAGCAGAGCGCATGTCCATACATGAGTTAACTGTTGATTGTCTCTGTTTCATTTCCTCAATAAATCTTAACATGTTAATTTGTAGTTATCAATAAAACTTTGATTAAAGTCAGTTACCACAAATGTTGTCATTTTCATCACCTGACTTAACCTCTGTAGCATGTAATGTTGGCCACGTAAATGAAAAAACAAAAGGCTGTAAAGATGTTCTGGTTTTCATGGCTGGAGCAGCAGTCAAGGTGTAAATGTGTTTTTCCCTTCTTAGTTTATCAAAATTAGAAGAGGGATCCAAACTGTGCTCTAAGATGGATCACAGACAACCTAAACATGAGCACACTGCCTATGTAAATAAATGTCTCCCTCTGCACTAAAAACTTGAAGCAGTTGGAGGGTCTTGATGGATATATTCTGATTTGACCTCTTCTGCAGGAGCTGGATCTTGGGAGCCCTTTGTGATGCAGCAGGACTGTTCTGTATAAATATCATTATTAAGAGAGCGCAGAGCTTCAAATAGCAAAAATAACTACAAATCATTGTTGATATGTCAGTAAAGGCTGTGGCTGCTGCGTCATCTGGATCTAGAAATAATTTAAGAATCTCATACTTTTGCCTTAAGTCAGGTTCATTTATTCATTACTCTGCAAAAGTATGTTCTCAATCAATCATATTCAAAAAACCTTCAAGTCTTTATAGCCCTGATCAGCTGTATTCTAAGTCCATCTGGGATCGGTGCTCCTACCCCTTTAAATATCCCAGTCTGCTCTGATTGGTTTATGGATCTACTCTGTGGTCATTTGTCTTAGCACTGCACCATGTTGTCAACAACTCTGCATTCATTCTACTGTCTACACTCTGCACTGGCCTGACTACTGTAAACCCATGGGCTAAAACTGATACCTAACAATGGTATGATGTCACACCAGTAGGTCTATTCGGGGGGGGCAGGGGAACGAGATGTTGGCACTGCAAAGAGGAGAGGGGAGTCTTAATGAGGCTGATGTTTTGTTTTGTTGACAGAGATGCTCTATCATGTACGGGAGACATGTTTAACACACTTAAGGTCATGATGTGACCCCTTTTAAATGGTCCAGGTCAAAAGAACCACGTCAACCATGGCTTTAGAGCCAGCCACTGGCATAGGCTGCATGGGCATCTGTTAGGGGCACCAGCTGTCAATAGTGGGGCACCACTGGACCACCAAGTCAGTGAAAGAGAAAAGCTGAAGAAAAAAAAAAAGAAAGATAGAAAGATACAGCAAAATGTGGTTCTTACATCTTATTATTTTACCTAATTCCATATTTATTGTATTTAATGTTACAAAAGAGGCGAAGTAAACATGATCCCTTGGGTGTCCCTGCCCCACTGTGTGTTACCTGTTTGTTAGTTATTGTTCTGTCTGTCACATTTACAGGCCAATCAAAATCAAAGAAATAAAATAAAATACTGCCCTAAGAAGTAGGTGCTACTGCTGAGAATTAAGCTACATAACACAGGCCATCAAGTAACCAAGTCTTTGCCCAAACTGGTCCTGAGAACAACAAAAACAAATTTACAATAAAAACGCTCCCAGTGTTGTTTTTACCTTCTCCTCAAATCGTACCTGTCCAGTTCTGCATAATACCTGCAGACCTGTCTGGTGGTTTTTCTCCCTTAGCAGAGCTGAACCACGCCAGCTACCACCTCTTTCTCCTAAAGAGGGCTGATTGGTCCATTCATTTTCTGACGGGGAAAAAAGCCTATCAGCTTAAAGCTTTGCAGGATGGATCTGCCTGATGACAAAACCAGCTTCTTTGCAAGATTGTCATCTAAGGAGCATCACCTGAAATCTTACCTGGGGCACCAAAGTGATCAGGGCCGGCTCTGCATGGCATGATTACTGTAGTTGTGTCAATAACTGTGACACATGCTGTTGTCTCATGTTGGACATTCAGCAGCTTCAGACATTCATGTTTTTCCTCTATTTGGATCTATTTTTTTTCTACCATTATCTGATTGGACAATGGACAGAGCCAAGCACAGGGCAGACAATGGTGTGGTAAAAGGGGCAACGGGGAAAGTTTGTACCCGAGCTGCCTGCCTCAGAGAAAACAGCCTCAGTGAATGGGATGCATAGCCACAAGGCTACTGGAACCTTGATGGTATTGTTAACTTCTGGTAATTATCAGTGGAATTAACAGACTGAGGCCCTTTTTAAGCTTGATACATCAAGTACCCTTGATGTCACATTGCACAACCAGACACTTCACCTTTTCCAGGGTGCAATGTGCCCGATTTTTGCTTGGCTTCGCAAAACCCAAAAATGTTAACAGACCAGACGACGTTAATCAAGAAAAACTTCCGGTTTTGTAACTTCCCATCGCAAATGTGCTGGACTGAAATGCAGAGAAAGGTACTAACAGCCTGTTGCCACCTCTATTTATATTGTTGATATGCACAAAGTCAAACAAAATGAACATACTAAGAAGAACTCTTACATCCTGATGGTGTGAGGACATGTTTTTTCTGTGTGAGGGGAAATGGTGACAGAAAATAAGAGAAGAGCACTGAGTCAACCAACTGTCCTGTCAGCTTTGCCGCTGTCAGCCGACACAAACAACAGCAAAAGTGATGTGTGGAGGGAATCACAGCCTCTGAAGATGAGAGTCAGAGGGAGAGAGGAGCTGCAGAAAAACAAAATGACTAAATGCACCAAAGAAGAAGAAGTTAAAAAGGTGCATTTTCACCAAGTGGTCCAGTTTGGTTCTGTACGTTGTGCACATAATTACATTTATATTGTCGAATATAAAGAAAAAACAACATCAGTTTTTTTCTGTTAAGGTACAAAGTGCATCTACTTAATCCTAGAGCTGAAGGCCAGTCACGCTCTGGCTGGTCATTGGTCCAAAGAGTGATTACTTACTGTGCGACAGCAGCTATAAGAGGCAAACACAAAAAATGCTCCTTTTTAATCCTTAGGTGCCTATTCCCTCTGTTGGATACCCCAAAACTTCTAATAGTGAAATTTTTGGTCATTTTTAATGCTTAAGGCATTTATTTCTCACACATGTGTATTTTTACTCACCTTTCTAAATATGAACAATATCAGCAATATAAGGGTACAATGCTCTGTCAAACAAAAAAGCACCTTCTGTGACCCTGTGTCCACTTTTTGGACCTTTTAAAATATTTATGACCATGACTTTTTAATGTGTGGTCACTGCACCATAAAAACATCCAATATTCTATTTCAGTGCTTCAGTCAGGACACCAGGCTTAAGTCTGTCCCTTAAACAATCTTTTATGTCATTGCATCTTTGCACTATTGTAGCCCACATGAGCAAATACATGCATCCTTACCAGCGACCACTGAGTAGAGGCCTCTACAGCCCATAATAATGAATGCCGCTAAAACGATCACAAATGAAGCCTTGGTTTTCTGAGAGTACTGTTTGAGTAAAGATAAATCAGTGTTATCTTGTGTGTTTTTTTTTCTCAGATTTGGGTCATATGTTCTCACGTGCAGCTGCTCAGGGTGATATGGGGTAATAGGGTAACATATTTTAATTTCTGTGGCTCCAGGGTTATCACAGTCAGTAGCAGCTAAAGGGTTAAAAGTGTGAGACTTAATTTTAAAATGTCATTTTAAGGGAAATTGTTACTTCTGCGTTGTATTTCAGGCTCGTTGACACTGGATCTGATGAGTTGCATTTCAGTCAAATCTGGACCTGCACAGAAAATGGTAAAATGATGAATGCTGAATGGACTCCAGGTTCTTTGGCATCTTTCTGATGCCTCAGAGCACTTTTATACCGCAGGTCTCATCTACATTCACACACAGTCACTCACTGATAGTTCAGAGTTTCTATGAAAGTTGTCCTTCAGTATCAGCTAAGACATTCATGCCTTTTCATGCCCATTTACACACCAGTGACGCAGCAGTGGGAGCAACTTGGGGTTAGGGGCTTGCCTAAGGACACATCAACATGTGACAGCTGGAGCTGGGCTCAAACCAACGACCTACCTCCTAGAAAGCACTGCCAGACTGAGCCACTGATGCAAACAACCCCAAACATTCCTTCATTCAAGATTATTAATAATCAGTGACATGATCCACAGGATGATTTTCTTTGAGGAAATAATGCCAGAAGTATTTTATCGTGGGGAATCATATATTTCTACTGTATTTCTATGAAAGTGTAGTAAGCAATTTGTACAATGTAAGAGAAATGCTGATAGAGGTTGAAAAAAAAACAATATTTTTTATTTTTGTAAAGAACTGAAGTTAATTTAAAGACTAAAATCATTTCTGATTAAAAATTGATATCATTAAGTACTAGTTTTTAGTCTGTTTGTCTAGTGTGGCCACTTTAAGGACACAAGTCACACTGTACTCAAAATGACCCTGCATCAAAAACAGAAACACAGTCAAATCAGTACGATCCATAATCAATGACATATTTGACGCATACAAACCCGACCAAACTGTACCAAACACTACCAGACTCTACCAAACTGTACCAAACTGTACCAAATACTACCAGACTCTACCAGACTGTACCAAACACTACCAGATTCTACCAAACACTACCAGACACTACCAGACTCTACCAAACTGTACCAAACTGTACCAAACACTACCAGACTCTACCAAACACTACCAGACACTACCAGACTCTACCAAACTGTACCAAACTGTACCAAACACTACCAAACTGTACCAAACTGTACCAAACACTACCTGACTCTACCAAACTGTACCAAACTCTACCAGACTGTACCAAACTCTTCCAAACACTACCAGACTGTACCAAACTCTTCCAAACTCTACCAAACACTACCAGACTGTACCAAACTCTTCCAAACTGTACCAGACTCTACCAGACTGTACCAAACTGTACCAGACTCTACCAGACTGTACCAGACTGTACCAAACTCTTCCAAACTCTACCAAACACTACCAGACTGTACCAAACTCTTCCAAACTGTACCAGACTCTACCATACTGTACCAAACTGTACCAAACCACTTGGTGTGAATACACTCAGAGTGAGGAGACTTGAGGCAGATTTGTTAGAAACCTTGAGGGAGAAATTTCAATGTTAGTAGCTGCAGGACGAGTCTGAAGCGATCTATCAAAGAAAGAGAAGTTTGAATATGAGAGACGACCACAAATAAAGCATCCAAACCTTATGCTCCTCCTGTAAGAGAGAAAACACACAGACACACATGAGGAGAAAACGTCAGTCAGAGGTATTTCACACATATCTAGTATGTGACCTGAAAAACAGTTAAGAAAAACTTCATCAATCTTCATGATGGCTGAGAAGAAGATGAGAAGAGGTGTGAAATGAGGTCCGTAAAGGCCTGAGGTAAAATCTATCAGCTGTCCTGTGTGAGTAAGGAGGCGGTGGTGGTGGTGGTGGGGGTCACTTTTTAGAATTCTCTCCATTAAACAAAGTGTTGTTGTTAATCACACAAGTTAGTCTCATCCACAGAATAACATTTTGAAAATCTTGAAGAAAGAAAAGCGTCTCCTGTCACTTATTTGCAGGTTAAAAGGCCATGGTGTCAAATAAAGAGCTTTGTTTAATGGTCCATATTGTCCATATATACATCCATCATTGAACACAGTTTATAGCATGTTTTGATTTTATTTATCAATTTATCAACACTGTTTTTGATGCTTTTTGTTTCACTTTAGATTTCAACATGTAGACAGCTGATGCATTGTAGTCACCACAGAGTGCAGGCATGATATTTTCAGACTTAAATAATCAGGCACACACATATATATATGTATATATACACATATGTGGGGGTGTTATACAGTAAAGACAGCACATTAGCACCAGCTGTCATGTTATAAGAAAACATACTTGGCACAGAACACACTTCTGATCTCTGATCATTCCAGCCCTATGGAGCTCTGGACTGAGATATGATGAATGTTTTAGTTCTGTTGGAGCAAATGTGTTAGTTAGGGATGCACAATATTTGATACTTGTCCATAACAGATATGCAAATATTTCCAAACTCATTATTGCTGGTACCAAGATCAGTATCAATATTTTGTGTCAAAAGCTCAAAGCCTCAGCTTAACTAAAAATGACCTGTTCCTTTCATGGTTCAGTCCATTTGTGTTGAAGCAAGAAAAACAACATTTTATTCTTTATAAATTATAATTTTGATTAATTAAGGTGGTCATTGCATGATGATGAGTTAAACATCATGGCACAACTGTATATTTTGACAAACTCAATATCCAAGGTTGTCTGTTCAATTTTAGGCTAAAAATAAAGGCTCTAACTATCGTCAAAAATGTTCATATCTGCCGATACCGATATTGGTCCAATAATATTGTGTATCCCTAATGTTAGTTTTGTAGAGTGTAAAGCTTGCTGCTGTTTCCTCTGAAACACTGAGGGGGCAAAATGATCCAAACCAAATATTTTTCAAAGTCACTGTGAATGAATGAATGAATGAATGAAAGTCTTCCTGTATGAACATAAATAAACGTGATGTGTCACCTGCTCCTCCTCTCCAAAGCCCGTCAGGTCCCAGATGTAGTTGAGCCTCATCTGTCGTCTCTTCCAGTGCTCCATGAAGAGAACCGCTGCAGGAACAACAGACACAGCAGACTGAACCAACGCTCAACACAACCTTCAAGAAAATGTCTGATCTTTATCCCTCCATCAACTCAGCAGTAAAATAATAAATCAAACTGAACTTAATGAAATAAACTAAAACATAACACATGAACATATTTGATTCAGTGAACAGGAAGCTGTGCATGTTTGCATTTAAAGATGTGAAATCAAGTCTGTTCATTATTTATTTGCTTATTTAATTATTTATCTTTTTTTTACTTAATTTATCATACACTCACTCACAATTCTTTATTTCTTAACAATTCCTGTTGATTTTCTTTGTGGAAAAAGTTGGCCTACGAAGGGTTTTCAGTGGCAACAATGTCAAATACATGGCATTCCTGATATTCATGCCATGCTTGAAGAGATAAACAATTAAACAATTTCAACCAATTATGGCCCCCCTCCCCCACCTGCCATGATTTTTGACTTCTGTGTTTTTGACTTCTGCCTCTGAAGAGAGGGTAACATCCATGATTTGCAATGTACTCAGAGCAAAGTGGAAGGAATTGATGAGCAAAAAGGCTAACGATATCAGTTCTTTGAGGGAGTTGTAATCGATTCTCAGCTGAGATTGGTTTCCTGTTCCTGTCCCTACACGTGAGCAGTAGGATCAGTGTGAATAACTAAAGAGAAGGTTTAAATGACAAACTGATAAATCAAGACCACAGTCATCAACATCTGACACTAAATGAAGACACAAACATGATTGATCCGCTAGACATTGACAAATCAATTCTCCCTGGAAGTCGGGCATGTTTTTGGAAGTAAATGAAGTGTATCTGTTCCACTGGTGATGTTCACTTGACGTGGTCCATTGCTTACTTTGAGTTGCTGAAGTTTCTTTGGATGTATTTTTTATTGTAAAAAAACCTTATGATTAGGAACTAGAGAGTACACTGTTTTTGCTGGTGCTTTAACTTCCGTTAACAGTCAGTCTAAAGTCACCAGTTAACAAGATCACTCATTAAACCTTAACACCAAGACAGTAACGACAGTACATGGAGGAAAATGTTGTAGAAACAGAATGTAGATAATGAGGTCCGACCACAGGTCATCAGTTATCTACACATATCTGATGATGACATTAATTATTGTTGTTCTTTTCAATACTCTAACTTGGAATTGTTGCCATGTTTACAGTTTACTTTTCACAGATCAGGTCACGTACAGGCCATGATGCCTGTGGACACAAACGCAAATGCAAGGACAAACAGCAAGTACATCTCTGGCCGTAGAGGTGATCGCCGATCAAAACAAAGCATTTTAAGTCCATTTCTCCATTCTTAGCTCTTGATGTTCTGTTCACAAGGACAAACACAGGACACACAAAGCTGCTCAGCAGCTAATGCTCACACTCCACTAAGACTCAGTGTCTGACGTTTTTTTATATGGTTTTAATAATTTCAGTTAACTGTTAGGATGCTGTTGTTTTCCATATTTGTAAACATGTACAAAAACCTCACTTTTTGCTTATGCTGAATAAATAAATAATAAACAAACTGGACTTGTAGCTTCATGTTGGTCTGCCACATTTTGCCTACAGTCAGCGAATGGCGTGAATGGCAGATGGCTGTGGAGCTGTGACTCTGTCAGACACCAGCTTCATCTGAACACACATAACACCTCCTGGTCTGAAGGCCTGCTGCTGCTAACAGATGGCAGCACGCTTTGGCAGGACATCAGAGAAGGTCCAGCTCCACGTTCACTCAGGAGATACCACTGTGGGCTCAGTTTGTAACTTCTATCTATGCCTGAGGTGAGCTCTCCATGTTAACCAAAATATTGTTCTAAGTGGATTTGATAGTTCGGTCTGATGACTGGAACATTTCCAACGACATGTTTTCCATGGGCTGGTTTGGCTGTGTGATTGTCTGTGAGCATGTTCTCACCCCACAGCGCCATGAAGATGGAGAAGAAGACGGTAGCCGGGTTATCGAACAGGTGGCTGGCTCGGGCCGTACCACACGCCGTCACCAGCTTCCAGTAGCTGCAGGCTTGGTCGCACAGCGGACACATGGTGATGTTATTCCTGGGATCACAAATCTCCATACTGCCAACACGGGGAGATAAAAGAGAGAATTTATTCAAATGTGTGGAAGGTGACAAAATGATGAAGAGGGAGCAGAACAAGGAGCAGGTACAGCAGGGGCATTTCCTTTCAGAAGCAATTGGAAGCCAGGCTTGCCTACTTCTTTGAGACTGTGGTTGTCATTCATCATGAACATTATGTAAGAGTTTAGCCGGTTCCTCTGTGCTGTGGCTGCGATCTCTAATCTTAAGCATTTCTAACACTCTTTGTTATCTGTTTTTGTTTATTGCTTGTTTGTTTGTTTGTGGTCTTGGGGATCATACCTGGTACTTTTTTCACATGACCTCTGATAAGGCACCAAACAAGTGGAGTCATTGCTGAAATATGACGTGGAGACACTGCCGTCCACTGATTAGTCAGGGAGGAATGTCAATGGTGCAATGTTTTATACAAGGGTAGAGTCAGTGGTCAAAGTGTTTCTGCTGCTTTAAGGACAGATGACAGGCACTGACAAATCAAAACACACTTTACTGAGCCTGTTTCCTTCACATGGGATACACAACAGCACAATTTTACTGTTAAATATTCCTTCTCCTCTGACCTCAAACATGAATCAGGTATTTTCACTCAGAGAACTGCCGCTCACTGGATACTTTCTTTTTTTTCAGCCCATTCTCTGTAAACCCTGGAAACAAGACTCACCCAGAGGATGTACTGTGCGGACTGATGGACACCCTGCTTCTGACTTTGGCCTCTGTCAGCATGGAGGTGTAGAAATGTCAGTAGATGTTGGTTGGATATGTAAATTATCTGAGGTTGAATTCAGACATAGTTGGTCAACATTCAGACTGCATGTGTTCCTCCTGTTCATTTTTAATGGAGACAACTTTGGAGGCTCCAGATTGACTCAGATCTGAAGAGACAGATCTTCCTCAGTCTTATAACTGTGCCACAATCATCTGCGGTTTGAGTGTTGATTGCAAAATCAAATGTTCTCTGTCACTGTGTCACCAAACACTGGCTGCTTCCTCTGAAATTCTAAGACTATAATTACGGGGTGGAGCAATAACCTAAAGCTTTAGCTTATGTGTGTGTAGGTGGAGTTATTTAGGGTGTGGTGTAAGCCGTCCTGTAATAGATCTCTGCATTCAAAGTTCATTTGGTCTGCCATTGATTCTATGAGCCGAGTCAAAGAACTGCCAGAGGGAGAGAAATAATTCACCCTTTAATTAATGAAAATCAACAAGAAGTTAACAGAGCCAAAAAGACGGACCAAAGAAAAGATAAATACATCATAAATAAATCTAATTTTTTAAGATTATTTCAGACCCTCAAAAACACGATAACCGCCCAAAGTGATTGTGGTGCCTGGAGCAGTGAATAACAACACAAACTGAAATGCAGTTTTTGGAGCTCTTCAGAAAGTCCCTTTTAACTGAACTATATCTTTACAGGCAGCACGATTCACTCAGAGATTGTTTCAGGGACTTTGTGCTGGAGAAGTGTTGAAGATTAAGTACTACTGATCAGTCGGTGAACTTGTGAGACCAAGTGTCGTTCAGAGAGGGGAAAACATCTCCTTTCTGGTTAGGTTAGGAGATTTGATCGATTTTATTTTCATGATATTTAAGAGGTCATATTTTAAATTTTGACTCGAATATTAACTCACATTGACTGGTGTTCACATTTATTAATGTTCAAAAAACTTCTAGTTTTCACATACTGAGTACCCTGATCCACCGCCATTCCCTCTCAGTCTGAGATGCTCTGTCAGAGCTCCTGCCTCTTTGAGGGTCCCTTTTTTACATGAACTGAGTCCACTCTGATTGGCTGACTGGTTTACTTGGTGGTGACTGGTCAGTTCAGTGCTGATCTGCATCATGTTTTCAATGGCTCTACAATTATTCTGATGCCCTGCTCTGCACTTGCCTTGTTACCCTCAGCCAAAAAGTTAAGCTGATGGTAGGATATCAACCATGTCCTTGACAGTCCAAAGCCAGAAATCTTTGATCAAATAAAGTTGAGAAAAATATAAAACATTCTGAGAGGAGCCATATGAGGTGGCTCGGGCATCTAATCAGGATGCCTCCCAGATGCCTCCCTGGTGAGGAGAAGACTCAGGACACGCTGGATGGACTCCAAGCTGGCCTGGGAACGCCTCGGGATCCCTCAGGAAGAGCTGGATGCAGTGGAAGTCTTGGTTTCCCTGCTTAGGCTGCTGCCCCCGCGACCCGACCCCAGCTAAGCAGAAGAAGATGGTATGGAACAAATCATTCACCCCAGTACAGTGAGAGCCTTTAGATATCCTGAAGATTCAGACTGAAGCCATCTGTGAACCAGGCTGTGAAGATCATTTAGGCTGTGAAACCATCCACTCCCCACACACAGCTGTGTAACTTGTGGTTTTCCTGCAGCCAGAACCAAGCAGACACTTAAGGAACTGTTGGCAGTTTTTGGCATTTCTGCGTGCATTTGATTTCATTTTTCAGCTCGGAGGTTGCTCCTCGGGGCTCCCATGTACATTTCATTTAGCCTGTTTAAGGAGTAACATGAATATGTTTAATGTAAAACATAAAACAAAGTCATACGTTGAAATGAGGAATCCTGCTAATAATTGGCTGAGAAACTGAAGATCCCACCCTTACACCTCAAACCCATTAAAGTCCCCCTGGTGACCAATTGGGCTGCAGTGGATAATCTTTGATCTTCAGACAGAGGTTTGAGACACCAGCACAAAAACAGCTTTAACCGGAGGAGAAATTGAAGTGGTGCTGGGGGGAGGGGGGTACCTGGGTATGTTATCATCAACAGTGGCACAGCCGTAGAGGAACACGATGACTCCAACGATGGCAGCAGGGATCAGCATCTGTGTGTAGACTCCTAACCAGGCAAAATATAATCCAACCTTCTCCCCGAAATACTTTCTGTGGGAGGAGATTAAAAAAACAACACAGGTGTAAAAATAACAGCAGTTAGTCTCTGAAAACAGTGTGCAGCACACATAACTGTCAGTGTGGTTTTTACAGCATGATCCCACTTTTTTAGTCCTCCAGCTCAGCACAAAACTTTAAATCTGTGAAGATGATGCTGATGCAGGGGTATTAAACGTCTTTTCCATTTTATTTAACAACCAAGCTTTGGTGTATTTAAGTCAGTAAAGCCAAAAACACAGCTTTCCGTAGAGCCAAACCCTCTTAATAGATTGAGAGTGGGGGCCTGTTGGGTCTTGGCCACTACTGAAAATGCACCTTCTCATCAAGAGACATCTGCACCAGAGAAGGTCGGCGATGATGACTTTCTTACATCATTTTTGCAAAACAAGAGCAAAAGTGGCAAGCAGAGTTTGGAGTTTAGGATCTTTGTTGTTTGAAGTTGGTAAGCACCTTAAGATTAATAACCTGGTCATAAACTGATAAAAACACCACCACAGAGTCATTCTGCTCTCTTCATGGACAGCTATGGTTACAGCTTGCAGTTTTGGCATTGACCACACTGTGCATGCAGCTGCTGTCACTCTCTCTTAAAATGGCACTGATCTAACCTTAAACAAGCACAAAATAAAAGACTTCCTTCAGGAATCTTCTGAACCAGTTTGATTTTTACTCCAGTAAAAGCACACGCTGATGTGGATGTCCTCCTCATCTGTGTTTCAGTCCCTGAGCAGAGAGGGTCCAGCAGAATCCACGTCAGGGCCAGCTCTCACTCTGAGCATCAGTGGAGCATCAATTAGCAGAGAGAGTGCCCGGCTGTAATTGTTGCCTGCGGGCGGGTGGAGGCAGTGAAAACAGCACCCGTGGGAGACACGCGGTGTGGAAATGTGTCTGTGACATGAGCAGGGTGATGGATCTGACCTGATGAGTCCGATAGGCTGGTACTTGTAGAAGACGCTGTAGCTGGCCCACTCGTCATACAGCAGCTGTGAGGAGACAGAAGAGTGCATAAATATCAGGAACGATCCTTTACTCAGGTTCAGGCACAGACGCAGGTCTGATGCAGGAGGAGAGGACTCAGAAGAGTTTAGTGATCCTGCTGTTGATGCTGTCGGTCCAAAAAGCAACAGAATGTTCTGGTTACAGATTTTCTGAGGTTACAGGTTTCTGAGGAAGAAAGAGTGCACTGAGGAGGTGTCTCTCAACTAAACCCATCAACAGCTCCAACTAAATGAAAAGTCATTTGATTATTTTCCCAAAACTTAAAAAAGCTACCAGTCTTTCTGTTTTTGATTTTATTTGGGGGGGCTTTTTTGACCTTTATTCTGATTAAACAAATGCAATATCCAGTGCAATATCCTTACTGTCAAACTGTGTTTTCATATAAATATTAATGTTGTAAATATTGTTCATGTAAAATAGTGTAAGTTCCTTGGCCTTGTTCAAAGTCTCGCTTTTACTTTATTTATTTTGTTTATATTTTCCTTCATGAAGGAAATTTTTTATTTTTAAAGGTTCTGCACATTGTAATTTTTGCATATTTAAATTCGGTTTTGCTCGTGTCTTAATTTAATGTCTTTATCTGCTATTCCTGCTGCTATACTGAGCAAAAGAGCAAAAGAAACAATATATAAAGTATTACTGATTCTGATTATCAACAGAAGAGAGACAGTGGATGGACTCTGCTGGGGGGGGGTAGTGAGGAAAATGGGCCTCAGGTTGGACTTTGAGCTACAAGTCAAGAACCTCAATATGTGTAAGTGTGCAGTTGTTGCCCACTTGTCCATACCCGCTAAGCTACCAGGAAGCTGCTTGACTCATTTCTGTTAGACTCACTGTAACTCTGTTTTTGGGCTCTTCCTTTAGGGACGGGACCTGCTGCCTTTTTTCGTATCACCACTGTTGTGGTTCAGGCTGAGCTAACACTAAGATGTGATGCAGAGGCACTGCTGACCACTGAGTGGACAGAGTATCGTAACCAAAGAACAGAAACAGCCAACATGGATATAAAACACCGCCTGCTGTCACATCCACAGTGCTGTATGACTTCCCAAACTCTCCTCTACTTTTATCCAGCCACTGTTTTGCTGCTTGCAAGTGTTCCTGGGATAAGACTGGTCTCCTTACTGTAAAACAAGACACAGACCAAGAGCCAGCTAAATTATATAGTTTACACTAACTAACTCCTCTGCTGTTGGTCAATGGACACCTCTGGTAATAGAGAGGTGCAGGAATAGCTTTTCGAAATAATAATAATAATAATAATACCTGGAATAAGGTTTGTGATGAGCACATGCACACAAGATTTGAACATTTCATTTTGCATCCTAAAATTAATCTGACACTGACCAACTTTGGAACTTTAATGCACTAAAGAACGACTAAAAAGGACCAAAAAAATGCAATCACTTCTGATAGAATGATAATACATACACAATAGCCACAGCCATGGACACCAGCTTTTAGTTAAAGAGTCTTTGAGGTGAGGTCGCTGCCTCTAGGTCAAATCACCATGCTGGAGCCTCATTAGAGCTTACGTAACAAGTTTTTACACCGGGTGATTACTCTTAAGCTCAAACAAGTCATAAAGGTGTTTATTCTCAAAAGTTTGTGAGAAGAACTAGACTGGTAATTGTTTTAATTTTTTGTTACCCACAGAGCTAATTTTCAGCAATGACCAATCCCCAGTGAAAAATCCCAAAGGTAATTAGTCAAAAAGTCAGCATGACGCTAAATTCTTGGTTGGACTGCATAATATGCCATCCATTAACCACTCTACATCAGAGCATCCCTGTAATGAGAAATGAAGTTCCTGCTACTAAAACCAAGCAAAGCTGAGCCCAGTTGAGCCTTTTGGCACATACAGTATGGAAAGTCCAGACAAGTAGCTACTAGAAATGTGGACTTGAGTTAGAGACACGCACAGTAGATGCCCCCAGATGTGACTTAAGACTTGACTTACGTCGCCCCTCAAAGGTTTTAGACTCCGGCTATGGAGTTAAAATAATGACAAAACCTCACAAACACACAAAACATGTTTTACTCATGCCAGACAATTCACAAACAAACTCAGTGTGGTTTGCAAATACAAAATATCATTCACAAACTAATGCATTTTGTTTTGCAAATAAGAAACATTACCATCAAACAAACACATCATGCTTCAGAAACAAATAAAAAAGTACAAAAAAATATCCTTCAAGTACAAAAAAATACTCATCAAGTACAAAAAATACTTCTACAACTATGAAAAACTGTCACGTGACTTTTGGCACAAATTTTCCGCCAGATCCACACGCAAATATACTCTGATCCACACACACATGCCAGTAAAGTTTCTAAGCAATGTCCTGCAATTCACACTCCACAGCAGCAGGTGGTGCTGTTGATTCAATATTGTTGTCTTGGCACCATCTGAGGAGTCGATCTGCACTTTACTTCCAACAGGCAAATTTCAATGCTTTTAATGCTGTGTTGAAAAACATCAACTTGGAAGTTAATTTGAAAAATAAACCTAGGTAGTCTTTCTTCAAAATGTTCACTATAAAATTCCTGATGTTAGTATTTTTCACCACACAACACGGCATGTAAAAGCATTGATATTGGCCTGTTGGAGGTAAAGTGCAGATCGAGGTGCACAAAGCCAGTTTGTTTGCAGTAATAACCCCCACTGTGGCTGTTTCTGCTCACACTTTAACCTACTGTAGTATTTACAACTGCTACATAAACAAATCAGTGCTCAATATCTCCACGTCTTCGCCTTATTTCATAAAGAAATTAGCAGCGTGGCTGAAAAAAAAAAGTTTGCGTAAATGACCACATTTCACTTCCTGTAAACTTTTAACAATAAAAGCCTCCTGTTAAGTTCTTGTATCAGACCATTCAATGTGAAGCAGTGAAAGCAGGGCATTTGTTTTATCTGCATTAACTTAACACGACTCCTCAGACAGTGCCAAGACAAATGTGTGTGGACTGAGGTCCTCTTCACCTCAAAATTCCATCTGAAGAGCAAGACGTATCAAGTTATTGAATGTGTGGTCATAGTTTAATTTAATTAAGTTAGAAAAAGAATGAAACGTTAAATCAGCCTAATCAGCAGCCTTACATTGAATCAACAGCGACACCTGCTGTCGTGGAGTGTGAATTGCAGGACATGGTTGAGAAACTTTACTGGCATTGCTTTGTGGATCAGAGTTCATTTGTGTGTGGATCTGCAAGGCGAAAAAATTAGTGCCAAAAGTCACATAGCAGCGGTAAGATTGTGTCAAAAGTCACGTGACAGTTTTTCATAGTTGTAGAAGTATTTTTTGTACTTGATGAGTATTTTGTTGTACTTTTTTATTTGTTTCTGAAGCATGATGTGTTTGTTTGATGGGTATGTTTCTTATTTGCAAAACAAAATGCATTAGTTTGTGAAAGATATTTTGTATTTGCAAACCACACTGAGTTTGTTTGTGAATCATTGGGTGTGAGTAAAACATGTTTTGTGTGTTCGTGAGGTTTTGTCATGATTTTAACTCCATACCGGCCCACTCCATTTTATTTTGTATTTCAGGCTCATTGTAAATATGAGCTGAGATGTGTGTCATTCCTCACATCCTGCGTAAACTTCTGTAACTGGTGCGTGAGTGGCAAACTCCGTATAGACTTCATTCTACTAATCACACAAGTGGTTGTGTTTAAGCCTCTGTTAGGCAAGAACAACTTTGGTGTTGATAAAGAGTTAAAACCGTGAAATGTGACACCGAACATCCAGGAGATCTAATGACCATAAAGTCAAACTCTACAAAGATAAGTCTGTGAAAAAGCAGAACTGTTCCACCTTAACTGATGCTGCAAAGCTGACGTGAAACAGAGAAGCTGCTCTCCCTCTTATCGGTGAGCATCCATACATTCAGCTGGTGTTTATCGAAGGATTGAGGTCATCATGCATGAGTGTGAGTCCTCCGATACTCCGCTGATTAAGGACCTGCCATTATGTATTTGCATTTACCACCATGAATCCATTAATTCTGCACACTCACCATTAAGTGTTTTCTCCAGCCGAACCTGTGATGTGCTGTGAGAAAAGAAAAAACTGTTTCCACACATCTACAGAAGGAGCTGGTGACGAAAAATCAATGCAATTAAAAACAGAGCCAAAGGCCTGACAGCATATCAGCATTTACTCAAACAGAGGCTGTGGTGTTTTCCTGGAGGGGCTCCTGTCAGCTCATTAATGCGTAACACACCACTGTTGTGGTGAGAACCAGAATCAAAAATGTCAGTAAATGTATCCACCTCTGCTCCTAATCATAAATCAATGTGTTAAACCTCAGCAGGAATGCAGCCGATTTAAAAACACATCAGTCAGAGGAAGGTCGTCCTGGGATCACAGAGCAACAGACGGTTAAGAGAAAAGGACTAAACTCATCATGCCCACAGGTTTATCCGCCCCTTTGGAGACAAAATGATCTTTAATCATATCAAGTTTAGGACTCTCCGATCACTGCATGATCCACCTCATCCCGACCTACAGGCAGGAACTTAAAGCTGCTAAGCCTGTAGTAAAGACTGAAGAGATGGACAAAGGAAGCAAAGCTGGAGCTACAGTCCTGCTTCGACTGCACTGATTGGACTGTTTTTGAGGCTGCAGCCACAAACCTGGACAAACTGACTGACACTGTGACATCTTACATCAGTTTTTGTGAGGAACCAGGACCCACTGCACATACAAGAACAACAAACCCTGGTTCACCTCACACCTAAGGAAGCTACGTCAGGCCAAGGAGGAGGCCTACAGAACTGAGGATAGGAACCTGTACAGGCAGGCCAGGAACCAGCTGACAAAGGAAATAAGGGTGGCTAAAAAGAACTACACCAAGAAGTTGGAAAACAGCTTTTCAGCCACCGATCCCTTGTCAGTTTGGAGGGGCCTGAAAATCATCACGGTCTACAGGAGCCCATCCCCCCACACTGTAGGTGACCAACGACTCGCTGAGGACCTGAATGACTTCTACTGCAGGTTCTCATACCCATCACTCTCCCACCACTCCACCCAGCTGTCTGGACAATGGATCACCTGAACCCCCCACCACCTCCCCCCTGCCCCCCCACCAGCTCTACAGGTCTGTGAGGAGGATGTGTGTCGGCTGTTTCACAGCAGAAAATCAGAAAGGCTCCAGGACCAGACGGTGTGTCCCCATCCTGCCTGAGAGTCTGTGCTGACCAGCTGGCCCCCATCTTCACACAGATCTTCAACCGATCCCTGGAGCTCTGTGAAGTCCCCTCTTGCTTCAAATGCTCCACCATCGTCCCGGTCCCCAAGAACCCTGCATCACTGGACTATATGACTCCAGACCGGTCGCCCTGACATCTATGGTCATGAAATCATTTGAGAGACTGGTGTTGAGCCACCTAAAGGACATCACAGGACCCCTGCTGGACCCCATGCAGTTTGCCTACAGGGCAAACAGGTCAGCGGATGATGCAGTCAACATGGGACTGCACTACATCCTGCACCACCTCGACTCTCCAGGGACCTATGCCAGGATCCTGTTTGTGGACTTCAGCTCGGCCTTCAACACCATCATCCCGGAAATCCTCCATCAGAAGCTGTCCCAGCTCGCTGTGCCAGTCTCTACCTGTCAGTGGATTACCAACTTCCTGACTGACAGGAGACAGCAGGTGAGGCTAGGTAACACCACATCCAGCATCCGGACCATCAGCACTGGCGCCCCCCAGGGGTGTGTCCTCTCCCCACTGCTCTTCTCCCTCTACACGAATGACTGCACCTCAGGGGACCATCTGTGAAGCTCCTGAAGTTTGTGGACGACACAACTGTCATCGGACGGGGACGAGTCTGCATACAGACAGGATGTAGAACAGCTGGTCCTCTGGTGTGGTCAGAACCACCTGGAGCTGAACCCGCTCAAGACTGTGGAGATGACAGTGGACTTGAGAAGATATCTGGCGTACACATAGATTATATATCGGCTGGAATATCAGCAAAATACACAAATGTACACTGCTGCACCTTATCTTCCCTGCATGACTACATTTAGAAGAGTTTCATTTTTTCAAGAGTAAAATGTGTTTTTTCTGGTTTACATCTGTTCTTCACACAAACAGACTCACATCAAAGAAACAAGCCATTTTTGACAGCAGTTTGCAGAGGCATTAATCTATGCCTATCCATGTGTTTGCCAATGAAAACTATAAGCCAAGAGAATCCACCAGAATCGATAAGGGAATTGTTAAATTATTTGTAGTCTAGTACATAAACAAATAACATGTTATCATTGTTTTAAGAGTTCAGCATACTTTCATCTGATACATCATTTATGATGACGTGATATCTCTGAAGAGCTTGTTAAGAGTAATGATCTCCAACTGTGTCCTGGCTCCGAAACAGCATCAGAGGAAACTATTTAAAGGCTTCAGGCGGTTAATGAAACCACAAAAATAGACTTTCCTCCTTGGGAAACACGCCCTTGTTGTTGTAACACTGGTTTAATTTAATTAAGATCTCTTTTTATCCAACCATGACCAACAGACTGCTGACAGATAAAAACTGAGTCACGCTGCAGTCCTCAAAGGATCCAAGCTCAGTGAGATGAATGTAACCACCAAAATGATTTTTGTCGTGTGAGTTATCCTGCTGTTAAACACCAGAATCATCTTTAAGAGGAACACAACAGGAAAAATGTTTATTGACATCCAGCACGTTTCCAGGAGTTGCAGGTTCATCAGTTAACCAGTGTTGTATCATTTTCTATGTACTGTGACTCTGTACAGCTGCTATTTTGGCCAGGTCTCTCTAGTAAAGAGATTTTTTAATCTCAATGGGACTTCCTGGTTAAATAAAGGTTACAAAAATAAATAAAAAAAGGATGTGTTTCCCCCTTTGGCCTGACATCAGGACCATCAACCAACCTCCATTGAGGACTCAAAATCTGAGGTTTAAAAAGAAATTAAAATGCTTAAATGTTTATATTAATATTTATATATGCAGTAGTGGGAAAACTGAAATTTTTACATTACATCCTCGTTCTCCAGCTGCCATTCATTTTCAATGATCGCTGGTGTTGAGGGGCCATCAGGCGGCGACAGCAACAAGCGTCACAATGCAAGTGTCGCGAGCGAGGAGTTGAAGTTGGGAGAAGCTCAACTTTATGTAAATGTACAGCGGCGTGACCGAGGTGACAGCCAATTGCGGGCCAATCTGGATTCCCATACAGAAGATTTTGAGAGGGAGGACGAGAAGACAATGGAGGAAAATCTCATCATTGCTGTCTCCGGCGCCCCAAGTGCGATCCATGGTGAAAGAGGGAACCGAAGTCCCGCGTGCATCATATGTACAACTCCCCCCCAAATAACCTCTCGCTTTGTGTGAAGGTTCCATTAAAAGGGGGGTAAAGTCTTAACATTGAAATAGGTTTCTGTTAAAAGGTCACATGCCTGTGCTTATGTCTGTTTATTTATGTAACATCAGTGCAGTCTCTCTACATATATATATTTATACATACAGTACATAAAACAAGAATGACAGTGTATGGTCATCCAGAGCACTTCTTGGTTGACACCTCTGCACCGCAGCTTGAAAGCCCCGCTCCTTTGGTCGCTCACATCGCGTCCCCTGCCTGTGTGCTGCTGTGTTTTCAACAGCCAGGTGGCGTGATGTGAGTGAACAGAGCGTCGACAGTGTGAACGCAGGGTAAGGAGTCAACGCAGGGAGGATTCGAAGACTCGCCTATCAAAAAACGTAAACCCCATCATCATCCCAAAGACATTCCTGAAGAGAGGACAAAAATGCCCGCCGTTTAAAGTTTGAATGAACTCTGTCAGTGAAAGTATGGAGAAGCAGTAGCGGTGGGAAAAACATGTTTTTTTGTGTTTTCTGACTCCCCTTCTCCAATCATTTCCTATGGGACATATTTTTTGCCTTTTTTCGCAAATAACTAAGCAGAAAAAGGCGAATCTCTTAAAAAAAGTCACAGCACACCAATTGGGAATGAGCTGCACGTTTTGATATATAATTTGTGGGGGTTTTCTCAAAGCCTGAGGAGGAGAAGCAGGACAAAATTTTGTCTGGAAGATGAAGAAAAAAAAAATAAAGAAACCACACAGAAGAACAATAGGTGCTCATGGCTACAGCCCCAAGCCCCTAATAAACTAATGATCTTTGATATAATGGTTGATAAATGTAAAGCACTTCACCTTCTGCTTTGACTACGACTTTTTCAGCACAAGTCATCAGTTAATACAGTAACACCCATACATCAGGACAGTCACGACAGTGCACAAAATATTGTGCACACAAATGGAGTTCAGGCAATGCTGATGGTGAGACCACTGCTCATCAGTTGTGAAGAAATATGTGATGCTGATATTGATTATTCTTGTTTGTTTTGTTACTTTTACTCTCAGAATTACCGCCTGAGATCTTTTGTGCTCTCTAGTGGTGCATCCAGAAACATGCGGCAAGTATATAAACAAAAAGCTAATGATGCCAACGGACGCAAACATGAATTTCAAGTACGTCTCCGGTTTAACTCATTCTACCAGAGGAGAAGAGTCAAAGTAAGTGCATTAATGGTCCCTGAACAGCTGAGTCTTCAACTTTCTCTTAAAAAGTAGATAAGGACAGGTGGGAGCACCAGGCATCTTTCCCTGTAGCGGGCCAGAAGGAGGGTAGACCCAGTGAGGGAATCCAGGTTCTTGTTACTGTTTTGAGCAAGAAGTAGAGCTTCTGATAATGAAATAACGATAATTATGTTTATTCATGTAGCACTTTTTAAAATTAGAATTACTAAGTGCTTCACAAGGGCAGCAATAATCAAAGAAAAATAAACATTAAAACACAACAGGCAGGTAATGAAATTATTAATCCAAACATTAAACACTTAAAAACATAAAAATCTGTAGAAATTAACACCTGATGAGAAAGTGTCTTAAGATCTTTTTTAAATGAGCGGTGCATGCTGGGAAACAGAGCTCCATGATAAGCTTTTTTTACGCTTTTATTCACTTGCTTTTGAATGTGTTTACTGTTCTCGGGAGCCTTTGTTGGATTCATGGTTAATGTTTCTTGTGATCTGAATGATGTGTGTGGCAATGCATTGAGAGAGCGGCTTCAGAGCAGCAGTTTGGACGTCACAGCTGAGGCAGGATGGATTGTGTGTTTTGGGGTCTCTTTACCTCGTCCTTATTCATTTGAGAAAATATGACGAGTGGTTTTGAATTGTTTATGTAACAATGATCATGGTGTAAATTTCTGCCGAACATCCATTAGTATAGCATCTCATCATAATGCATCAAAGCATAATGATCTGGTCGAAGTGAGGCTCTAATGACAGTTTCAGGCCCTTTCCACCCCCCTAAAACATACACAGTCAACAACATACACTGTGGTCATTCTTTGTGGGGTTAGACAACATAAAGGTCTCTAGTATCACAACAGACGTGCGCTGTAGGGGGTGCTGGTTTGGCAGAGTGGTAAGCAGCCAGGCACGACCCATATACGTGACTCTGCTGGTCCGGATTTAAATCCAACCTGTGGCCAGTTTGCAGAGTGTCCACCCCTACTCTCTTGCCCCCTTTCTCAAGCCAATCCACTGTCTCTCTCTCAATAAAGGCCTAAAGAGCCCCAAAATCTGAACACAGTGTGTTTGTTTGTGTCTTCAGTGTCAGCCCTCTATCTTCTAAGGGCCCTTTTACACACCAACCAGAAACAAAAAGGTTTTTCCTTAGTGTTTTCAGAAGCGCGTCGCTTTCACACAGAGACGTGTGATAACAATGAGCGTTCACATGGATCTGTGAGAGCAACTGAAAATGCAGTAGTGTGCATGCCGGGCCCGTAGTTGGTGATGTAGGTTTGTAGCGTCTCCGCTGGTCAGAGTTGATGCAGCAAATCCAAATTATGTCAGAGGAGCGAGAACAAACCAAGCACAGTTAGCAGCACACATGTTGCTCAGCCAGTCAGCCATAGCTGTTGTTGTTGTTGTTGTTCCTAGGTGTGCGCACAACTTTTGTCATAAAGAGTACTGCGCATGTGCTGTGCGTCCCTGACAAAAGGGATCCCTTTTTACACAGAGATGACAACGAAAACCTTTTAGAGACTTTTTACTCTGGACCCTGGTTCAAACTTTTGTGGATTCAGGCACAGTGGTGCAACTACCTATTTTTTGAGAGGTATGCAGACCCAACACAGGCAGCTTTCTATAATCTGTCAACAAGATTCAAGTGAAAACACTCTTATTCCAGCGCACGCTCCAGGGGGCGCGCCCTCTGGAGCGTGCGCTATGGGGGGTGGGGGATGAGAAGAGAGAGGGGCCGAAGGAGAAGTGAAGGGGCGCCCTATCAGTCACCGATATGCCTGTTCTTGATCATACTATTGACACATGCACAAACTGCCGTTCATTACAGTAAATACAGATTTGAAATAATTTCTTCCCCATCACTTTGGCGCCCCTTCTAGCGCGGCACCCCTATGCGCCGCATATAGTGCATACCCCCTTTTTGCTCCACTGTTCAGGCAGTTCCATGTAAACAGAAGGTGCACATTGCAGGGGGGTATGTGAAAACATTTAATCATTTATTTCCAATTTGGAAGTACTGAGATAAGCCAGTCCTTGAAAATGTATGTGTGTGCTACTACTAGTTTTCCTGGGGAGACAATAACCTATACAATAAGAACAGGTTATGGTCTTTTACAGACACTTCCCACATGTTTGGTGCTCTGGCGTTGCTGTAAATGTGCTGACTTCATTGGGTTATTTGCCAGGACTTCACCGGAAAAGAAGCACTGAGACTGCAGTGGGTCTGCAGATGTAGAAGTGAATCCATATAAAACAGGATGATTACATTCTGCTTTTGAAGAATCATCAACGCATATGAGTGAAAGGGTACTCATGGTATGACAAAAAGACTCAGGGGGTACACAAGACAAAAAGGTTGGGAACCACTGCCCTAAGTCACCTTGTCCATCAGAATGTGCAGTCGGTTTCAGTCGTGTCGTCTGTCATGCTTGTCAGGCAAGTCACAGCAAGACATTATAGCTCTGTGGTCACGTAACCTGACATAGTGACATACCTGAAATGTCCACACAGTCTGCCAGCGTAGTGATCCATCCATGCAGCAGGTGGCACAATGAAAGTGTATTCAAAGCACTGCACAGTCTGAGCCATGAGGTTACAAGACCAGAAGAAAACTACCACGTCACCAGGGAATAGCAATATCACAGCATAACTCGGAGCTTCAGGTTACATCGTCTGCCTGATGATGATTTGGTTTGCATTTATATCATGTCTACATCAAGCTGAATTCTGAAAACTTGGACCCTCTGTTTCCCTGCCTGTGGTTTATCTGCTTTGTAGAGGTTAATGCTTTTCCACTGGAGTGAGTAACCCTGTATTTCTGATGAACCTGTACAGAGCTGTGCTGCTGGCATGGTCCAGAGATGGGCGCAGGATGTAGAGGCCAACTGTGTGAGGCCCCCAGGATGATGTGGCCCCTTGCAAACAGTGTTCTGCATGTAGGGACCGCCGGGGCTGTCTAAAAGCAGTGTGTACATCCTTGGCTTCAGTATGAGTTTACATGTCGTCAGTGAGTGCATCTGTAACCCTGAGGTGATGAGCGTACAGGTGTCAGCATCACAATTATTTAAAGCCATCTGGTAAAAAGATGTGGCATCAGGTGAGCTTATGAGGGGATGTTTATCTGACAGGCCTGGAGTCCCATGCTCGTCTACACCACTGTGGAGGCAGGCTGGAGTGTTGGTGTTTCGTGGGGGTCTTGTGGAGCTGCTCTTGATAAACGAACACTGATATGTGTGTGTGCATGTGTGTGTGTTCCTCAGTGTGATGTACTGCCCTGTGGTCAAACATATTTGTATGCAAATCACTGCTGTATGATCCTGTCGTCATCATCATCATCAGACAGCTCACTGGGTCATTTCCCTCACAGGAACAGCAATAAATCACAGCGATAAATCACGGCGAAAGACTGACAAACACAATCACACGCTCTCTTCGCAGGCAGAGCAACACACTGGAGAACCAGAAGTGAAGATTTTAAATCACAGGCGGCGTCCCAGAGGAGCGTTCAGACAGCCGATCATAGCAGAGGGAGCCGGAGAGAAACTGCATCTCATTAGAAGCTGGGATCTCCACACTCCCATTACTACAGCGAGAAAGAAATATTTATTTAACATGTGCAGAGTGAAATATCTGTGTGTGCTGCAGAGGGGGACTCGGTGTTACAGCTTTATAGAGAGGGGATTATTAGGCTGTTGCCGTAGTGACACACAGCCTACAGTGTAATTATGAAGAGCGTTAGCAGGGGAGGAGACCACTCCAGTCTCAGCTTGAGCTCTTATGTTATTTCACATCTTCTGCTTCTTTTTATTCTCTTTCAGATGGAACCAAAGGATCTGAATATTGAATCATCTGTCATGTTAGCCTCTCGTCTGTCTTGATTTCTCCCATTATCACAAACAATCCCTCGTGGAATAATTAAAGAGGAGCTTGACTCACTTATTAATGTTGTGTTAATGCTGTGTTAAAGATGAAGCCGACAGCAAACCCAGAGAAACCGTTTCACTGGTAATTTCTTAAAATGCTCGGATCAGGCTTTTTCCAGCCAGTACTAATCAATCAGTGAGCTCTGCCTTTACTGATCATCAATCATGATTAATGTATTGTTTTAACAACTGGTTTAGTGTTAGCTAGATAGACCAACACACACAGCTCTCAAGGAGCAATGCAACAAGTCCACAGTGAGGACAGTTACAACACATTTATTAATTCATGTTTTTTTTAGGCAAAGTAACAACATCAGACTAAAAAAATGACTAAATCCATCCAACAGGCTAAACACTGTAAACAGTCTGAAACACAAAGGCAAAGGGTTAAAGAACATCTACTCAGCTGTAGGACAACAACAAATAACATTATTTACTCAAAATCGAAATTTCCATTCACTTAAATGACATTTAATACTAACCCTTTTAACTCATTTTACTGAGCCAACACAACGCATAATGTTTCCAACTGGACTTCAAAAACAAAACTCAACATGCAGAACTGTGTACCTCATCCAGTTCAGCTAATTAGCTTTATCCAGTGAGTCTCAGCATGTTTCCACACTGGATGAGTGTTAGGGGACAGAAAACTTTAATGATTCTACCAGATCTCTTTTAAAGAGCCCATATTCTGCTTTTCAGGTTTTTATGCCCTCAGCATGTTTAACATGCTTCAAATTGCACAAGACTTTTTTGTCTTGTGCATAGACGTCTCCCTCTCCCCTCTTTCGGCACCAGTTGCAACCTGAAACAGCCGTTTCCCCCAGCCCCTGAATAAACCTACCAATGTGACATCCTACCAGTGTTTCAAGAGCAAGCCCGGTGAAGAGCACAGACTGTGGAATAAATGCAGAATTGTTCATTGAACGAGCAGCGCTGAGTTGACCAATGACCATAGAGTTGACTGGTCAGCCAATCAAGGCAGACTGCACTGATGTGGGTAAGGGACTCACTTACATGGGCCATCCTGTGCTGTGCATAAGTCACCTAAAATTCCCCCTAAAGTTTGGCTCAGTGTGCGTTCTTCATGCCATGCTTCAGCATGGTTAACGTGACACTCCTCACCTGTGGACTTCTGATCTTTTGCTCAGCAAATTTTTGTGTTTTAATCCTGTGTGGCAGGCCCATGTCTGAAATATATGTAATATATAAGAAAAACATTTCCTGGACTCACATAGAGGTCCTCTGATAAAAGCGATCCAGGCCTACAAGCAGTTCAATCAGATGGGGATTTTTTTTCCTTTTAATTTACGGCCAGTTCAACTTTTAGCTCCTTTCTGTTTGAGAAAAGAAGCATTTGAGTTTGTGATGAAAGTAGATCTTTTTTCACATACGGGCAACTTATAGAGTGCTCAACTGCCTCACTCGCTGCTCTCGCCTCCACCTCCCTCGGCTTCAGTTTACCCAAGTCTGTTAATATTCTTTAGCTTTGAATTTTTAATTTCATAAAAAAATATTAGAACTCTGGTTTTGAAATGAGTACTGCTCAATTTCCAGTTACCACATCTGCTGATCCATGTGTGGATGAGGATTATTGCTGATGTGGAAAGATCAAAAACAAGAGAGAGAACTCCAACAGCTGAAGCTACAGCAAGCATTAAATATGACGGATTTAAAGGTTCATATTTAAGAAAAACAATACATCCTTTCAAATTAATAAACAAGAAAAAATCAGTAGACGACTTTCTCTGTTAATTCTGTTCATTAGCTGTTCAGCTGGGGTGCAACCTCTGAGCTAATACCCCTCTCTGTTATAATCTTAATGACTGTTGGCAGGCTGTGTTTGATCCAAACGACTCAAATATGAAACAAAAACAGTAAAATTGCATCATGTCTTTGTGTTGCTCCATGTTGTGCCTACTGTGAGTGTGTCTTGTGGTCTGAGAGAAGGACACATGAGTGTTTAAGCGCCATTCAGGCCGACACAATGTGTGCACAGACCAGAGCAGGTGCTTAAGTGTGGCCCGGTAAATGGCTTTAGTGTGAGTGCGCCCCTTAAGACAGGCTGAGAGAGCATCGAGGTGGATCAGGAGGACTCAAAAAGTTTATTCTAGAAGTTCTGTCAAGCATGAGTGACTGTGAACATACTGTAGCAGCCACTGAAATCAAATATCTGAACCTGAGTTGAAGCAGAGCAGCAGGAGGGTACAGGTGTATGAATATCAGACGAAAACGTGTTTCACAGGTGCTCTTACCTTTCTGTCATTGGGCTCTGCATTCACCCCCTCGATGTCTCCCTGTGACATAAACACGTGTTCTCTCATTAAAAAGAGATAAAAACATGCTTAAAATGAATAATTGGTCAAATGCACAAACAAATAAATCAAATGCAGTGACATTCATCCTCGTCATAAATCACTGAGAGCAGGTGGCAGGTGCTCTGTGGACTCTCACATTAACACTAACGATGATTTACCAGCTGTTCTCAGAGCAGTGAGGAGCGCTGAGGTGTGATGGTGATACTCACATCATGCAGAGGATACGCAGACGTATAAACACCATTAGCCAGCAGACTGGTGATCCCTGAAAGAGGAAATATTCAGCAGATTAAGATGGAGGCGGGAAGACATGCACACTGACACACTAACACACTGTCACACACTAACACACTAACACACATTGACACCCACCACACACAGTGGCGTTAAACTCGACACAGAGCCCCGGATTAAAAACACACTCAGAGATTTACACCAGCACACAGACGTATTCTTCCTGTTCAAACATCAGACACGTTCAACCTTAAAGTTACGAGGAGGTCTGACAGTTTGTTTTAACACATGCTAACAGGCCTCAGAGGCTAACTGAGGTTTAAGTCTAGTTTTTACTGCCATCGTTGTCATTCCTGTGACTTGGTCACTCCCACCACAGTCATTCATGAGATATGGAAACCTGAAATCATCACCAACACAAAGGGTAATACAGTGAGACATACTTTAAACATCAGGATGAAGAACAACTTTGATTTTTAGGCTAAATTGAGACACGACTGTCTTCTTAAGCTCTTAAGGCTCAGTTAGGATTTCTGCTGACAGAGACGGACCACAGATGGACGCACAGCCACAAACTACCACAGCATCAGGACACAGAAAAGTTCAGAGTATTTATGAGTTTTTCCTCCCAAACTGTAGGGGGCAGTGTCCACAAAAAGTTGCGCCAATGTCATGGTTTATAGGAAGTCATCAAAGAAGAAAGTTTGTTGGTACTTGTTACACTAAAGAAGAAGAAGAAGAACTGTTGTCGAAATGGTGAACCACAAAGAGGAGTTGCTCTGTTTACTGGTGTTACAGTCTATCTTTCATTGAAGAGTCATTCAGATGTTTATATTTCCTGATGTGTTTCAACAGTAGCTCCTCAAAGTTCATCATTTCCTCTTCTTCTTCTTCTTCTTCTTCTTCCTCTTTTCTGGCTGTTGACAAACAACCAATTGGTGCACTTTTGGTCTTGTTGTTGTCCAGGTCTGTTAAAATTCTGGAGATGTGTGCAACCAGTCGAAAATCTGCCTCATGTATATTCTACACCTGCACAGCCACCCCTCAAACCCCACAGGTCAATATTGAATGGACTTGTTCTTGTACAGATCTCTTTTCCTCTGACTCCTCAAAGCACTTTTCACACCAAAACAACAACAAAGTAAAACAGTGATTACACTTTCATAGTCATCTGTCACTTAACCACTGAAGGGGTCGCCACACACCTGCGCATCAGTAGCAGGCTGTAGATAAGGGATGGGCAACTGGGAGCCCCGAGGCCACATATGGCCCCCTACCTGCTCAATGTTGACATAGAGATGTCAAATTTGTAACTAAGTGTTTCAGCACAATTTGCTGATAAGACACAATGGGCCTGATCTACTTTGATCCCAAATAGCAAGCGCTGTGCAAACTAAAACATTACACGTGCCATTAGTAGGTGTGTTGCGGTTGAACTACTAAGATTGCATGCCCAATGGTAACAGGCGCAAAAGTGGTGCAGACTGCCCTCTTTAAAGGAGGATTTTGCTTGTGCTACCAACTGTCACCATGGAGAGCTTGGGAGAGCAGAGTGGCCATGAACAAAAAATGAAGTTGCAACCCATGGAGTTTAAGGCAAATAAATACACAGCTGAACTCCAGCAGAGACATCTCTGCATTGCCAGAAGAAACATGATTTGGGAGGTCATCTGTGAAAAGCACACAGCTCAAAACTGGCATTGGATAGATGATATGTCTCTACTATTTTTATTTCTGACCAGAGGTTGCAGTAACCTTTTTTTGTTGTCTGTCATTTTGATGGACAAGATCGTCATTTTTCCCTCATGCCATATTTTTATCAGTCATTTTTAATTTTCCTTTTCTGATTCAAATTAAACATAATCTAAATGACAGCATTCACATAGTTACACAGCTTCATCACCGATGACCTCTTATGTGAAGAGAAGTCATACAGATACGCACACACAGACTGAGCGTTTATCGTCCCTTAACTGAAAACAACACAATCCATTTATCAGCTCTGAGTGACAAATGGAGTGATTCTGGCTATGAAGGGGATCTTTTTTACATAGGTTAAATGACCTCCTGCACGATGTATTAAGAGCTCAAAACAGAGAGGGTTTACTTTATGCGTGTGTCTGCATGAGTATGATGGCCCACTGGATCGTCCCTCTTTCTCCAGTCTATCATAATGACAGACAGATTCCAAATCTTTCCATCATCCGTCAAAAAATTAGGGAATCGCTAAATTTGTCTTATTGTTTCAAACATAGATGTCAGGACTCACCTCTCTGTGTCTGCAGTGCTCATATTACTGATCAGGACACACAACAGCAGTTTGAGGAACTGAAAGAGCTCTGATGAAGGTTAAGGAGAGGCAGAGTTACTGAGTCTCACTCACGACAGCAGTGGAAATCCATTGCTGGAGTTTGAGGACAGTTTATTCATCTGCTCCACCAGGTATCTTGTGATCTGTCCTGCTCCTCTGTTCTCTATCTCTCTTTCTACCTGTTCTTCCTCTGTTACTCTGGTTCATAAATATGTCCTCTCGTACCCACGGCTAACGTCACGTCATCGTTACTCGAGTCAAAATTGCTAATTTTTAGTTCAGTTTTAGTGAAGTTGGTGTTTGTGGTTACCTTTGACGACCTGACCAGCTGATGATGGAGGGATACATTACCCCTATGTCCCAACAGACCAAAGTTTTAGATACACGGGCTTTGTGGAGGAAAAGTTCAACACTGTAAAGAATGTTACGGTAACATATTGTTGAGCCAAAAGATTTTTTTTTTTGTATTTTAACCTATAAATGGGTTACTAACGAGGCTTTTGGTGGCCGCCCCCGATATCCCCCCCAAAGCTCATCAGTTCCTTATTACTCATATTAACTAGTGCCACAGGTCTCTAGCAGCCCCACTTCAAAATAGCCGAACTAACCCTTTAAGTGTCCTTTTTGCAGCTCACAGTGATGATCTGTATCTGTGCGTCTTTTCACCACTAAACATCTTACACTTGTTCTGTCTTCTTTTGGCTTTATCTACCCGTAGAGCCCTGTCTTTTCACTTTTCTCTCTTTCTTCATATTTATGCCATATGTCCTGCCTCAAAAACAAACCTGAACACATTTCCTATATATATTCTTTATCTGACAATTACATAACACTCAAGAGACTGTCGGATTCAGCCAAGGCCGAGCAATCTCAGTGGTTCTCAGCCACTTTCTGCACTTCAGCGTGTGGGCACTCAGAACTACAAGAGGCTAGGGTCTGACACATGGCAGAGATAATCAGACTTCTTCTCTGGAGGTCATTAGAATTAAACAGCTGAAACAGCCTCTTGGAAACTAATTTATCCCTCGTGATGCAGACAAAGGCAGAGGTCTTACCCATGTTGTACTTTGCTTTGGTGCATCTCGTCCTCTTCAGCACCTCATAGACCTGAAAGAAAAAAACATGAAAATCTGATGTAAGCACCACAGATGGCAAATGTTCGATCCTTGAAGAGTTATTTAATTCAACATGCATAAACGGATACACTATCTGCAGTTTGTTATGCTGTTTCAGTTTCCCTCTTCAATTTACAATACTGATCTCAACAGTCTCATCTGTACTAGATGAAATACAGAAACAGCTTTATTTATTAGGGCTCTTTTATTTGTTTATGAACAAATTTGTTTATGTAAGTCATGAGGGGGGACATGCCTAAGTGTTTTAGCTGTCCCTGGTCTTCCATATGAACAGCACTGCCTGTATCTTTGACTCATTGCAGATTACTCCTTGAGTAGAGACTGCAGATATACGTGTTTGTGTTATTGTGATATTTAATCTGCCTTTTTGGGGTTTTGAATGAAGTTGTTAGAAGTTAAAAAGGTTCTGTCACGTTTTCATTCCTGTTGGGCTCATCATGAAGCGAGGGCTCGCTGCTGCGTTGTGTGTGATATTGCAGACATGTGACTCACAAAGTTAATCATATAAAATGGACCACACAAACATGATGCCTGTTGAAGGTTTTGTGCTTTTCTGATGCCATAGGGCTGATTTTTGTGTGCTCCTTTTTGTACTAAATATTGTGATTTTCCTTGATGCTGCAGAGACTTCGATTTGAGGTGTCGGATGAAGTCTGTAAAGCCGAGCTTTATCTCTGAGCACCTACTGTACCCTCATAAACACCTCTCTGCTTCATCATTAGCATGTGGCTAATGTTTTTAAAGTCATCTTTATAATTTCACTTTAGCATCCTGGATACCGCAGTCCTTGGTGTCATTTGCACTGGTCACCAGAGGGTGCATGCAGATGTTGGTGTAAAGAAAGGGAGGGGATGAATATGCCACTCCTCACACAATCATCTCAATGATTTTTAGGTTGACAGTCCAGGACTCAATAAAAACGGGCACGCAACCCATTTTAGGTTGGAACCCAAACTTTGGGAAAGGCTGTGGTAGAGAAAGCGAGGGCGGTCAGTTAACAACAAAGAAGTGAGTAAAAGAAAGAAGTAATTTTCTGATTTGTTTGCAGAGTTTGGAAGCACCGACACCATCATACATGCTAACCTGACATGCCGGATAGACAGCTGATATATCTACAGGACATATTTCACTGGTCCTTCTGGACATCAGCCCACAGAATGTGTTTGGGGAGAACACAACTGATTAAAAGTATATCCAGAAGATGATAGGACCATATTACACTAAGTAAGGGCCAACGAGACAATAACGTGAAGAGCTGCTCCCGCCGAGGGGTAGTACACTTGGTTGGTGATCAGAAGATCGCAGGTTCAAGCCCTGCTCCAGCTGCAATGTGTGTATGAAAGGGTGTGAATGTGTTAGTTGATACTGATGGACAATTGACAGAGAGACTAGAAAAGTGCTATTTAAGCACAAGTCCATTTACCATTCCAAGTATGTAACAAAAACCCATTTTAATCCAACTCTCACTAAAACCTGTTGGGACAGGAGCAAAGACAGCTTTTCTTATTGGAGGGTTCCTGTCAGTGCCCCTTGAAGGACACAGCGGCCGTAGATATTAGTATGGATTAGCTCCGCTGAAAGCAGGGAGTGACTGGCAGTCTCTGACAAAAAATACATTCAATCACTTTCAAGCATTTACTGACAGACTCTGCTCTTCACAGTCACTTTGATTGGAAAGTCGTCCTGATGGACTTGAAACATACCCCATGGATTTGTAAAAGGCAATCTTGTGTCAGGTCACAGGTCTGTCATCAAAGTACACATATATACGTGTAAATGTAGCGTCTGTTTCAAACAGACAGAAGGCAGATTAAGAGACGCCTATGGTAAATGGTAAATGGACTTGAGCTTATATAACACTTCTCTAGTCTTTGGCTACTCAAAGCCACTTTGGTTACATCTACACATTCACTCCCAAGGACACATCATCATGTGACACCTGGAGCTGGGCTTGAACCTGCAACCTCCCAATCACTGCCAAAGTGCACTATCAGACTGCACCACCTGGTCCCTAAAAGATCATCTCTACAGCCCAGGGAGCAGACGTTTGATTTCAGGCTTATGTCCCTGCACAAATGCTGAGACCCTTTAAAAACTGCAGATATAAAGCTGAGTAATAACTTAGAGCAAACCTGCTGCATACCAACAGCCTGTGAATAAAGACATAAATACATTTATGCTTGTATTGTCATAACTGAGTTTAACACACAGCCCCTCACTCTTTTAATGTGAAAAACTGCTGTGAACTATGGACATGAACAAGATAGTTTAGGGATGTGATCTGAGCTTTGTGCTGGCTCATTTTAAGAGTGAGCTGGTGTTTAGTGAACTTTTATAATGTGCAGACTCGATATCTAAATAAATAAACCGGTTCAGGACCCAAAGGTCATTTTTGTTTCTAAGTTAATGAAATAGGTATTATTATCATTTGACTTGTAGTATTTGATCAATATTAAGCATTCTGGTGCCATGACAACATAACTGAGCATGTTTGGTCTTAAAGAAAGAATTTATTGAGGAGCTGGAGTGTAATTGTTTCATAAGAACAGTAACTTTACTAAAGATGGAGGGGTAATTGTTCACCTCAGAGAGGCTGCTGATCAGCTCAGAGTAAAACACAGTTTTATTGATGGAGCTCAGGCTGGAGAAGCTCCACCGATAATGAGAGAACAATCCCATTATCCAGTAATTAGTCAGAGCCGGCACAGGCCTGTGTGCGGGCATGTGTGTGGGGTGGACGCAGCAGAGCATGTGAGATGCAGAGTCATGATTGATTGAATTAGTTACTGTCATGGATCTTATTGGCTACAAACGCAGGGTCTAGGGTAACTCAAAGGAACTGTAAAAGTGCAAAATGCAGAGATTTCTCACTGAAATGTCCAAATTTAATGAAAAAAAAAAGAAATACATAGATGTTTGTTTTCACACAAACATGTCAAACACTTTTCAGTATTCATTTTGACCATGGAAACAGTGCACTCAGACACTGCCCCTGGAGGCTGCCGCCCATCCCTGTATCTCATTCATGTTTTGTGCAGCTTACCTGTGATGGATCATGATTATTCTCTGACAACGGCTTCTTGTTTTGTCACACAAGCTATGACTAATGACTAATAGGCTGGAGGCTGAAGGGCCATTACTTCAAGGGGCCTCAAAATCAGTCATTACATGTGAGCGTAACATCTTTCTTTAATTCCATTGCTAGGGCATATTTATATGTACTGCACACTGTCCTAAAGCACAAACAGGTCACTGGCTATGTTTACATGCAGTCATCAATTCTTTCATAACAGGAATTTTAGTAATAACCCGGTTGCGCACAGCCATGTAAACACCAAAAACCCTTTTGAAAAACCCAAAAATCACCCCTGGGTTTCTACTTTTCTAACCCAAATATTTGGTCATGTATACGCCGATCGGGATATCCTCATCGAAAGGAACATTAATTTGTGATCTGCGCATGTTCTTTTCGCAAGGAATCTTGGTCTTTTGAGTACAGGAAGTACTTGTTGTAAAATGGCACAGCTCTGGCTCGATTTCCTATTTCTTCACGTTCTCGTCTTCCATTAATGAAGAAATTGACAAAGAATAGAGTCAAGTACTGGCCGTGGGTCAGTACCAGCACCAAAGTGCAAACGAAGCCGACTGCTACCTGCTCCAGGCTGTTCATTATCCGCCGTGCTGCTGCTATTGTTCTCGTTGCTATTGGATACAGGAAGAAGAAGCGGAAATGACGCACATTGCGTCATGACGTTCTCCGTGCTTCAAGATGTTGTCCATGCATCGCTGTTTTGATCGGGATACCATGTATAGAGGAATAACCCTGTTTGCTCACGCATGTAAACGGGTAATGCTTCAGAAACTGGAATATTTACCTTAACCCGAATATTGACCGCATAAAAACATAAGAATCTGATGACAGGCTCATCAGATTTTTAACTGTGTTCAAACTGTCAAAACTCACTCACTGGCCATTTTATTAGCCACTCAGTCAATTCATTTGGCTGGTAGACAAGACTTGAAGATGGCACGGTTGTTGGTGACAGATATTCTGATCTGAGTATTTCAGAAACTGGGGACCTACTGGGACTTTAACATATCAGGTGATGGGAACACTGTGGTCACCAACAACACCACCAGACCCACACCAGTCAACCACGCCACCCTCAAAGTCCCTCAGATTGCCTTTCTCCTTCCTTCTGAATACCAGTTTGAAACTCAGCAGGCCATCTTGACCATGTATCCATGCCAAAATGCACTGAGTTGCTGCCATGTAACTGGCTGTTATGTTGCATTTTCTTTCATGAGCAGTTAAATGGGTGTACCTGATAAAGTGGCTACAGAGTGCACACAGGCAGTCCAGGCAGAGCGCTCTCTCTCTTCTGGTTACACTGTCAACAAAATCTATACTATAACAGTATTTTACTGTTTATTTTACAGATTTTTTCATGTATTTTAAAATAACCATTAAAATCACAAAAATAGACCATGATTTTACATGCCAAATGTAAAATAACATAAAATCTTTGTAACTGTGAAAAACCACTATAATTCTGTTCTTTTACAAAAAAGACCCATTAAAATACATTCACAAATGTATCGTTATCTTACAAACATTTATCTGTTATTTTGGAGATTAAACTGTTAAATACAACATTAAAACTGTTAAAAAAGAAACACATAAAAGTAAATTAAAAATAGTAAAAGAACTATTTAATTGTAATTTTACTAGAATTTTTTTTCTTAATTTTACTAGAATTTTTTTTTTTTAATTGACTGATATCTTCATTGAAAAAAACCACAATTACTGTATTTTCCTAGACGGTAACATTTATTAACATTATATTAACACTTGATTTGAAATAACGTCTGGAGAGACACAGGAAAAGAGCAAAGCAAAGAATAACATGCAGAGCAAAGAGGTAAACTTGAACTGCTGCAGCAAGGATTAGCTTTTGCTCATGGGGAATCAGCACAACCAAGTGAGCTATAGCTTATAGCTTTTTTTAAATAGTTTTAAAGTTGAATTTAACAGTTTAATCTCCAAAATAATAGATAAATAATTGTTAAATAACCTATAGAGAACTGGAGACCAAGAAAAAAAAGTGTCTGCACAGACTGGAGCTGGTAAACGGTAAAAACAGCCTGAAAAAAAATAAATTTACATTTGATATGATCTATAATTGACAGTAAATTGTTGCAATTGTAAACCCAATATCTAGTTTGTCAACAGTTTTTTGACATCTTTTGAAAGATAAAGTATTTTATGTGTTTTATACTGTGGGCGGCACAGTGGCACAGCAGGTAGTACACGTGCCTCACAGCAAGAAGGTTGCTGATTCGATCCCCGGGTTGGGGACACTTCTGTGTGAAGTTTGCATGTTCTTCACGTGCATGCGTGGGTTCTCTCCGGGCACTCCAGCTTCCTCCAGACCCAAAACATGCTCATTGGGTTGATTGGTGACGCTAAGTTGCCCTTAGGTATAAGTGTGAGCATGAATGATTGTCTGTCTCTCTATGTGGCCCTGCGATTGACTGGCGACCGGTTCAGGGTGTACCCCGCCTCTCACCCAGTGACAGCTGGGATAGGCTCCAGCTCCCCTGCAACCCCAAAAGGGATAAGCGGTATAATGAATGAATGAATGTTTTATTCTGTTATATTACATCAAATATAAATGAATATACAGCCTTTTCACAAAAAAAGATGTCATTGAAACCAACTAATAACAGCACATTTCCGTAAATTCAAACATTATTATTCATATAACAACATTTATTAATCATATTTATAGGTGTTTTCATTGTTTTAAAACATGACAATTTTTCATATTTAACATTAAAAACAACCTTAAAAAAAGGCAAAATCTCCTGAAAATTACAACTATAAAATGTATCTTAATTGTGGAAAATTATCGTATTTTGATGAGAATGGTATTTTTTTGGCGCCCCAGCTGCCAGAAAATTACAGGGTTTTTTTTACAGTGTAGTATATAACTAAAGATTAGGGATGCACTGTTCAGGCTTTTTTTTTGGCCAATATGATCACCTGTTAGTGAGGTCGGCCAGCACCGATATGGCTTTTTTAACGAGTGGTCAAAAGGTTTTCTCGACAAAGCAAAACAAAAAGATCTCAAGGACCAATGCATCTATTATCCTACAGTAAGACGTCTGAATTATGCAATAAAACAACTCATTCAATGTGAATTATTAATATGACAGACTTAATGGACTGAAGACAAAGTTTTGGAGACTCTGCTGCAGTTTATTTAGGAGGAGGACAGAGCATCAGGAGCATCAGGGGCATCAGGAGCATCAGGAGCACCAGGAGCACCAGGAGCATCAGGAGCATCAGGAGCATTAGGAGCACCAGGAGCATCAGGAGCATCAGACGAGCAGATGGTGTCCACAGCTAAATATGGGGTTGATGTTCAGGTGATCAGTGGTAGGTGTCTGTGTTTACAGGCATTAGTTCAGATCACCTGATCATGTTTTTTTCATAAAAAAATGACACTGATTGGCTGATACAAGCGGGGCACCTTTACTGAAGATCATGAAGTTTCCTCTTAAAGCCCCAAAAAGCATCAGAATATTTTCTCAACAGCTCACAGTGACTCTGAGCTTAATGAGGAGGGGTCTTGTAATTGTCTTTGCTCTGGACCTCCACATTAATGAAACAGCCTCTGTCTTAACGACAGTCCAGCTGGAGTTGGTTTTCATCGGGGGCTTTGGGGGTTGGGAGGGTGGGGGGTGGAGAAGCTGGATCAATCAGATGATCCATGATTCCCTGCAACCCTTCATGTCATCTTTTGCTATTAGTGTGATGAAGCGGCCCCTCGTGGCTCTGTTTACAGACTTTCCATCAAAAGAAGTGCTTTTAAGAGTGCACAGAAGTGTTTGAATCTTTATGCTACGCTGCATAAAACCGAAAAATAGTTAGTGTAATCCTCCTGTCAGACTTGAAATGATCACCTGAATGTGTTTTTCTGTGTGCGAACTCTGCACATGCTTCATTTTAACTGTTCTGCTCCTTTACAAGCCTTTACAGGTTTCCCTTTTTTTTTTAAACACATTTTAACTCCTGTAGCAATTCATTTGATTTTATTAGAATTTCAAAAATACATATTTTGGTTATATTTACTAAAAAAGAACCATTTCTTGCACTCAGGGGGACATCATTCGTCATATTCTCCCACAGATTTGCTGTATGTGTTTCCTGTCACGTATCATTTGGCCACCTTGAGCTGGTTTAAAGTTTCTTCGTGTACTCTGTGCATGTGTTTTGGCTCTCTGAGTCTGCAGGTGAGTCGAGCTGCTTCAGCTGACTGAGTGATTGACTGTGTGAGTGCGGAGGCTGTTCACAGGAGATGATTGATTTCAGCCTCCAGGCTCGGAGTTTTTTGGTTTCTTCTCTCTCCAGAAGGCTTTCCTCTCTTCACTTTCAACCAGACAGCCCTTAAAAACATCATTGTAATGAAGAGGATCTGGTTGATCAATGCCAGTTGGAGGCATTTACCTTTCACCTTTTTGTAATCCAGAGTTGGGCTGTCCAGAGTGAACTATGTCCACATTTCAGTATCAAAAACATGACCTCTGTCATACGTTCAGTTTGTTTTATTCTTTCTGTTCAGTGAGTTCTTTGCAGAGGCAGCTGAGTGTGTTCAGCTCTGCAGAACTCTGACGATGCAGCACGTGTCATGGTACGGTATATATATCATGTGGTGTGTACAGCATTTATCATATCCTACTCTTCTGTATCCTCCCCTGTTCTATTCTTTCACATTGTAGACTTTAAATCAGAGGTGGAGGAAGAATCTTAGTCAACACTAAAGCTTCTTAAACCTGCAGTAGCTCTACAGCCTCAGGTCAGTGATGGTGAAACACCATCTTGAACATCTGCAGTCATGTTTGTGTCTGTGAAGTCTTTATGTCACATTATTCAGATGTTTATTATTGTGGATCTTTTTATCAGATTCTCCCTAAAACTTTTGTCACAGTTGCTCCTCCATCACTCTGCTGACTCTGTCACATTCTTTATGTCTCTACACTGATGGGCGATGTGCACGTTCAGTGTGCTGAACTGATGCGTGGTGGCCATCATGCATAAACATAAAAACATCAAGTATATCTCTAGCCTTTGACTCCAAGTGAGGAAACAGATTCCTCCTTTACAGATGATTCATTGCCTCATTAATATCAATAATCAGTTTATGGGCTTAATCATCCCTTGGAGGTCTCCTTTGGCGTGATCTTTGTTTTGTTATTGATGGTCCTATTAAATCACAGAATTAACAGTGAGGCCGTGGCTACTTCTGCTGATTAGCTGCCATGATCAAAATTCAACCATGTGTAGCTTTGGGTTCTTAGGTACTAGCTTTTGCTCTGCATCAAATGATAAAATGAAATGTCTTTGGATGTTTCCTTTGGATGGTTTCATGTTCACACTGTCGAACTGTTTATCAGGCCAAAGCACACAGCAATGAGAAGCTGTCCTCCCTTCATTACAGTTCAGCCTGCTTTTCTCACTGTGAAGGTAAGCAATACTATGTTTACTGGACACACCCTATGGGACACTAGTTAGTGCTGTGCACTAACTTGGAGCAGAGAGAGGGTCAAAGGTCAAATGCTTCATTCAGGTTTTGGCTGATAAGCACATTCATCAGTGCCTGACACAGTGTGGTACAAAAGTTAAATTTAGTGCAGAGAGCTGGGATTTTTTTTATAACATTTAATTTTGACCATTTATGATTTTGTTTGATGATCAGAGGACAACAAAGAGCAGGTTACAGGAAGAGAGGATGGGGAATGACATGCAGGAAAGGGGCCATAGGCTTAATTTAAAACATGGACCACACATCAAGAACCACAGCTGCTGTTCGTAGTGTGGCAGACTATACCTCATACTGGTGTTATGGTTTGACATGAGGCCATGTTAACTGGTGTTGATTGTCATTCTTTAGGCATTACCTTTTAGTCTTGTTGAGGGGGAATAAGGGGTCATAGAGCTTAAAAGTGGACTTAAGAGCATGATCCCTTTTTTTGGTTCAATGATATAATGATGTCATACTGCAACAAGCAAAAAACAGTTTCAGCTAAGGCTTAACAACATTACCTTTATGTAATATCAGAGTTTGTTTTGAATCTTAATGAAGTACAAATATCATTTTGTCTTATTATGTTGCACGAATAAGGATAAAGGTTGCCAGTGGCGAAGTGTAAATGCAGGGCTGATATTCCAGGAACATTGCTTGACCACATTCTAAGTTTTTTTATACAGTTTTCTATAGTAAATTTAGACTGTTGCTGTGGTGTTCTTGCAAAGGCTTGAACAGAGATGCTTTCAGTAAAATTGCGATTAATTGCAAGGCCCTAACAAAAAAAACATCTGTGAGTACTCATGCCAGTGTTGATATCTGTTGTAACTACAGCAATCACAAACACAGGTCACCAGTTTACATGGTAACTCTTTACTCCACAACTCCTGCAGCACTGCGGTGAGAAACTCCTAATTTACCATAAATTCATCAACCCATTTTAATGGCAGTTCAGCTAGATGCTGCTATATTAATCAACATCATTCCTCTCTATTTTATATTCATTTAATTTTAATTTTAATATTAATTTTTAATATTGGATTGATCTCTCTATCCATGATTGCTTTGATTATAAATCTGTAGTAACTATCTTTACAACCATATAGACATGAGTATCCTCTGAAAATAAGATGCCACATCTCAAGCGGTTTACCATTCATAAATTTATATTCAACAAACATGGTGCTATATAAATAAAGATTGATTGATTGAGTCTATATTCAGCAGAGACAAATGTGATTTCATTCCCTGGATGGATACATCTCTGGATGTATATGTGTATATACAAATATATTTATTATATTTATTTGTATATGCATATATGTGTATCTATAAAATAAAGAGTTTGTTTTCAGCCTGCTCTATTGTAAAATGTCTTGAGATATTACTTGTGATGAACTGGTGTTACACAAATAAAGATTGATTGATTGATTGATTGCCAGTGATACGCAGAAGTGGACACTCATCTGGTGAGAGGAGAGGTTTATGTGATAAAGAATAAACTGCACTTTCTGAATGTGAGGCAGCAGAATGATTAAATTTATATTGTTGTTGAGTTCTTTGAGGCTCTTCTAACAAAACAGTGAGTGATGTCAGCCCATCACCTTGTTTATGCTAATCAGTTCCTAGTCACTGAAAGTGTTGCAAACACCCGACTGGCCTAAAAACTATCATCATCCACAATATTTCATTTTGGGTTGTAAGTGAAGTTGCCTGGTAGCCATTTTACTACAGCTACTCCTCTGACTGCTGATGCTGCTTCTACTTCATTGCAGCGTGATGAGTCAATCTGTTGGCCTGTTTGTTTTGGCTGATTATGTTCTTACTGCTAACAAACAGCTCCTGGGTTAAAAAGAAACTGAACAGAGATGACCTCTCCTCAGCTGTTTATGCTGGCTGACAGACAGACAGTTCAATACGTACTGGATTTATTCCACAGGTCCATCAGGCAACAGCCCAACCAAAGTGTTTGGGGAGAGCAGAACCTTCAAGGTCATTGGATAATTGTTTTGCCAATCACATTTTAAGCCTATCAGATGATGGTGTAGGCAGGCACACCATGGACTTAGGTACAAACGAGACAAGAGGCAAGACATTTTAGAAAGCAAACTCTCATGAAAACCTGAGCAAATATATATATTTTACATCAAGAAATTCTTTTGTTTTTGTCTTTGCTCTTTTATGAAGAAATGTGGCCCAGCTCTGATGAAACTTCCACTAAAGCAGGAGGCATCTGTGCTAATCTGTGTACAGGCAGCCATCACCCATACTCGTCATGCTCAGAGCTACAGCCTCTTCCTCCTCAAAGAACTCTGTCACACACGTATGTGCCCAGAGCTGCTGCACTGCACATCTTGATAGAAAGCACTTGACAAAAGAACGTCTTTTGGCACCACAAACAACAAAGGGAATAGTAGTAAAAGCTACAATCACACAAATGTTACTGCATAATACGCTACCCTGTGATTCACAGCAGCCTTAAAAAGTGTGCACACCATGTTGTTCAAACATGCTTCATCCACTCAATAAAACAACCAAAGAAACAAAAGACAGACAAAATTCCTCTCAGGTACGGCCTGTAGTTTCTCCTTAGCCAAAAAAAAAAGTGAAATACTTACGATTGAGCTCCTGGTCTTGCTGTCAAAGAATTTATCCTGGTCAGAGAGGTCAAATCTGGAAACACAGAACAGCACAGATGTTTAGTTTAAAGGTCCCATATTATGCAAAAAAACACTTTCCTAAGGCTTTTAAACAGACTTTTGGGTATGTGCCCTTCCTCCCAGCCTACAGTCTACAGCTGCAGAAATGTAATGTTTGTGGATATACTGTTACGTAACAAGCATTTTATTTGCATAAGCCTACGTCAACCTGAGTAAAATTTCTGAGCATAGCGCCGCCATGTTGTTCACATTTTTAGCGAGAGATCTAGACACCATGTCTAGACCCAAAACCTATCGCTGCTCGGTTGTTGGCTGTTAACAGCCACATATATCTTCACATATACAAAACCCAAAACCAGTGAAGTTGGCACGTTGTGTAAATCGTAAATAAAAACAGAATTCAATGATTTGCAAATCCTTTTCAACTTATATTCAATTGAATACACTGCAAAGACAAGATATTTAATGATCGAACTGAGAAACTTTATTTTCTTTTGCAAATAATCATCAACTTAGAATTTAATGGCAGCAACACATTGCAAAAAAGTTGGCACAGGGGCATTTTTACCACTGGGTTACATCGCCTTTCCTTTTAACAACACTCAGTAAACGTTTGGGAACTGAGGAGACCAATTTTTGAAGCTTTTCGGGTGGAATTCTTTCCCATTCTTGCTTGATGTACAGCTTAAGTTGTTCAACAGTCCGGGGTCTCTGTTGTTGTATTTTACGCTTCATAATGCGCCACACATTTTCAATGGGGGACAGGTCTGGACTACAGGCAGGCCAGTCTAGTACCCGCACTCTTTTACTACGAAGCCACGCTGTTGTAACACGTGCAGAATGTGGCTTGGCATTGTCTTGCTGAAATAAGCAGGGGCGTCCATGAAAAAGACGTTGCTTGGATGGCAACATATGTTGCTCCAAAACCTGTATGTACCTTTCAGCATTAATGGTGCCTTCACAGATGTGTAAGTTACCCATGCCTTGGGCACTAATACACCCCCATACCATCACAGATGCTGGCTTTTGAACTTTGCGCCTATAACAGTCCGGCTGGTTCTTTTCCTCTTTGGTCCGGAGGACACGACGACCACACTTTCCAAAAACAATTTGAAATGTGGACTCGTCAGACCACAGAACACTTTTCCACTTTGCATCAGTCCATCTTAGATGAGCTCGGGCCCAGCGAAGCCGGCGGCGTTTCTGGGTGTTGTTGACAAATGGCTTTCGCTTTGCATAGTAGAGTTTTAACTTGCACTTACAGATGTAGCGACGAACTGTAGTTACTGACAGTGGTTTTCTGAAGTGTTCCTGAGCCCATTTGGTGATATCCTTTACACAGTGATGCCGGTTTTTGATGCAGTACCACCTGAGGGATCGAAGGTCACGGGCATTCAATGTTGGTTTTTGGCCTTGCCGCTTACGTGCAGTAATTTCTCCAGATTCTCTGAACCTTTTGATGATATTACGGACCGTAGATGATGAAATCCCTAAATTCCTTGCAATAGCTCGTTGAGAAATGTTGTTCTTAAACTGTTCCACAATTTGCTCACGCATTTGTTCACAAAGTGGTGACCCTCGCCCCATCCTTGTTTGTGAATGACTGACCATTTCAGGGAAGCTGCTTTTATACCCAATCATGGCACCCACCTGTTCTCAATTAGCCTGTTCACCTGTGGGATGTTCCAAATAAGTGTTTGATGAGCATTCCTCAACTTTCTCAGTCTTTTTTGCCACTTGTGCCAGCTTTTTTGAAACATGTTGCAGGCATCAAATTCAAAATGAGCTAATATTTGCAAAAATAACACAGTTTACCAGTTCGAATGTTAAGTATCTTGTCTTTGCTGTGTATTCAATTGAATATAGGTTGAAAGGGATTTGCAAATCATTGTATTCTGTTTTTATTTACGATTTACACAACGTGCCAACTTCACTGGTTTTGGGTTTTGTAGACCAATCTTGTGAAACACCATAAGTTGACGAGCCGCCATTACTGCGGTGGTAAAAGTCCTGTAACTAGCATACGTTTGAATGAGAGTGATCATTTTTTTTGTTTTATCACCATAAAAAAACTTGCCACTGGGAGAATGTGTGATGTTTTAGGGTGCCAAAACAGTAGTCGAAAACTACAACTATTGAAAAAAATTGAGTGTTACAAGCACAAGCCGTTACTTCGGGAGGAGTGTCCCTGCCTGACACCTTATGGACTGCACAGGTTCCCCTCCCCGGCGGGCGGAGGGAGCCGCTATTCGTCAACAGTGGAACAAAAACATAAACAGAAAGGACTTTGTCCCCAATAAGAACAGCATGGTAAGTTTTCATTTTAAGTTGTTAATCATTTCATGTAACGATTACTTTTTTGAATCTGCCAAGACTTTTGATAAAACCAGTAGCATTGTTTAGCTAGTGAAGCTAGCGTTAGTTTTTTTAGACTCTTCAAGTACTGAAGCACCCTTAAAATTTCCCCTCAACGCCATAAAAATAACAAAGGGGTTGCTAAAAAATTTTTTTTTAACACTGACAGGTATTTTGTGAAAACATTTGAATTTCCCAACTATTTTGTCAGTAACAACCCACCTTGCTCACTTAGTTTAATGCAAAAGCCACTGTCGGTAGATAAACAGAACGGTAACAACAGGGAGCTGTGAGTTGCTGAAAATGTTAAGTATGGAGTCATAAAATTGTGTAAATGTTGAATATTAGAAGCCTAGCTCTAGCTAAAAACATTAGCAGCCCCCCATTCAGGTGGCTTAGCACTCCGATTCGATGGCTAACGTCAGCATTTTACACCATAGAATCCAGTTTAATGTTGATGAGCAGAGACCAGAGCAGCGTGACTTTTTGAATAGAGGGTTAAAAACAATAATTACTTTTTAATAACGGTTGAGTCGCAAAATTCCAAATAATATTCAGTGCCAGGAAGTCCTCTCTGTTATACTGATAGAAATAGGAGCCTGAAAAAATAAAACACAGCAGTAATAATGATATAAGAACATCATTTGCATTGATTTGTGGAAAATATTTCTTATGTGCCATCATTACAGAATATTTCATAATTTCACAGTGTTATCATTGGGAGTATTGATATTATGTTTATCAATCTTGTAAACAGCCAATCAGGACGGAGCTGACTATCTATGGTCAAAACTTATCAATAGTGTGTTCCTCAGTTTTCCCACACAACCTAATGCTTTCTTCTATGAATTAGAAACTTTTTATCATTTTATAGCGTGGAATACCATCCTGATTGTGGAAAGAAAATGGCCTATTGTTATCACAGAAACATAGTACAGTAAAAATGACAACATATCTGTATTAAAAATGCTAGAGCTGAGGGAAAGAGGTACTGGCAGAAAAAAAAAAATTCTAATAAACCATTTTTATCTCAGGCTTAGGGAGACTCTTAAAATGTTTACTCCGTTAAATGAACATTTCAGACTTTAAATGTTAGTACAATTCTCATTGTCCTTTGATTAATGGCCTACTTTTTTATTTCTTGTTCCTTTTTAAAACAAATGTGTGTTCATTTGTTTCTCGCACCTGCCCTGTGCTGCACCTGCGCCATGCCAAAGGGGTGTGTTCAGAGCATTTTGCAAGTTTCGTGCACGGCGCAGTCGGGCGCAGCGAGGCGCACCCATGCCTCCGTTTTTCCCACTGGCCCAAGCAGCAGAGAGGGAGGAGAGGAGGCGTGAGTGGGTTTAACACAGCCAAGTGTAATCTTGATCAATCAAATGAACGCCTCTCCTCGCCTTTAAATGTGCTGCAGGCGAGCGCAGCGACAATGTCACTTTTACAGCAACTGGGAGAGCGCAGGGGCCACCGGGCCGCGCACCGGAGGACACGACGCGTGTCACCGTGTGGACCACCTCGTGGGACAGATATAATCTGTTCCTGTGTCATAATAGGAGTACAAAATTAAGTGATAATTTCATTTAAACACAGCAGCAGACTAATCCATTCATCATGCTTGTGATCCACCTGCGCTCTGGTCTGTCATCGCCAAATAGCAGAACCTTTGGTGAAATACTCTCTCAATATCTCCTCCTCATCCTCCTTGCAATAATGTACTCCATCTTTTTAGATCAGTTGAGAGAAGCCGGATACTCCGTATCGGATGATGTGGCTGTTTGTGGTTGGCTGAGAGATGTGAACTCATTAGTTTGCGTCACTCTTCCAGCTGCCGTCAGGTTGAGTTTCCATTATGACAAACGTCTCTGATCTGACATCAGATGTGACGGGACGGTTAATATAGATACAAATGTATATGCTGGTTCAGACGGTTACATTAAATAGTGGTTGCTGTGATTGTTTATTGCAATGAAATGTGCCTGACACTCTGGATACCTGCCTGTGAGGTTTTGGTGACGTGTGCACACTGTGCGTCTGTCAGCCAAATTACCACTGGTTTTTTGGCACGAAATTGTCACTGTGCCAAGCTGAATCTGTCAACACCTCCTCCTGGTGCGCCGTCACACCCAACTTGGTGCAGCTGGTCTACCAAATTGCCAAATTGGCTGCGCACAGCAATGCGCATTACCACTGTGCGGGGTGTGCCAGGCTTCGCCACCCTGAGTTGCGCCAGGAAATTAGGGCCCCAAGTCACACAATCTGACACTCAAGTGAACACTGAGGACATGGAAGAAATAATTCCTTCACAGAAGTGTGATGTTGGAATCCAGTGGCCAGAAAGTAATGAACACGACTACAGTTCAAACAAGTTAATGACAGACAGCTCTACAACTGCCCCATCAGTCTCAGCCTATGACTTGGATGACAAAGATTCAAAGTTTTTCACAGGAATAGGTTTCAGCAGTTTCTGGCAACTTCTTTTTGCCCTTCAGGCTTTTCTTAAGAATAACCAAGGTGGCTCTTCATGACCAGTTGTTACTTGTTCTAATGAGACTTGGTCTTTGATTGATGTTTACGGACTTGGGTAAACGGTTTGGAATAAGCAGGAGCGAAGCCTGTGGGATCTTTATGTTCTGGAGACCAGTGCTACCAAGTTCATGAGAGAGAAAGTAATAGCATGGTTGCCCAGAGACACTCTAAACAGAATCCGGCCATGTTGTTTTTGTGAAAATTATCCGAAAGCAACATGCATTATAGATTGTACTGAGATATTTGTTCAAAGGCCAAAGAATCTAAGAAGACGATCCCAAATATTTAGCAACTACAAACATCACAACACTTACAAAGCCCTATATTGTATTGCTCCCAATGGTTATGTCATGTTTGTTTCTAAACTGTATGGAGGAAGAACAAGTGATACTTTTATAACAAAGAACAGTGGTTTCCTGATCACCTGATACCAGGTGATCAAATTTTAGCAGATCGTGGATTCACTATCACAGATACACTGCCCCCAGGAGTGACTCTAGCTCTTCCAACGTTTACACACGGTTGCAAAGAACTCTTTCAACATGAAGCCACAGAAACCCGTCGCTTGGCAAATGTCAGAATCCATGTTGAGCGTGCTATATTACAATTAAAAGGCTTTACAATTCTGAGCCATGTAATACAGTAAAACATGTTGATGACATTGTTAGTATTTGTGCAGGGATGTGTAACTTAATGCCTCAGTTAATTCAAGAGGAGGCTGAGAAAGAGTATACATTTAAAATATTAACATACTAAACATTGCCAAAGACTTTCAGAACTACTGGTAATGCACTTTGCAGTTTCAGGGAACATTTATTGTACATACGCAAACCCCACAAATACATTTTGTGAATTCATTTTTGAAATGTTACACTGATATGTTTTAAAACAAAAATGTGGGCTCTGGTGTCATGGACAGTGGAACAGCTGTGATATCCATAGTAACATACTTTCATGAATGTTGTGGTTTACTCAGGTTTTTTCTTCAAAAAGGTTTTGAAACGTTTTTTAACTTTTAACTTTTTTCCTGAAAAATATATGAAAAGAGAAGCATACAGTCACCTCCATGAGCTTCATATTTAAAGATAAAAACATGTAAAAAAGGTTAAACCATTGCTATAAAAAAATGATCAAGTCATTTTGATAGAAACAAATGTTAACGAGTACATATGAAGGATGTTGTTTGTTTTAAGTGCTCAATGTTTCATCTATGAAGTAAATTTTGTGCTAAATTTACTCTTTTGAGTTCTAAAACTACAGTCCTTGGACTTTCACTACTCCATGTACCATTCTTGTTGCTATTGCTGGGAGCAGATGTCCAAAGCAAACCTTTATCAGATGATGAATTTTCTCTGTAGTCCAGTTTTTGTTATATGGCACATCCACAATAACATGCTCATTTGGTGTCCATATCAGCAACTTGCAATTTTTTTTCTTTGAACAGTGCATTGCCTTTTGGACCTGGTAAACCTATCCTGAGCCTGATGCAGTTTCTTTGAGAATGTAGTGTCCATTAGTTTGTTTTACATCATATTTGTCTGATGAAATCATTTTCAGCAGGCTGCCACCATGTAAGGCCAGCCTCTTCAATGTTGGGCACTTAATTTCAAGGATGGCGTCGGAGTCGATGATTCCATCGAGGCTTGCAGCTAGCCAGTTCTCACCCTTGTCCACGACAAGATCTGCAGTCTCCACTGTTTTTCCTGTGTTCTTCTCAAAAGATGGCTTAGCCAAAGGCTCTGAAGCCTGACCATACCTAGTGGCAGTGCTCCCAACAAACTTGGCATTAAGTTTTCTTTCCACCCAGCTAGTTGGGTTGGTTTTTATTGGAACTTCAGATTCCTCGCTGCTAGTTATTCTAATTTTTCTCTGGTCTACCCAAAATTGACAGTTCTGCCCCTTTGTTTTTGATTCTGTTTTTTCCCTTACATCTTTCTCGCATGTTTCATATTTTTCAAAAAAGTCATTGCAGAGTTTACACTTCTGTTCAGCACACTGAGCATGCTGTATGGTTTGTGAAGTGTCTGCATGTGCATGTGCAGTCAACATAGTTCCAGGTATACTGGCTAGACCTGCCAATTCAGGAGGTGAAAAGTGTTTTGTAACATCTCCATCAGTCTCAAATGCTGTAGCTTGGACCTTCATACTTTTACTGGGTTCATGGGCTGGTCCTTGTGTGTTCTCTACTGTATCTGGCACCACATTTTTCCAGGAGGTTTGTTCCAGGCACACACTTAGTCAGTGCAGGCAGTGCCTGTAAAGCCCAGGGGTTCAGCTTGTTTTACTTTGTAAAGAAGAGCTGGTGTATGACTGCAGCATTTTCCTCTATTGGCCATGCAGTCACAATTCACACCCACCACTGTGCCCTCCCTCCTCTGCAGAGTTATTTCAACGTTATGGTGATTGTTGATAGTCTGAGAGTATCGAACTGGTCCCCTAAGGGTGATGTGTTCATCATCTGGTAGCGTATGTAAGATCTGGCCAACCCATCCGGAGCTCAGGTAATTTTGACCTTCTATTAGTGACCTGTAGGTGGCACTTGGCTGGTCATCACATGACAGGTGATAAATGAAATAATCTTTAATTCCTGTGAAACAACATAAAACAATTTATTCAATTGATATCTATTTGTATATCCTAACTGTTTATTTTAACTGTGTTTTTATCTGGGCTCAAGACATAGCCTACCTGCTGTTGATCATGTTTGTTCCTTATGCTACAGTATAAGGAACAACAGTTGAAGCTAGCAAAAAAATTGGCCAGATGTTGTTAGAAAGCTAGCGAAACTGTAGTAGCAATAGTTAATGTTCCAAACGATTTAAATTGAACGGCCTAGTTGCCTATTTCTATCCACATTCATAGCCAAAATATGTATATCTACCATCATCTCTAGGCCACTGTCTAACATCATCAATCCAACTATTCATCTTGCTTTCACAGCCAGCCAGGAATGGATTACTGTACTCCACTGTACTACAGCACTACTGTACTTTACTGTACTTGTAAATTAATTAATTAAATTAATAATAATTCACAATTACATACTTTATATTATTCTATACATTATTTTATATTTATTATTTGTATTTTACCAACTCTCTTTGTGTAACTATGAGGTAACGATACTCCTTCCTGTTCAGTGCCAACGTTATTGATCCACGTAAACAGCATATGGCTAATTGAATATTCATGAGATGAACGCGGAGTTGGAGCTTGTGGTTAGCATGCTCAAGGCTATCCAGGCTCACAGCAGTGGAGATGTAAAGCTGATGGAGGGATGAACAACAAAAGGACAGCACTTAACTACCAACAAACGGAGGACAACACTTAACTATAACTGAACCAGAGGACCCATTTTTCACAGCTGGATGTTAAAGTTTAAGGTGATCGTGGTTGCAGCTGAATTCATCAGGTTATGAAGATCAGAATCGTCAATGGGTGAGCAACATAGTTCATTTAAAATATGGGCTAACTGGGAGTTTACTGAAGCCATTGACTTTTTCCAGTCATTTTGGAGTTCTGGTCATGGGTTTCCTGTAGAAACAGGATGGTCAGCTCAGGCTGAGGTTGGGTTCGGTTTATCATCTTGAACTCAGGTGAACATTGTTCTGAAATGTGCGGCTCCAGCCTTGCTCTTATGAGACATGATACTGGATCAGTGTTTGTGTTTCTGTCTGTTTTGTTGCTGTTAGAGTTGTTTCTGAGTGAATACTGGAGGTTGGTCAGCCATGTGAGTCTAGCTTGAACTCTGGACCTGATTTCACATTTTTTACGTTATTTTTTAAATAGATATTTGACATGAGTAAAATCCTTAATCTGTGAAATATTAAGTTTAAGCCCTCTGTTTACAGTACTCTTATGGTTCTGTGATGTTTTGATTACAAACCTCACTGCCGCTGTCTCAGACAGCAGGTGGCAGTAGACAAGCTGTTCCACCGCAGTAATGGCGGTCGCTTATAATGGCGGCGCCCATAGATCAGCCGTAGGATTGGTCTACAGGCTACCAGCCTCAGAGGACCAAAGGGCCCAGTGGATTAATTTTATTTTTGAAGGGAATGAGCAGCTACAGTCGGCTAAAACCTGTATGTGTGTGCCAGTCACTTCACGTCCGACTGCTTCTTCAACTTCAGTTAGTTCAACACAGGACTGGGAACTAGACTTTTCCTGAATCCAGGATCAGTACCACCAAACCTGATGATGGAAATGTGGGTATTTGAATGCTGTGTAGTATTTACTTTGCTCATTGCTACGAGCTTATGCTAACAGCAGGGTGGAATGAACCAGAGGTAACTCCACATGTTTGTCAATGTTCTTGTTACTTGTTGAAAGTCTGAAGAACAAACTTCAATGTATGAACATTCCTACGTTAGCCAAGAGGAGTTGGCTGAATACAATCAGTCCTTTACCCACCCCATTACCCCTCTGTTTCCAGCTAACTTTGGCCCGGGAGGTAGCCTAAGTCGCGGCTGTGTCCCACTGCGGTGACAAGGCCGAGACTAGCATGTTGTGTGTTAGCATGCGATGTCTGGGGGAATGAGCTTCACAGTTATCTGGTAACCGGCATGAATTTGCGGGTTGTGTGTGTTCAGGAAGAGAAGTTTAACAGTTGGCTGAATATAATCAGTTATTTACCCACCCCGTTACCCCTCTGTTTGTGCTAATGTTAGTCCGTAAGGTAGGCTAAGTTGCAGCTGTCCCACTGCAGTTAGCATGTTCTGCATTAGCCTGTGATGTTTGGGGCTGTTATCCGGTAACCGTCATGAATTTGCAGTTCGTGTGTGAAGGACTGTAAGCAGCACAAGGCTGGAGCGACAGAGCGCTCGAGTTACGCTGCAGGTCTATTGCGAATTGCTCTGCTCTGGCTCATTAGCATAAAAAGGCGACTGCCCTCAAAACTAGCCGTTCTGAACAGAGGGGTTATGTGAGCATGGAAAGAATGCAGCTGTGCTTTATCCTTTTTCCCCAAAGCATGTTACTAACGTATCATGAAGACATCAAGGATCCATGTTAAACTGCAGAAAAATAGCAAAATATGGGACCTTTAAGATCCGAAGGCCTCAGACTGATGGTGTTACAATATGAAAAAAGGACTTTACCAGTAAAGAAATGAGAGAACAGTTGATTCTTCAGCATTGAGTTTGAGCCACTTTATTAGGTTCACCTGCTTAACTGCTTGTAAACACAATTTGCCAATCAGCCATTCACATGGAAGCAACTCAGTGCATTCAGGTATGTAGACGTGGTTAAGATTACCTGCAGATGTTCAAATCAAGCATCAGAATGGAGAAGAAATGGGATTTAACTGACTTTAAATATGGCATGACAGTGCATGAAGGGCTGGTCTGAGTGTTTAGGAAACATCTGAGCTATTGGGATTTTCATGGACAACCATCAAAAAGATCTAAAGAGAAGGGTCCAAAAAGAGAAAATATCCAGTGGGTAGCAGTTCATTAAGGCCTGAGGTCAGAGGAAAATGGTATGAGTGGTTCAAGTTGGTTTCAATACAGCCATTTCTAAATGCACAACACCTCAAATCTTGAAGGAGATGAGTTACAGCAGCAGAAGACCATGCCGGGTAGCACTCCTGTCAGCTAAGAACAGGAAACTGAGGCTACAATTCACATAGGCTCACCAAAGATTCAACAATAGATGATTGTAAAGATGTCTCCTGGTCTGATGAGTCTAGATTTCTGCTCCACATTCAGATGTAGGCTCAGAGTTTGGTGTGAACATCATAAAGCATGGACTCATCCTGCCTTGGATCAGCGGTTCAGGCTGCTGCTGGTGTGATGATGTGAGGGACATTTTCTTTGGGCACCTTAGTCCCACCTGAGCATGGTTTAAGCCCCTCAGCCTACCTGAGTATTGAAGCTGACCATGTTCATCCCTTTATGACCACAGTGGACCATCATCTTATGGAGACCTCCAGAAGCTCCATGTCTCAAAGCTCAGATCCTCTTAAACTGGTTTCTTCAACATGACGATGAGTTCACTACTCATGTGTTCACAGCACTCAGTTTTAAATAGTTGCTCATTTTCAGTACAAAACCAGTGCAGTCTGTGTTTCAGTTGCCTCTTTGAACATGTCTCAGCGCCCTCAGTTAAAGATATTACCAGTGCCTCACCCTCTCTGACCGATCAAAATCAAAAAGTCTGGTGTCTGTTTGTCAAGAGAAAGGGAGCTGTCTGGTCTGGTCTTGGTGATCGGATATGATCCCTTTGCTTTGGGTTCATGTTCATCCAGAGAGATTAAAATGACCTCACAGTGTGAAAAACAGCAGCTCAGCCCAAAGTGGCTCATCTTCCTGTGACCACGGCTGCCCCAGACAAGGTCTTATGTAAAAACAGTCTTATCAGACAGAATAATGTTTACAGTATTAAGTCCAAATCAAATCTTCTTCAACATCTTTTGTCCCTAAGAGGACTTTATTAGAAGACCAGAGAGCAGGACAAGCACAAAGACGTTACATGATCTGTGTTTTGTAACAGTGGCTGTGAAGTATGTGCAGGATAGAAGACTGTAACATGAACACCTGCACCTCTGTGGCCCTCAGCACAGCACCAGGGTTTCAGTCTTAGATGTGGGGTAGGGGTGGGAGCTTAGACTGGATTTAATATTTACCATTTCAACGAGTGACCCCTCACTGTTGTTGATGGGCAACTGATGAAACAGAATGAGACGTTGTTAATGTCCCATTATCGGGTTTAGAAACTCCTCAGGTATATTAAGTCATTGTGCTTGAGTCCAATCACCAAAGATTTAACAAGTTTATTTATCAAGACTGGTGAAATAAATAATTGTTCAATCTTAACTCTCCTGATTGAACTATAATTACCACCGCTGCTCATACTGCCACTGCTGTGTGAGGACTTTACTCGCAAGAACCACAAGCAGAGACCACCTCCTCCAAAGTCACCTCAGCACGGTTATTTAATCCAAAGCTTAATTGCTTGGACACAGAGGATGTGCAGAAACAACCCTGAATTCTACTGTCAACACGTTTTGCCTTGGAGCTAGCAGCATGAAAATCCAGATACTTTTGACAAATGAAAACAAAAACTACCGCACTCCAGTTCTCCGATGACCTGAAACACAGTGTATGTGAAAATTCCTCTTCCGCTTTTCAATTTATTTACATGTTCATAAAATAATTTCAGTCCCTCAGTCATTTAATGAACCAATGAAACACACAAAGGCAGGCTGAGTAATTGTTCTGAACATCCTCCTCTGTAGTTTCTAACTTAGTGTAATCTGCTGGATCTGCTCTGCAGTGTTGTGAAAATAGATTAAGAGCTGCAGAAGATGTGGAGGGAGATCTCCTGCTCACTGTTAGTCAGAGCTGTAAATATAGTCGCTGGCTGCCCACTCGCTCCTCCATACATCCCAGCAGGCGGACGTTTATTCTCAGACTTTCTTCTTCTCTGATCACCGCCTTTCAGAGAGGATTTAGGAGCAAGTAGAAGACAGAGTGTCATTACTTCTGTCTGTTTTTGATCAGTCTCAATGCTTTATTAGGCTCCGTTTAAACCTTCATCATCCCCATGTGGAGAAAATGTAAATGATTTCTGTGTTCAGCTGTTTGTTCTCTCCAGGGAGAGGAAGTGGAGGGATGGAGGCTTTGGCTGCAGGAGAGCGTCACGCTTCAGCTTTCTTGCCATGCTCGCCTCAGACTGTTTGATAGCTTCCTCTGTGATTTCTGTTCCAATTTACACCTCAGTGGTTGTTATTTCTCCTGCTGCCTCAATCATAGAAGTCCCTGTGTGATAAGCTGCCTACTCCAATTCTACTTTGGCTCAGACATTACTGAAGAACGATGGCTTGATCACAAATGGTTTGGGTTATCTCACCTTACCCACTGGTCTTCTGCTTTAGTTTGTCTTTTTCTAGAATGTGAGCTGATGTGATGTAGATGCTGTGGAGAAGGAATTGTTGGCCTAAGCTTTAAACAGTCCTCTGGTTTCATCGACAGGCAGTGAGTTATCTTGAGATGGATCAGTGTTGATTACAGATGTGACTTCTGCTGTCTGCATATTTGTGTGTTGTTTTGTTAAATTAAGTTGAAGATCCAGCTCAAAGACCATCTGATGGACTCAACTCAGTAATCAAAACCAACAGGCTAATACACGGACACCCTGCATCTCCCAGACTCTTCTTTTACTCCTGGCAAAATCCTGATTGTGTTCATCTGCTCTGCCTTCACATCCACAGTCTCATTTGTGCAACAGGACAACCTCCAACAGGGTCGGGGCACGTCCTCACCTCACCTCACCTCACAGCCCTGCAGCATGAGAATCAGGGGACGTATATCTGAGACTAACCATCAGCACAGGGTTCATTTAGAGCTGCATCCTCCCCCGTCCTTCCCTTACACATGCACATGCACCTCCAGCCAACAATCGCTAAAGATCCTGCTCAACGGGCCCGGGTGCTCAGATAGCTGCTCTGACAACCAGTGTGTTCACTTCAAGAATGTTAAAGTACAGCTGTCTGGATCCTGTTTTTTTTTTTTTTTATTTGATACTTATTTTTATTTATTAATGTTTAAACAGCTCTGACCAGTGGAGTGATTTTTCATTTTGGTTCAACATACAATAACACAGCAGAAATGTCTCTGAGCTGCGAGGGTGGACTAATACTGGTGAGCTCTTCGATGTAAATGATGTGTAAGGGTGGCTGATGGTATGAAAGAGTGGTCGGACACCTTCAGGTTTCAGGCCACGTCCACACCGAGATGAAAACAATCTACATAATGATTTAACTTTATCAATGACATACACTAAAACTAGAGAGGAAGAGGAGCATGTGCATAAAACATGTTCAAAGAAAACAAACACAAGAAGAAGAAGTAGACGACCAAACTGCAGGAGAGTTGACTGCCAGTCAAAATACAAGGATTTCAGGCGCAGTGTCAGAGGCGCCAAACAGACAAGGATTTCCCTCACAACATTAAACAGCACATGGAATTTAAGGGAGAGGTCATGGTTTCTGAAAATATGAGTATTGGTTGCAAATATGGAAACACAAGAGCTGTATTTAGAGATTTATTCACTCTGGGACCTGGTTTCATAAAAATGTGTTTTCAGGCTCCCAAAAATGCCAGTTCCATGTGGATGAAGTGCCCATGGGTTAAAAAAAAACTTTAGCAGATACTCCTAAACTCAGGTCCATGTGGATGCCCCCTCAGACTCATGCAGGTCAGATTATGACCAACCTAATGATCCGCACACTCTCTTTTCTCATACTGAATTTAAAGATGGTCTCTGTAGTCCATCTACATTACCAGTCTGCCAAGCAGAGGTTTAAACAGATTAAATTACTGGTGTCACTGGCTACATTTACATGCAGTCATTAACCCTTTCATAACCGGAATATAAGCAATAACCCAGTTGCGTGCAGCCATGTAAACACCAATAACCCTTTTGAAAAACTGGAATATGCTCATATTCCAGTTTTTAAAAACCCAAAAATCACCCCTGGTTACTCCTTTTCTAATCCAAATATTTGGTCATGTATACGCTGATCAGGATATCCTCATCGAAAGGAACATTAATTTGTGTTCTGTGCATGTTCTTTTCTCAAGGAATCTTGGTCTTTTGAGTACAGGAAGTACTTGTTGTAAAATGGCACAGCTTCGGCTCCATTTCCTATTTTTTCACATTCTCGCCTTCCATTAATGAAGACATTGACAAAGAATAGTGTCAAGTACTGGTGGTGGGTCAGTACCACGAAGCTGACTGCTACCTGCTCCAGGGCTGTTCATTATCCGCCGTGCTGCTGCTGTTGTTGTTGTTGCTATTGGATATGGGAAGAAGAAGCAGAAATGACACACACTGTGTCATGACGTTGTCCGTGCATCGAGACATTGTCCGTGCGTCCCTGTTTTGATCAGGATACCATGTGTACAGGAATAACCCTGTTTGCTCACGCAAACGGGTTATTCTGAATGTTTCAGAAACCTGACTATTGACCTTAACTCGAATATTGACTGCATGTAAACGTAACCATTGAGAGTCTTCCAGCAGAATTTTACATGCAAGCACATGATTTTACTGCTGAGACGTCAGAGATGTTACTTACAGATGCTGCTTCTCTCTGGAGAAAGGGTGAGAAAGAGACTTCACACTTTGAGGCCTGTTGGCGTCTACTTTAGGATGGAGAGGAGCTGTGACTTTGTGAATGAACAGTCGGATCTTCTCCACCACATTGCTTCCTTGTTTGACTTCGTAGACCTGCAGACATAAAAAAATAAATAATGTGACTCACAAGGTCTTTTCTCACACCAGAGTTCAAACATCCTGATATATGACTGTCAAAAACGTCTAAGTGAGAACTACGAGAGGTTGTTTGGGTTATATGTCTGATAAATTGATGTTTCAGCGGCCCTAAGGTCACTGACCAACAATGAGCTCATGCTGATGAGTATGGACTAAACTGCCTGTTTGGAGTTTGCACCAGAGCACCAAACATGGAACATTGAAAGGTGAAGAAAGTTTTATTCTCTGATGAGAAAAAGTGTAACCTTGACGGTCCTGATGGCTTCATCAGACATGACAAGGAGATCCACCTGAGATGTTTTCTACACGGCACAGAGGAGGGGGCGCCATCATCTAGAGCCCGACCGATATGGATTTTTTGAGGCCGATACCAATGCCGATATTTGGCAGAAAAAAATACTGATTACTGATTAATTGGCCGATTAATTTAAAAAATAATAATAAAAATGAATTTAAAAAAAATTTGGTCCCAAAACACAACAATGAATATATGAATTACAGGCAGAACAGTTCATGGTTTTACAAAACTTTGTCCTTTAGTATTTGTTTAACTTTACATCAGAGAGGACATTTAAAACACAAAAACATGCAAAAAAGCATTAAACCTCTTGGAAATTAATTATATAACCTTAAAAAAGACTTACTCTATATCTTGTACTTCTTGTTGATGAAAATTAGAGGTAGGTTATAGTACAGATAGAACAACTTTTAAAAAGTTGTAAACAGGTAACTGTGAGAGGAAAGCAACAAAAACACTAAGGTAACATTCTTTTCATAGGCATCTTTTATTTTTCTTCTCTGCAGCTTTCAAGTACAAAATAAAAGAGTGTACAAAACTGCAATAAATTCCTGCAAAATAAAATAAGTAACCTTTTAAAAAGGTAAGTATATAGATTATTTATGAACTCTTTGTCACATCTGCCTGCCCCAGAGTCCTGATTAGTGTATCACAAGTAGGTTTTAGTGCAGGTAGAACCACTTTTTCTCTTATACACATGAGGTAATACGTGTGAGGAAATCAAAATATTTTGTGGGACACTGCACATATTGCACAAACCTCTTTAAACAGGCCTGATTAAAGTCCCCAGCGATGATGAAGACTTCCTTTGGATGAGTCCACTGCGGCTGGCTGATCACATCGTAGAGCTCCAAGGGAGCTATGCTAACGCTAGCATAGTCAGCTGGCTAGCTAGTTAGCTCAACTGTAGCGTCAGGAACAAGCGGGCAAAGCCCGGTCTCCGTGAACAGAATTTACTGTTTTATGAGAAATTAAGAATATATTGGCGTTACATCAAAAAAACTCTGGCCGATGTTGAATACTTTGAAAAGGGCTATAATTGGCTGATTTAATCCACCGGCCGATATATCGGTCGGGCCCTACCATCATCATCTGGGCTGCTTTTTCCTTCAATGGAACAATAGAGCTGCAGGCTGTGAAGGGGCCTCAAACGAGATGTTGCAGAGGGCATCCCTCCTGACTGAGGGCCCTGGTCTGTGTGGTAATGACTGAGTGCCCTGGTCTGTGTGGTAATGACCGAGGGCCCTGGTCTGTGTGGTAATGACCGAGGGCCCTGGTCTGTGTGGTACTGACCGAGGGCCCTGGTCTGTGTGGTAATGACCGAGGGCCCTGGTCTGTGTGGTACTGACCGAGGGCCCTGGTCTGTGTGGTAATGACTGAGTGCCCTGGTCTGTGCGGTAATGACCGAGGGCCCTGGTCTGTGTGGTACTGACCGAGGGCCCTGGTCTGTGTGGTAATGACCGAGGGCCCTGGTCTGTGTGGTACTGACCGAGGGCCCTGGTCTGTGTGGTAATGACTGAGTGCCCTGGTCTGTGTGGTAATGACTGAGTGCCCTGGTCTGTGTGGTAATGACCGAGGGCCCTGGTCTGTGTGGTAATGACCGAGGGCCCTAGTCTATGGGCCCTGGTCTGTGTGGTAATGACTGAGGGCCCTGGTCTGTGTGGTAATGACCGAGGGCCCTGGTCTGTGTGGTAATGACCGAGGGCCCTAGTCTATGGGCCCTGGTCTGTGTGGTAATGACTGAGGGCCCTGGTCTGTGTGGTAATGACCGAGGGCCCTGGTCTGTGTGGTAATGACCGAGGGCCCTAGTCTATGGGCCCTGGTCTGTGTGGTAATGACTGAGGGCCCTGGTCTGTGTGGTATTGACTGAGGGCCCTGGTCTGTGTGGTACTGTCTGGGTTTTTCAACAGAACGCTGTAGTTCACAGTGCCCGCCTGACAGAGGACTTCTTCCAGAGGAATTACTGCATCCTGCGTGTTCCCCTGATCTAAGTCCAACTGAGAACATTTGGGGATGGATGGTGAGGGACGTTTATAAAAATGGACATCAGGTCCAGACAGTGGATGCCCTCCGTGAAGCCATCTTCACCACTTGGAGCGACATCCCCTCTAGCCCCTTGACACACTGGCATCAAGAATGCCGAAACATATTTTTGAGGTGATTAACAGGAATGGTGCAGCAACTAATTACTGAGTCCTTTTTTGAATATTTTATTTCTATTTTACGGGGGTTTCTGGGTTTTTTTTAGCTGTGGTCTTAAACTTCTGATCAGCTGATAACAGCCTATTTCAGTTTAATTGTTGTTTGCAATAAATTGCTTCCTCAAATTGTTTTTGTCTCACTCCCATTTCTTCTTTTTGCATTTTGAAGCTCTACTTAGAACCTTCTTAAGATCCAACAGGGCAAAATGTAAATTCTAGCAATTTTTCAACTGGTCTTAAAATTTTGATCAGGAGTGTATATATATATATATATATATATATATATATATATATATATATATATATATATTTATATATATATATATTTACATATATATATTTAACAAACCAATAACACAAAACAATATATTGTTTGAGAACTATGAAATAAAAACATATTTAAATGTTGCTAATCTGATGCAGTTGAAATAAAGGCAGTGATGCATGGGGTCCAGTCTAGTGGACATGCTTTTTTAATTACAAATTTCTACCAACAGAAAATAATTATTTGGAAATTCTACCAATTATATTAAACCTTAAATATAACTTAATGCAAACATATTTTTCAAACTGCAGGGGTGTCCAGCTATTGAAGGATCAACAAGATATTCCTTGGATGTTCAGCATTTCTGGCTTCCTGTCAGCCATTTTGATTTTGCCTTTAAAAAAAAATACCATGGTAGACCAGTAGGAGGCAGTATCTGGGATGATACACAAGCATCCACTTTGTTTGCTGATGTGCAACTATAACAGCTTAACCCATGTATATACAAGAGAACAGCCTTTGAATGGCTGCCCTCTGTAGTGACCACTATGCTCAAAAGGGTTGATTTCAATTTAAATCTATAATAATCTAAATTATTCAAGACAGACCCAAATGGCTTGTTGATGATGTATGGATGAGAAAGTTTCCCCCAAAGCTGCTCACACTTTGGATTTCTGTTGGGACTCTGAGGTGAGCTTGGCTACAAAATGGTTTCTAATGGCAGGACAAAGTGCACATTGTGGCACTTGACAAATGCCCGATGATTATTCCCACATTGTGCTGGCTTATTGGATTCCTATTAAATCTCCCTCAAACAACAGCAGGAGCCGTCACCACACATGGTCTCCACGGGGAGCAGCACATGCTGCATGGAAGCAAGAATTAGGACGGCAGGAAACTTATAAATCCCATTTATCCCTGCCTCTTTGAGCAAACACAGTTATTCTCTGGGCAAATAAAAGTTAGAGTGGATTAAAATTCGACAAAAGTACAGTTGACTAAAGGAGGGGAGTGTTGGACTACCTTCTTCGTTGGCATCTTGAGCTTCATGAACTCGGCCTCTCGACATAAAACGTTCCAAGGAGCATGGATCTTCAAGAAGCCGATCCCAGTGATCTTGGACTGAAAAACAAACAGAATGGAGATTTTTAATAGTTTCTCTGAAGGAAATAAAGAGTGCCCCGCTTTTTATAAATGTATGAATAAGTGCAGCGGTGGAGAATAACACATATCTTATCGAGTTGCTGTGACTTTGTGTACTTGTTTTTAAAGTAGTTTTTCAAATCTGTTACATAAACACAAAAATGACCTTCAACATACATACAGATGAAGCATACGGTATTTATGGAATACTGCATTGTGTATTTGGTGAGGGTGAGCAGATTTTCAGACCTAAAAATAGGGGCACGTTTCTTTAAAGGCAAACACACATGCATGAGCTCAGGACACTATAAACATTTGGGCAGCACATTCTGTTTTCCTTTCATCAAGGTTTGGTTTAGGTTTTTATGGTGTCTTTTTTCCATTTCTATTAACATCAAGAAACACAAAACAAGAGGATTATAGTGATAACAGGGGAACAACATAAACTGTCAGAGTTTTTTGCTACATTGGAGCAGTCCTACTTCCAGCATGTACCTCTGTTAGGGTGTGTTCAGAAGGAATAAGCGGTACTGATGAGGAATGGATGGATAGACCGGATGGGCTGATTCTTCTTCGTCTTCTTCTTGTTTTTAAGGCGTGTTATAACCATCCTATAAGGTGCATTATTGCCACCATCTGTGCTAAAGTGTGGATCACAGCAACTATTTCTACAACAAACAAACAAAAACTACATTAGACATATATAAATAACAATTCTTGCTGCCTGAAGTCTGTCTCTGGTCATAAAAGGAAAAATAAACAGCAGTTCAGCTAATGGCTAACAGCACTAAATAAATGCTTGTTAATTAACTTAAAAAAGGGAAATGAGTGATTTATTTGGATTTGCATTATTTTTACTATTGAACACACAGGAAATGTGTAACATCTATATGACATAAAAAATGTCAGTTTACTGAGCTTGATGCAACTTACTGTTATATTAATGTAAAGGCTGTAAAGCTAATGCTAATATTGCTAAGCTGTCGTCAGCGCCAAGCATGGCAGGAAACAATACAAGGGTAGACTGGTCCGATGCATATTGACAATATTTGCAGGAGTACTGTGGATTCACAAAGCATCGTAAACTTACATTTAGGCAAAATTGGTACTGCTAGTGTAGTGAGCTGTTTCTAAAACTGTTACTGTGCGTAAAAACCTGCTGCAATGGGGCTCCAAACTAAAACAAGACAAGGGAAAAACACCACAGAGTGTAAACATTTGGAGAGTAAACCACACATCCCCCCTTCTGCTTCTACTGTTTTAAATCAGGACTCCACTCAAACACTCAACTGCTCTCCCTGAGACCTGATCTCTACAGAAAACCAGTGTTTCTGTTTTGTGGACACACTTCAGTTGGTTTAGAGTCTGAAGCTCCACCTCAGGAAGATCCTCTGCATCAACCCCAGCACAAAGTCCCATCAGATTGTTTCTGCATCCTGCTGTTATGTAAACCACTCCAACACTCCCAGACTCACTTCACACCCCTCAGCTCATCACACTGACCCGTCTGGATACAAAAATATACCGACCAAGTCAAACAAGATGACTTATTGTGCATCAAACGGCGTGGTATTGAAGCAGTTTGTTCTGTCTTAGGATGATAAACCAACAGCTGCAGTGAAATAAGGGAGCTACATCAGAACACAAAAACAAGGATGCATCTGCTGTTAATGGTAATATATTCATATTAAAGCAAGAAAGGGGAGGACATTATGTATGCCCTCAATTATGGGAACTAGACTATCATACAGATTTTGATTGGATCTTATGGTGTAAGAACTGCATCATGATTTAAGGACTTTCAGTGAAGAGTTTGAAAAGAAACTTTTCTGAACTGTTTCTTGAACTAAATTGCATTTTCTCGAGTTACACTGATGGCAAAAAGATAAATGGACAGCACTCATATCATCCACTTTCTAGCCGTCTGAACACTAAAAGGCTTTGACAATATATCGCATTCACCCGTTCACATTCATTTAAACACTGATAGCATAGAATTACAAATAACGTGTCCATCAATACTCATAAATCAAATTCACAGCTGTTCCACATGGAAGCACTTTGGGCTCCCGTGTTTTTTTAAGTTACAAATGGCTGATGTTTGGAGGAAAGGGCTAGTGCCAATGTCAACCAAAGCATCTATGGATCACTAGCTCCATTTGCACAAAGGGCTGGTCAAAAGTGGACTCTGAGGGAACTACACTTTATTGTACTTCCACATTGGCTTTATTTTTCATATCAGATGTTAGTGAGGCTGCAGAAAACAACAATGGTCACAGCACTGGTAATATTGTAGAGTTCTTGTTATTTAAATAGGAACAATACATTTCAGTCTATATGCAAAAGAGAACATACAGCGACAGTGATTATCAGGCAGGAACACTGAAGCCTCTGTGGACTCCTGCAGAACACTGAGCAGTGACAGTCTGCCCCCACATTCAAAGTCATTCAGAGTGGCATTTAATGGCACGTCGGGTTCTAGATTTAACTTGGTGATTTGCTAAAAGCCTTTTGTCGAACACTTCAAGGATCCAGCTGTGCTGTGGCAAAGGTTTGTTCATGTACCTTCTAACTGATGATTCATGGGGTGAAGAGTCAGTTCTTTTTTTCATTTGCCATTTTCTAAAGACCAGGGACTAAGAAAGGACAAAACGCTGAAACAAATGTTTTCTTCATGGATTAGCCCACATCACAAATACACAGCTGTGACACCAGAGCTGCAGGAATGAAGTCAAGCAAACATCCATGTTTAGATGATATAATGACAGACAAATAAATGCACTGATGTTGGAGTGATCCTCTGGAGCCGCTTCAAAGAGGAGGGTTAACTACAATAGTGAAAATCAAACTGTTCATAGATAACAAAGTTTGGTGCTTTGTGATACAAAATCTAAACAAACTGAAGATGATTTTACATTAATAACATTTAAACTTATAGATTCATCATTGCTGTGTGACTCAAATGCATCCTGTCATTTTTATCTGGGGCACAGCTTCAGAAAAATGTTTAAAATAATCCTGAAAGTCTTTTGTATTCTGTCCATGGTCTGTGCTCTGGTCCCAATCCACCAGTTGAGAACCCTGACTTTAAGAGACTGAGTTATTGTCTGTCCGTAGGCAGGTAGGCAGATTGACAGGTAGACATGTCTTTCTAACCTCCTGAAGTTTTTCTTTTCCTGTCAGATATTTCAGCATCTACCCACATAAATTGGCAGATATTTTGGTACAAACACTCATGGTGCCCACATAAAGCATCCCTCCAACTAAATCTGACTTTACCTTTCAACCAACAAGCAGACACAAATATCTGAAACACACTTAGATTTATTTATTGGTCGGAGTTTTGGTTCATGTGTTAATGGCTCCATTATAGGCTGTTTTTGTTTTGTTGTCTATCAGAATTTTGCGTAATTAAACACCTCTTGACCGACAACAGATCAGTGGTTTTGAAAATAATCTTAGAATTAATGTATCATGATGCGATGTAGATGATTCTGCATCAATGCAGAGACAGCATATGCTCTTTTAAAGCCTATGACATTCAAAATATAATGACCAATACAGCACCCATATTCATATATTGACATAGTAACCATATCAACATTGAAGTATTTTAATCAATGAAGAAGTATGAACATATAAACATCATTACTGGTTGATGGTATTAAAGTATTAACTGCTGTTAACATGCTTGCTGTGTAATTTGGCCTTTCCTTTAGCCACATTCCATTATCACTGCAGTTCCTAATATCAACTTTAAAGAGATCAGCTAAATTAAATACATGGTAGTTCCTGCAAACAGCACATATATACTAGTATGACCTTAAAAAACAATCATGGATGACCTGCTGACGTGGACCTGCTACAACCATATGGGGAGGAGGACCCTCTATAAAAGAAGATTCACAACTTAAGTGGTTAACCACTGGTAAATTTAAATACAATAGAGACAAACATGACACTGTTGTGAAAGTGCGCAGCCCTACATTACATGAGTTTTCCTTACTCTAAAACAGTGTTTTTTAGACTATCTTTGCCCAAGGCACACCCAAAACCAAACAAAAATCTCAAGGCACAGCAAACTCACATCAGTCTGTTCCTGATAGGCTGTGTGGCATGGCTGTCAGGCTTGAGGGGGGAAGACAGAGCCAATGAATGATTGAGAGAAGAGCCACATGTGTGGGAGAATCAGAGTTTGACAGAGATGAACCTCATGGAGGAATGTTTGGAACTGATGAAAGACCAGATGCTACCTACGTTTTCTGTTTATTAAGTTTATGTTTGGTTTTGTTGTGTGTCTTCTGTCATAAATAAAATGAATGTTGTCTCCTCATCATGGTTGTGAAGAGATGTTGCAAGAAGAGCGACTCCTTTGCCTTCAGCTAAGCACCCACATGCCAGAGCAGAAGATGCCTGGAAGGTCTCGACATGAGTGAACATGTCCCAGGGTCATGTTCGCTGTGACAATGCAAAAAGCATCTTTAATGTGTATTACAGTTTCATGCCACTCTGTTCACAGATTGATTTTTATCTACAAATGTCTATTAAATATACAACTGTATCACTAATAGACTTTACAGGAACAAAGTTACCCAACATTCACATTCCGAGTAAAGTTAAAATTCATTCATTAGTTTTGATTAGTCATATCAATTACACATGGCTGTAGAAATTATCAAGGCATGTCTACTCTTGCCTCGAGGCAAACTGATGCTCTACCACATTACTGGTAGGTTTATTACTGGTGGCCTAGTCATCCCTGTGTTGTTGTGATTTACATAAATTTGGATAAAGAAACTATAGAAGTAAGCAGAACAGGATTTTATCAAGGGTGCTTTCACAACTACCGCAGTGGGTCCGGACAAAACAAATTCAGGTTTGCTTTTTAAGGAAGTTATTATTTATTTGGGCTCTGGCCAAAAAACTGGGGCCTCGGTTCTCTTACAAGTGGACCAGAGTTTGTTTCACAGTGCGTGTGAAAGCATTCTGAACCACAAAGCAGACCAAACAAGGCAAGTGAACCAAGAGGGAGTGAATTGTGGCTTGGATTTGGTCTAATATCACACAGTAAAAGTTAGCATAGCATTCCCTCACAATATAAAGTAGAGAGTGAATTAGTTTGCATTGCTAGCTCCACCATTCTCCGGTCCTCATTTACAGCTTAATGTCTACAAATATATGTGGAATATGTTTAAGCTTTGCTCCAGTCAATATGCAGGTGCCACCTGACAACCTGAATGCAGCTTTATCTGTGTGATCAACACACTTTTTTCAAGCACAGGACCTGCTGGTGCTGACTGACTTTTCTGCCTCTTCACAGTCTGCTTCACCGTCCCCTAAAGCAAACCAGAGGCAAAGAACAGTCCAGCAGCTCTGAGGTCCCCTGCACAAAGCTTCATCCTCCTGCTTTACTTTAAGACTGTTTTACTGGAAATCAGAGGGCCAGCCTGGCAGAGCCAAAACAAAGGAAAAACACAGCACATTTTGCCCCAAGAGTACAAACCAAACTCTCACAGCAGCTCTTTAAGCCTGAGTGCCCCGTGGAGAGGCCCAGGACCCCACTAACCCCCTCACTCCTGCCAAAAAGACTTCTCAGTACAAGCAGGTTTCCAGTTTTCATGTGCATTTTCAATTTCTTCAAATAAAACTTTGGCAGAAACTCTGAAATGTAAAAAGAGTTGTAGATATCAGGGATGTTTTTGCTCTCAGGCTGGGAGCAAAACAAAGCATACGAGGGAAATACAACTCTGTGGCTGTGGAAACAGATTTTTTTTCATATAAATGACACGGTAGAGGAAATGATCACAAACTCAAAAGAGTTAAGAAAAACTGCTACGAGCTGTCCATCTCCACAGATAAATGCTCCTTTCTCTTGTTTTTCTCTTCTCTGGCTTTAAAGACCAAACACAGTGTGGAGCTGGGCCTCTTCTTCTAACCTGATACACTCTTCAGTATATTTCAGAATTCCAGCTGGGAAAGAGCCCACAGAAAGTGTTTGGAAACAGTGGGGTGCACAGGGGGGGCCTCGTAGCCCAATTGAAAAGCATGCGCTACAACACACTTGCTACAATAGCCCCAATAGCCAAAACACGCCCTCTTGGGAGCCAAAACACATGCTTTGGTACCCTCGGGAGCGAAAATGCGTGCTAAAGTGGGCTCTTGGGAGCCTAAACATGTGCTACAGTATCCCCGAGAGCCAAAACACGCTCTAAAGTGCTCTCTTGGGAGCCAAGATGTGCTAAGGGACCCTCAAGAGCCAAAACGCACGCTAAAGGGCCCTCTTTGGGTGGAAAAACCACACCAAACTCCAAAAGAACATTAGGACCAAGAAATACTGTATATTGAGCCAGAACCATATCTCACAGAACCAGTTTGGATTTTCTGGTGCTAATATGGTTTTAAAATTCCAGGCATGAAAATCCCTCACCTTTTGGCAAAATTTGCAGTTTTGAAACCAAAATAGGTGACCTAGGTGAATCATGTAGATCAGATGAAGTTGGGGGGATACTCCTGCCTGACTGGTTTGTGAAGTTTGCCAGCAGACCAAAGCATTCGGAAGCTGAAAATAGGACGCCTTGCTGATTTGGAAAGTGGAATATAGCTAACGTTAGTTTACTGACTGAATTTGGTGAGTGATGGTTTTAAATAATTTCAATATTTTCTGGTATATCAAAGTTACCCAGGAGCTCTGTTGACATGGGCTTAACATAAGCTACAGGTAAATATATCAGTAGAAGAATTAAAGCTCGCTGAAAGAGGCATCATGTCATTGATGAATAACGTTAGCTAACAGCAGGAGCTATCAGTAGATATCTTGACAAGCCTCCAGTGGAAAATTAATTAACGCATTTCATGAGAGAGACCCCTCTAGAGGGGTCATATCCTTCTCACCTTTTTCAGCCCTGACCCGTTTTCATGCCTGAATGTACTAAAATACAGGAAATGGCATCTAATTAAATAAAAATGTTCTGGGAGACAACCCCCAGACCCCCTCAGAATTTATTTATTTATTTATTTCAGTGTGTTTTCACAGTCCAACATGTAATCCACACAGTTCTTGTGGATGCTGAGCCTAACTACAAACTAACTTGAGTAGTCTGTCCAGTTAGTCTGTTTTAAGGCTATATGATGTGCCATTTGTTGTTATCTATAACTCTGTGGCCTCCCTCAATAGTCTAACATTGTTTTTGTAGCCAAATAAACAAAGTCATTGTCTTCATCATAACAGCCATGTGCCCTCGGCAACACACGATACTTAGTGCCCTCTTCAGCGGCGAGAACGCGCTGTATGTGCCCTTTTTCTTCTTTTCGCCCCTGCCCCTGAACAAGTCTGTGCACACCACTGCTTGGAAATGAGCAGAATCTTTTAATAGCATATCCGACAAGTGATTGTTCCGGCAGTCCCATTCATCATGGGCCAAACAAATAATGCAGTGGGGTGGCGCTGTAGCTGCTGTGTAAATTAAACTCTCTGTAAAACATGTCAGAAGAGGAGTGAAAATATCCTTACTACAGAGAAGTCTGTAGTGTTGATGTTTATTTTTCATTTGATACAGAAATGTGGCCCAGATCTGATCAAACTGCTACCAAAGCTGTTAGCATCTATGCTAATCTATGAGTGAGCAGTCACCTCACTCATAGCTCCACCTCCTCCTGCTCTAAAGGACCCTGATTTGGCCGTGCTGCTTTGGGCTGCTTACAGTCGTTGTAGATTGGAGCTTGGCGAGATTTATCTGCCTGATTACAGACACTGAATCATGGCAAGGTTCCTCTTCTTCTGCAGAGTTTGATGAAGCATAGTGTTGGTTCATGCAGGACATTGAGGTCATTAGCTCAACCTCATTTAGCTGACTGCCAGCTGATCATTCATAGACTCTGAATCAGTCTCAGCTAATTCTCATATCAGGGTGGTCCATGTAAACTCAACCTTGTCCCTCTGATCTGAGCTAAACCCTCACATGCAGCTGCTGCAGGTAAGCTATACCTCCACCACCCCGGACTGCACCCTCCAGTTTACAGAGGTCAATTACCTTTTCAGGTTTTAGTGTGCTTAACGCATCTCCTCCTCATGATAGAGTATCTTTGTATGACAAAGTCTGCAGCTTCAGTGCTTCTTCCTCTCCTTCTGTAATCATCACAGGTAGCTGCCTGAAAACTGCTCACTGACTCCTAATCAGCCTAATCACCCTCCCAAGTGCAGTGGATGGAAAAGCATATCCATTTCATTTTCTTTACTTTATTTAAAAAAGGTCAAATTTTGCATCACAGCTAAATGATAAACTCACCACAACCATAAGAAATGGTAGAGCACTATAGGCTGGGGGCTAATGACAGGGTCAGACTACATGATTTATGCTTGATTATGGCCTGATTTGACAGCGGATGGAGTTCGGGACCAATCAGCCATGAAAATCAGTCGTTCCGTCTCGTGTAGTGTGTCATAATGACCAACAACAACAGACCATCTTGGATGCCACACGACTACACAACAGAGTCTAGCAGGTTTGATTTTTGTTCTGCCTCCTATGATCTGTTCTTCCATGTCAGGGACATTGACCAATAAGACCACAGAGAGCTCTGCATTGCCTGATGATCACGGATGTAAACAAACCAAAGTTTGTGCCTCAAAGAAAAGTCTGCAAAGCTCTGAAAAGAACATCCCTGCTCTTATGATGTGTTGGAGAAGAGCTACTACAGACTGTAAAGATAGAAACAGCAGAGGAACACAGAGAGAGACTGTTTAAACAAACTAACATCTCATTCAACATAATATTCATAGACATAAACAAAAGTCCTGCGCTCCACATACAGTCTGTTTGTTTGCCGTTGTTGGCGTAGCTCCTCCTCCCTTCACTTTCATTATGTTTGTCATTGTTGTCAGGCAAGTCACAGCAGGAATTTATTGCTCCGTGGTCACCTAATCTGACATACCGACTGTCGTTAAAATCGTGTAGTATAACCCCGGCATTAGATTTTCACTCAGATGTTTTCCATGATTATTTAGCCTGATGCTAACAAATGATAAAAAATTTCACACAGGCTGTCAAAATCATCTGGGATTTATGAGGAATGGTCCCATTGTTTCAATTGAATGAGAATGTTTTCCTATCTCATTTTTTTAATTAAATTTATTTTGAAAGAAATAAAAAACACTGTCACTTTTGCTCTGATAACGTTCCTCCCTGCTCAAAAACACTTCCACAGCAGAGAAGTGTGTCCAGTTTTCCTGGATCCTCATCAGCTCGAGGGCTGAGCACTGCACAGCTCTAATGATGACAGCAGTAAGGCTTCCTCAGAGAATGAGAATGATAATGGGTGAGGCTTACTCTGAATATAACTCTGCCTCTCCCTCTGAGGACGTGTTGGGCCGGTTCAGGAGATCCTGAAAGTCGACATCCATAGATTAAACCATGTGCACAGAGTGAACCTCTTAATGCTTCATAGCGCAGTGTTTGCTGTGCAAGCAGAGCGGAGCACAGGAGATATAAGACGGTTTGTGTAACTCCAGAGCTTCAAGTGTTGCACATGAGGGTGTGAGTTACACGTGGCCTCTGAAGACAGTTAATAGATGCTTAATAGAATAATAGAATAAGTTAATTGTATAACCAGGCAAAAATCAGCTTCAACTTCTAATATGCATGTTCTCTCTTATAAAAATACAAACATATTTGAGAGTAGCAGCTCCTCCATTTCTTAGATTCCTAAAGTGGAGGTAACCTCACATTTGTAAACACTATGGTCTTTCTTTGTACCAAAATTCTTTCTCTAAATGACATTAAAGCTGAGCTGCAACAAACAAATTTGAGATAAGACCACACAGGACAGAAATCTGCTCTTTGTTTTTGAGTCTTATCACACTAAAAATGAAGTCTTAGTCCATGGACGCAGTTTCATACTTTACTTTTAACCTCTGCAGGGGCCCATTTTTTGTCTTTTTGGTGCAAAAGCAAACCTCAGCATCAGTGATGTGCTAGTATACATATACTTTGAGGCAGCTGTAGGCTTATTTCACACAATATTAAAATGAACTGAATGAAGTTCTTTACTTTCTTTCCTTTATTGACTGCATCAAACTTCTACTTTGAAATGTAGCTGGACTGAGGCCTTGAAAAGGTTTAAGTCAAAATACAAAGTTTCTCTTTAAGACTGAATTAAAATTATTAAAAAAAAAACATAAAGCAGGCTGTTTTGTTGCTCTGTTATAGTGATTTAATGGAAATTGTGCACAATATTTTGTGGACTGTTCATTTTTGTCACATAAAACCCCTTTTGAGCAAAAGGTGACCATTTCAGTGGATTATAGAGTGTCTGTCTTAAGGTCAATATTTCCTCCATTATTAATCCCTGCTTACTGTAAAATAATAACCAGGTCAATGATATCAAACTCAAAACAAACTCCAGCCATATGTTAAAAAAGTATGTTTCATCTTTTTTTTAAGAGAAAACTACATATAGCATGTTTTGATCTTCATCTACATTAAATTTTAGATATTTTTTCTTATTTGGATCTTAATTTAATTAACTCAACATCCATTATCCTTTAGAGGTGGTACATCCTTTACTTTATATGTGGAACCACTGAGTTGCTTACAGGACTTAAATCAGATGCTCTGTTGTTATCTATAACTCTGTGGTCTCCCTCAATAGTCTAACATTGTTTTTGTAGCCAAATAAACAAAGTCATTGTCTTCATCGTAACAGCCATGTTATGATGAAGACAATATGATGAAAACAGCGATAGGTACTTTAGAAATAAAGTGAATTATGACTTCAACGATTTCTTTTTGGTGGAATCATCCTTGTCCCCTCTTTTAACATTCAAAATATATATTTGACTTTATATTGATTGGGGAGTGTGCGTAAGGTCTCTCTTGGGTTTTTGAGCAGAACAAGTCCAAATAAGTGACTGAACCTATGGAAGGAACCCAAACACAACCAGCAACTGCCAGAATTTACAAAACAAACTCCAAAAGACTTCTAATCAGCAGACCTGGCAACTATGCCTGTTGATATTTTGACGTTTCACTAAAGTTCACTCAACCTCAGCATCCACTTGGTGAGTGATATCCAGTAAGTGCAGTATCAGTTGAGTCACTGATGCAGAGAAAGCATCCTTGTTATAGCTCCTCAGATTTTCCTCCTCAATCCTTGATTTAAAATTAAGAGCGCTGGAACCATCCCCAACATGTCCTCTCTGGTTTGACAGAGGAGGGAGGATGGAAAAGTGACTACAATTCAGGGAAGCAAGATGAGGCAACAGTGTGTGCAAATGCTAACCAGCAGATTGAGCTTGATACTTTGGGTGCCTCTGGAAATATGACTGGCCATTCACTGCCAACAGAATGAACGCTTAATTAACCATCCACCAAAAATGTGAGCATGTTCAACAGGCACAACATCACTGAGCACTGGCTTCTTCGTGTCATGCACAGCTTTCCCAGTAACACCCTGTCAAACTTAGCTGAGCTCATTAAGATACCAACCTCTGCTTCAGCATATGCATATGGGTCGGTGGTGCAGTTGGATAGTGTGCTCCCACGAGTGTGTCAGTGGTGTGTTAAATGGGCATGAAAGGGCGTGAATGTGTTAGTTGATACTGATGGACAACTGACACAGGAACTCTCAACCATCAGTGAGTGACTGTGAGAGTGAAAGGGTGTGAATAGGGAAGTGTGATCTGAGGTGTAAAGCAGCTTTGAGTAGTCAAAGACTAGAAAAGCACTATATAAGCTCAAGACCATTTACCATTTACCAAGTCCAAGTCCAAATATGGCGAAGGAGAAAGTAATCTGACTTGTCTTCTTAAGAGCTTAGTTTTAAGCCTAAAGCTGCTTAAGCTGGGACAGGGTTCCATCACATTATTTAATGTGACTGAGAAGTGTAGCTGTTTTTCATGAAAGGTCATGTCACTGTACATTTTGTAAGCCTTTTTTAAAATGTGAGTTGCTGTGCTGTTTAATGTTTTGTGTTGTTTTTTTTTAAGTTTGTAACACTCTATTGGCTGCTCCCTTGACCAGGTCTCCCTTGTAAAAGAGATTTTTAATCTCAATGGGACTTCCTGGTTAAATAAAGGTAAAATAAAAAATATAAAAATTCAGAAAAAGACTGAACCACACTGCTACGACAGTCCGACCGCATCAGAAAAAGAAACACTGCAGCTGTCAAAACACCAAGTCATGTTCAGCTCAACAGTGTCCATCAATAAACCCTCCCCCACCTACCATTTCATCCTTTTCCAGTTCCAGCCCCATCTCCAGGAGGTTCTCTTCAAACTCTTCCCTCCTGAAGCGCTTGTCGTCCTCGTGATAGTCAGTGCGATGCTCCTGGGCTGCGATCTCGGGGTCCTCCTTTGGCTGTAGCGGTGCTCTGCTGCTTCTCATGCTCAGACTGCGCCTGAGCCGTCTGACAAAGTTGTTGTCTCCAAACGACCGACGCCGGATGCTGCTCGGCTTTTGGATGTGGTACGCCAGCACGTAATCCACCCGTCGACGACCATCGGAGAAATAAGGGCCGAGTCGTGGATGCAGAGGCGACCCCTCATCTGCGTAAAGATTTTTCAATGGCTGTAGAAAAAAAGAGACGATGTGGATTAGAGCAGTTAATGTGTATGAGGGTCTCTCTCTCTTTGACTACTCAAAGCTGCTTTACACTGCAAGTCACACTTCCCCATTCACACCCATTCGCTCTCACAGTGACTCACTGATGGTTCAGAGTTTCTATGTTAGTTATCCATCAGTATCAGCTAACACATTCACGCCCTTTCATGCCCATTTACACGCCACTGACGCAGCAGCGGGAGCAACTTGGGGTTAGGTGTTTTGCCCAAGGACACATCGACATGTGTCACCTGGAGCTGGGCTCGGACCTGCAACCTCCCAGTTACTGACCAAGCGCACTATCCAACTGCGCCACCGACGCAACAACCCACCAGAGCTTCTATGGGAGGGGTTGCCACAGACCCTTTGCTCTTGGATGGATCTGCTTGCCTTCTAGTCCAGAGGTTCTCAGAGGGGGCAAGACACTCAGGTGTGCCTTGAGGTGAGTCCAGGTGTGCTTTGGGAATTTTGTAACTTTAAACTACTCGACAGCTAAGGAATTAAATTAAAATCATCATCAGTTATTTCTGTAGATTGATTTAGTTACAGCTGAAAATTCTGGTTTTGACTTTAACTTTAAGGGCTGGACAACACATGGTTGTGGTTGTGGCGTTGTTTGAAGATAGAAATACTGAAATAATCCACAGTTTCACACATTTTTAGGGTTGTATATGTGTTTTAATGAGATTCAATACTAAGGAGAGAATACCATGTTAAAATATTGTGAAAAGAGTGCAGCCTGCCTACATCTAAACTACATTAATAACCTTTGATAACAAAATCGTTCACTTTCACTCTAAGAGGAAAATTCAGCTTAGTTTTGGTATACATTTTATGACATTAAGGCAAAACTTGTTTTATGTGACTTCAACTTGAATTTTAATAAAAGGTGGACATAGTTATTACTTTGGTGTTGTCTCATTTACATTGTTGCATTATTTTGAATTCATGACCTGTTAAATCTACATGTTTGTCACTGAACTGATAAGATTGATCAGATTTTTAAATAAATTCTTCATGACACAAACATTAAGAGTATGACCGATGTCAGTCAGACTTTAGTAGGCTATATAAAGAAACACAAAGACTGGCTGAAAGGTACAGAAACACGTCTTAATGAGCTACATTTCTTGGTATTCTCCAGTCGTAAATCTCTCTGAGCTGCTGCGGCTGAGACACTTCTGACAAACTTCTGGACCAGGTCCTGATTTTGTTTCTTCAGAGAGAAACTGAAGCTACAGTATCTACTCCATCATAATCTGAGAGTATTTCATAACAGCTAATGTCAGCTCACACCATTAGAATGAGAAATTAGCAGGGCAGGTTTGTTCAGATTGTTGCTCTTGTGTAAAATCACTTTTGGCAGTCACGGTGCAAACAGTCTCTTTCAGAAGAACCCAAAGTGAAAGCAGTCCTGACGAGCATGACTTCCTCTGAATCACACCATGAAGCAGGAAAAAGATTCTCCCTGCTGTGGTGGTATTTCAGATATTTTACAAAACTCCTCGAGCTGTTTCATATTTTTAAAGTTCATCATTCAGAAGAATCATCTTAATGTCCTGGTCTCTATAGATTCAGTAATGACACATGTGCCTCAATAACAGAGCTAACATATCTGACTCTGGGATGTTTCACTTCTGCTGTGAGGATCACTGAATCAGGGTACAAGTAGACCCTCCATTTGCCCCTTCTTCAGGCAGAGTATTAGAGATATCATAAAGGTGATGAAGACACACATTGTGGAGGGCAGAGTATGCAGCCTGAAGCACCATCTTCATATTTTTCACTAAGTTTGCACCCTGTGATAAGCTCTTTAAAAACTATGGGCACTACAATGTTCCTCTTCTTTTTATACACCTGTTGGTTTTTAGATTTCAGCACAAAACAAAGTTTCACTTTGGTTGTCTGTGCTCTGCGTGAATAAATATGAGTAAGTGCTGATGATATTGCAGATTTTTTGAAAGAATATTTACATATTTTAGTTTTTAACATTCAAATTGAAATTCCGCCTGTCAAAGAAGATGATGGTGCACTTCTACACCACCATCATCGAGTCCATCCTCACCTCCTCCATCACTGTCTGGTATGCTGCAGCTACCACAAGGGACAAGAGCAGCTTCAGCATATCATCCACAACACAGAGAAGGTGATTGGCTGCAACCTTCCACCTCTTTACAACCTGCACACCTCCAGGAACCAGAGGTGTGCAGGTGAAATCATGGCCGATCCCTTTCACCCTGGACATGGACTCTTTCAATCAATCAATCAATCAATCAATCAACCAATCAATCTTCATTTGCATAGCGCCAATTCTTAACATGTGTTATCTCACTTTACAATAGAGCAGGCTAAAGACAAATTCTTCATTTTATGGATACACATATATGCATAGATACATATATACATATAAAAATACACATATACATATATATATACAAATATATACATCCAACACCCAACATGAATCCATATAGCCAATCATGAATCTCTCCATCATGGCGGCAAGAAAAAACCTTCTGTTAAGCAGCAGGAAATCTTGAATGTGGACCCCAGTCTCATGATGAACAGCAAATCCACACGATGCTGTGTTGGGTGTGTGGGGCAAAGGGAGGGAGGTAAGTGGAGACAAGTGGACTAAAGTAAGAACTAAAGTTAGTGACAGATCCATTTGTCTCTGTTAAATACAAATGTATCAGATGTTAGGCCCTTGAGAGGCAACATCTCATTTTCAGGAGGGTCCTCATGTCTGTATGATTGAAGTGATAATTTTATAGAAGTATAATCAATAATAATCATGAAAGGGGGGGGGGGGGGGGCAGAGACAAAGGACTGAAAATAAGAATTTATGGTAGTGACAAACTTGTGGACCATAAATCCGTCCCTCCGTTGAGTATGAATTTATTGAAGATAAGCCTCATGAGATGTAACATCTCATTTTCAAGAGGGACCTCGTGTCTATGGTGCTAAAGATAGTTACTATGGATGTATAATCAATCATGGATAGAGAGATCACATTAATGTCTACATTAACAACTATAATGACTATGAACTGGAATGGAGCTAAAGAAATGGCCAAATATTTGTTATGTCTGTAATCTGTAATATATCAATTCATAAGGTCAAGGTCAAGGTCAACGTTATTATCCCCGAGGGGCAATTTGTTCTGCAGCCAGCAGTATCACACAGACAACAAACCAACAATAATAATAATAAAGAGAGTAGCTCTGATTGGATCGCTCCCCAACTTATCCCACCACCACCAAGCGAAGGCAGCTGTGATGAGGGTTGGGCATCGTTTGAATGTGAACGATTCCTGTTCCTAACGATTCTCAATTCTGATTCTTTTAAGAGGAAGGGTCAAAAAATTTTACATGTTTTAAATGAGCTAGTTAACCAAAGGTCTTTCTGGATGAAATAGTCTGAACTTCTCCATGACTTTTTATTCTATGGACTTTTTACTTTTTATGAACTTTCCAATGAATTTCTCACAGGGTTGTTTTCAACTAGTATATAAATATCAAATCTATGAACTTGAATAACGTAAAATACCAAATAATGGCCGGGGCGTTCATTTGTTTCAATCACTGAGCAGACCAGGTGTTTATTTGGGACCAGACGAATATTTGGGACAGGCGTTTAATTTCTTTCTCACAAAAATCTTGCTTAGCAAACAATGAAAAAATATGGTAAATGTAATCATATTATTAATTTACACCAGTATGAATATCAACTTTACATTTTCAAGGCAAGATTACAGGACCATAGTTATACTTTTGTCTTCTTCTTTAAACTCAGCACTCTCTTAACACTCTTAATACTGGTAAGGAACTAGTTAAGTTCAGGTCTTACTTTTTTTCACTATACTGGGGCCATGGCGATCAGCAGCAATGTACCGTTAACTAATGTGGCTGGCCTCCTGATGTTAGTTAAGGGCAAACAACATGCAGCAGCAGTGACAACGTCTTCTTCTTTGAATTTCTGAAAGCCCTAGAATGTAAGATTACGGCTTTCTGCTCTGTAGGGGCCTCTATGGATGTAAAGTGTAACTGCACTGTCGTAAAACAGAGCGCCTCACACCAACGTGCATTTGTTGACACACAGAGGGAGGAGAAGTGAGCCAACAGGACATCCTGAGAGACAAATAAACCATGTGGACTGATAAGGTACAGTCTGATCATGTTTCTTTTTGAATAAATCACTTTTCAAGCATCAGCTGTCAGTTGTTAGCTCAGCGTTTGCACGCGTGTTCTGTGACGTTGACTTTGTGCCTAATAAATTACAACCGGCGTTTACTTGGGACCATGCGATTAATGGGAACCCGGCTGTTATTTGGTATTTTACAGTATAAATATAATAAATTTTCTTTTCACAGGGGTACACTTTTCACAGGAGAGCTTTATTTTTGAAAACCTCATGAAAACACATTTACACATATTTTGAGTGTCTGATGCTGCAGGTACTTAAACATGTTACTGTGCTCCCACTGATGGGCTAATCTGGTGCAGAACATCGAACAATAAGGAACAACTTGTACAACCCAGTCCAGATTAGCAGCAGGTACAGTATAAAATCAGAAACAGTTCTTGTTGAGGAAAATCATCATATCTGCCTTCTCAGGCAGTGTGCATGAGCGTTCTGGATGGATAGTGTCTCCTGCAGTGGAGAACACACGTTCGCTGGGTGTAGAAGAAGCTTAAACGCATAAATATGACAAAGTGAGATCTGACAGCAAAGGATGAGTCTTTCATTGGTTCCACCACCATGCAGCAGGGTCCTCTGACATAATGGTGGTGTGTACTTGGGGTTTAGGGTTTTCACCATGTCCCTGCAAACATAAACAAACATATAATGTTGCTGTTACTGTATCTTTAGCTCAGTATTAATTAGCTTAGTTCTATGGTTATTGCTTAACTAACCTAAATGTTGGTGATTCCACATCTGAAGAGGGATGCAGTTCTTTCACAATATATGCGGAAACCTTTCTGTGGCACTCTTCTACTTGTTGCACCGACATCTTTCCATTGGCCGCTATGGTGAACGGAGTAGGCATAGCACATCGAGGAGACTGACATCAACTGCCTGGCTAACGTTAGCAATCTCAGGTAATTTATCTATTAAAAAATATATGGGCTAACGTTGCTGGGTATTTGCTTTGAGTTGACCCACCATTGTAGGTTGAGTATAACTTGCTCGCTGCCTCAATGTTGGCATAAGACGTATTTTATTGTTTTACTTACATGATTTGGACTGGAGTGTGGTGCTAGGCTGAGGGTCAGAGCCGGAGGAAGAGGCAGCGGAGGAAGAGGCAATGGAGGAAGGCCGGCGCAGCGCATCAAAGACGGGGCACTCATCATGTGTGCTTCATCATGTTTGTCATGCACCTTCCTGTGCATGATAGAATATATTCACAAGTGTTGCACTGAGCCGACTTGTCGTTATTTTTATTAAAGTGAAGCCACACTTTAGATGGCACACTGTCCATGGTTGCACAGTAACACTTCCGGCGAATTCTTCTTTGTCTCTGTCTCTGTCAAACATTTGAGTCTAGTTTTTCTTTGTCGATGAAAATGTCAGTTAATTTAGTTTTAGTTTTTGTCCATGTGCACTTGTTTTTCTTAGTTACTGTCTAGGGGGCGTCGGTGGCGCAGCTGGATAGTGCGCTTGGTCAGTGATCGGGAGGTTGCAGGTTCAAGCCCAGCTCCGGGCGGCACACGGCGATGTGTCCTTGGGCAAGACACTTAACCCCAAGTTGCTCCCACTGCTGCGTCAGTGGTGTGTAAATGGGCACGAAAGGGCGTGAAAGTGTTAGCCGATACTGATGGATAACAACATAGAAACTCTGAACCATCAGTGAGTGAATGTGAGAGAGAATGGGTGTGAATGGGTAAGTGTGACCTGCGGTGTAAAGCAGCTTTGAGTAGTCAATGACTAGAAAAGCGCTATATAAGCTCAAGTCCATTTACCATTACCATTTCTAGTTTCATCAGGGCAAAAAAGGTTGTTGACGAAAACTATGACGAAAATAATTAGTCAACAAAATTAACACAGATTTATACAGTTAAAAATAAAAAATACACTGCTCATCTGCACAGCTCCTTCATTGCATCTTCTGTCTGTATCGTTGGGTTGTACTTTTGTTCTTTTTGTGCCTAAGTTAAATTTTGTATATGTTGTACATTTTATATCTACCTTATTCAATTTGGACTATTTTATCATTTAAATACTTCTTTTATTCCGCCTGGCTCTTTATTTTATTCTAACTATATGTTGATAGGGTCCTTGTATGTGCAAATGTACTTGTAATGTAATTCTGATTCTGATTCTGATTCTATTAAGAAGAACGATACGGCCTACTTCATGTGTGCATTAATGGAACTGAATGTATTAATCTTAATAATGATGTGTATTGTGGAGTAAAATTTACTTTAAAATACTGTTTAATGATGAATCCTCAGAAGTCCTCAAACCAGTTTTCATCTTTTGTAAAAATTACCAACAAAAACATCTCAGCAAAGCTTTAGACACTCTGCTCGTCAGGTTTCTGTGGACGTGGTTGATCATTTTTGATTGACAGCGACCAAAAACCCACAGACTGTGCCCAGACTCTGACTCAGACGCTGATGCATCCTGATTGGTGGACAGCTTTTTTCAGTCACACTTATGTAACTTCTTCAATACCTTAAATCAGAGAGAGGTGAGCACAGAGAAAAAACTTTAAGTGAGGATTTTTTATAAACAGCAACTACTGTTGAGTTTTACACCATCTAGTATTTATATGAAAATAAAAGGTGGACTTGACTGTTTTTACACAAAAATTTCATTCATTCAGGTGTAATCAACTTAAACTGTTAAACATTTTTAAACCCTTTAACATACAGGATATTTTGGCCATGGCTGAAGTATTTATAAATTTAAATACCTTTGGGTATTAGGCCACATTAACAAAGGTTTTTGTGCAGGATATTATTACGTTATGGAATAATTCTTAACTGTGCATAATTACTATTTCAGTAAAATTCTCCCTATTACAATTACATCATGCTAACATCCTACATCCATCATCTATACTGCTTATCCCTTTTGGGGTTGCAGGGGCTGGAGACTATCCCAGGTGACATCGGGCAAGAGGTGGGGTACACCCTGAACCTGTCACCAGCCACTTACAGGGCCACATAGAGAGACAGGCAGCCAATCACGTCAGTCACCAGTCAACCTGATAAGCATGTTTTTGGTCTGTGGGAGGAAGCCGAAGAACCCGTGGAAAACCCACCCATGCACGGGGAAAACATGCAAACTCCACACAAAAAGGTCCTGGCTGACCCGGGGTTCAACCAGCAACCTTCTAGCTGTGAGGCATGTGCACTACCTGCTGTGCCACTGTGCCACCTGATGACAGGCCATGGAAAGGGTCATCCGTCTTTTAACATTCCCCAAATCGGTCACCTTGACATTCAGAGTGGGGGTGAATTGTCACAGGGGCGTTAATATTACAGGTTTGAATGGCAGCATGAATGGGCCTTACAGTGGTCCATAGAGAACTTTAAGTTACGCAGCTGAATTTACAAACAGAGAGCTCAGTACCTGTGTCCAAAGTGCTCCTGAACCCTGAGCACAGATTACAAACATGATTGGCACCTTGACCCTTAACTATGGCGGGTCGAGGTATCCCAGACTTTGCCTCTCTAATGCGACACTTTCTAGTTTCAGTTGGAGGATTCTGAGTGAACCCTTAGGCCTTAAGTGATGTATGTTTCCTAAGGCAAGCTCTGGGTCTGCAACAGTCTCCTTCCATCTGGACACGCCCTCAAGACCTCAGAAGGTGGACATCCAGGAGGCTTCTTATTTAAGACCAAACCAAACTTGTTTCTTTTGCCACTAGGGTTGCAAAATTCTAGGAATTTTCAAAGATGGAAACTTTCAATGGGAATAAACATAGAATTTAAAAAATTTAAGGTTGGCCCTTAAAAGGGATTTTAAATACAGTGGGAATATATATTTGAGAATAATCTTGACTAAAACAACAGATTTCATGCAGGTATACTTGAGAATATCTCTGCCATTCCTCAATCACATGCACACTGCTTACGGTTTACTGCAGGATTGTTGAGGCCACACCCCCTACATGCACTGTGCATTCATCCATCACATGCACAAATGGTTCAAGATCCCTGGACTGAGGACACATTTTTGAGTCCATTGACATAAAGCAAAGCTCAACTTCATTGATCAATAAAATAATGAAAACGATAAAGTTCTACTTACAAATAAATCTTTTGAACTGTTCTTTAATTGTATTATTTTGTATTAATTTGCACAGATGTCTGCCTGTGACAAAATAAAAGGTTCATATTTATGGATGGATATGCTACAGTTTGTTTATATTACCCAAAATTTCCAGTTAATTCCCCCAAATCCCCATCAATACCATCTAAAGTTCCCAATTTGGAATATTTCCAAAGTTCTCTAACTTAATTTCCCATGAAAATTTTCTGGAAAACTACTGAAAACTTTCTGCCCCTTTGCAGCCCTATTGCCATGTTTGAGCATGTTTGAGCAGTTTCCAGCAGGAAGTACAGATGCATTTAAAAAAAAAAAAAAACATGGATAAAGTACAGACGTGAACTGACCTTCTACCTGACATGCCAGCATTAAGCTGTGTTCACACCAAACGACAATAACAGTTTGTCTTGCAACATAAATACTTTAACAGTGAAAAGGGAAATTCACACAACAAATCTGTCACACAACTTTTTCAAAGTGTCGCACAGATGGCATAAAGTTTGTCCTTTTGCAGAAGTTGAAAATACGCAACCTCTGTGACTGATTCACCTAAATTGCCATGAGACAGCCAACCAGCATCAGGAGAGCGCAGACCTCCACCAAGCAGCTCAGTTCCACCCATAAATTGTGATTTCAACCCAACATTATAGTCCTATATTTATTTTATACACACATTGAGGAATGAAATATATCATCCAATAGAGTGACCTAGTCAGTAGTCGGTCTTGTAACTTGTTGACTGAACCAGTTTGCTGCTGCTTGTACAGATGTTGGTGTTGTGCTTCCAGTGGTTGATGTCTCCAGCCTGGCGTCAAAACCACGGCGCTTCGAGGCGCGGTGTGTTCGCTCTATGTGGAGTTTGGGGGTTATGTTTTTACACACACACACACACAGACTTCTGCTATGATGGACTATTTCTGTATTGACATTATCAGCAGCCTTGTTTCGAGTGATTAACAGGCACGTCTGGAGGGACTGCGAGCGAGCAGAGCTGCCGCGTATGTTTCTATAACGTTAATGGGCTCACAGTAATGTTAGTAGTGGTTGTGAGTTGTAGAGGACTGGGGTGTTTATTACAACTTCAGGAGAGTCTGCTGAGAAACCAAGGCTCCAGAAACAGCACCGGGCTTTCTCCATCAGCAAAGCATTTCCTCCTCTCCTCTGTGTCTGTGAGCAGAACTCTGCATGCACAGCTTTCACTGCTGATTGGATGATCGCTGTGCCCTGACTCTGCGTGTAACCAGAGTGTGTAACCAATCTGGATCGGATCAGCACCAAAATGTAATGGCTTCTTCCTTGGACCAAACCACACCTCTTGTAAAAGTTTCATGTAAATCCATCCAGTAGTTTTGGCGTAATCTTGCTAACAGACAAACAAACGAACAAACAGACAGACAGACAAACAAACAAACAAACAAACAAATAAACAAACAGACAGACTCTGGCAAAAACATAACCTCCTTGTCGGAGGCAATAACTGTCCATCCTATCTTAGCAGGCTTGAGCCTAACCTTGCGCAGAAGATGGACCTGCCTGATTCAGAGTCTGTCATCATGCAGATCCATCTTGTCAAGAGCTGTGCTTTGCCCAAAGTGGGACGACCCAATCACAGTCCTTTAGAGCAGGAAGAGGTGGAGCTACGAGAAAAGTGACTGCTCACATAGAGATTAGCATAGATGCTAACAGCTTCAGTAGCAGTTTTATCAGATTTTGACTGCATTTCTGTATCAAATGAAAAACAAACACCAATACTACAAACTTCTCTATAGTAAGGATATTTTCACTCTGCTTCTGACATGTTTTGACCTAAGTTTGTTTTACGAAGTGGCTCATGTTCTGTAATGCTGATGCGCCCTCCTACTGTATTATCTGTAAATATCATCACACATTCTTCAAGCTGGACTTGAGAAGGTCACAGAGGTCATGTTGGAGGACATAAAAATTTAATTTCTATGGTTGTGATGATATGATCTTCTCTTTGTCCTGAAGGATGTGTGACATCTGTTCATGGATACATGCTGCATCAACACTGCAGGCCTGTTGTTGTAGGAGCCTCGCAGCCGTCCATGTAATGCAGTTGGGAATTGTGTCTGGGAATTGAAACACATAAATAGACGGGCTAAGATGTATATCACCCTGGAGACACTGTTTGCTATGTGAATTAAATATTTCATGATTTGGCAAGCATCATGGCCGTGCTGTAGTGAACATGTTTGTTGCATGTTGCTCCCTGTTGGACCAGATGTCATGTCCTGTAGGCTCTCTGTTTCCTCTGCGGGCGCTCACACACTGGGTCTCCTGGGTCTGGAGATGTTTCATTAAAAGTGTGAACATGTATGTTGTGCATGAGTGCATTAGTCCACTGAGCTGTCGGCTGCATGTATACTGAGTGAAGGAGGAACTCCATTTTAAGCATCAGCTATGTTATCTCCTCCCTGCAGTCATCTTCTTTGCGTTTGTATTTATTTCCACAGGGAGGTATTTCAGCAGCAAACATCCAGGTTATCTCCGTGTTAGGGGAAGAATTCTTGGTTTGCTGAGGATCAACTCTTGTCCCTTTATGGCCACAGGTCCTTTTTTATGTCAAACAACCACTCAGTCTCACCTTGTTCAGTGACAACGAATCACAAATGTTATCTCCAGACACTAAACACAAGAGCAGGTTCAGACTGAACTCTTTCAGTTTACATATTTTAAATCTTCTAAATCCTTTTTTTTGACCAGTAGTGAGAGTATATCCATCCAGTTCACACGGGGGAGGCTGGTGAAAGTGTCTCAGGGACCCTGTGGGTGTCACTCATGAATATGGAGTCTGGGGGCTGTTGCTGTCCCTGTATGTCCAAAGTGGGGGTGTTTTGGTCTATGCCATGGCTGTCCCCTGTCACTGATAGTGATTTTCATGGACAGGGTCTCCAGGCACAGCCACAGGGAGGAGGTTTCTGTTCTGGGGACTTCTATGCAAATGATGTGGTGATCTCAGCTTCTCCAGCCGAGAACCTCCAGCAGGCTTCAGGGCTGTTTGCAGCGGGTGCAAAGCAGTAAATCAGAGCGTGAGATTGAGTGATGGTGTGGTGCAGTGTCAGCAGGCAGGTGGTAAATAGACATTCAGTCATTTCATTCACAGAGCTGAGCAGGTCACATCTACCCATTCACACCACTATAACGCACCGACAACTGAAGCTGCCTAAGGATGGGAATTGTTTAGATTTTAATGATTCCAAAGCAACTAATGATTCTGCTTATCGATCTGATTTATTAATGATTCCCTTGTGGATTCCTGCTGATGTTCTGTGGGGGAAAACACTGACCTGTTATCAGAGGCAACAATATCGGACACATGACTCTTATGCTAATGCATAAATAAATCTATCCATTAATCATCTGATCCCTTTGGGGTCATAGGGGCTGAAGCCTATCCCAGCTGACATTGGGTGAGAGGCAGGGTAACCTGACGCCAGCCAATCACAGGGCCACATACAGACACAGAGAATTCACATTCAAGCCTAAGGGCAATTTGGAGTCACCAAGTCAACATAATGAGCATGTTTTTGATCTGTGGGAGGAAGCCAGAGAACCCATGCATGCACAGGGAGAACATGCAAACTTCACACAGAAAGACCCTGAATGACATGGGGATTTAACCAGCAGTCTTCTTGCAATTTCCACATACTCCATCTATACTGCAGTCCGTACGCATCGTGTGCTCCACAGCAAATCATCCCCAGTCTCTTCAATCAGTCCATTTCCAGAGCCTGCGCCTTGCTATGGCCGCAGCATGTACCAGTGGCATCCTGCCGGGTCTGATCACTTGAAATATGCAGCGAGTCTATTTCTATTTTTATTCACTGCCAAGAAGATCGACCAAAACAACTGCTCAAAGCTTCCAGGATATTTCAAATGTTTATAGGAATATCTTATCATATCATGTCATATCATATCATACCATATCATATCATATCATATCATATCATATCATATCATATCATATCATGTCATGTCATATCATAGGAATTAAAGAGATTTCACTAGAACTGATCACAGTAAATGAGCGGATGTGTTAAAGCTTTTTAATTCAGAAATGTACCCTCCTGTTGTAGAGAAGAGAAGGTACAGAGATCAGAGGAAAAAGTAATCAGTGGAAAAGTCAAAGGTGGGCTGGCTGTAAAACCAGTTGTTTACATGTTGCTCTTCCTGTAAATACGTAGCTGTTATTGTGCATTGTCCTGGTTCTCTCATGATTACGTTTCTTGCTGCACCACTGCGCTTCTGCTGCCAGTGGGCGAGGTCACATGCCGTCCGTCAGACCAAAGCCGCTGTGCGTACGCGATACTGCGCTTTCAGAGTATGTGGAAACCTGAGGTAAGAACCTTTTAGTTGAAAATTAAGCCACAATTATTGCCACTGTCAACCCCTGTCAGTACATACAGTAGTTTAGCAGGTGGCATCAGGGAAATTTCATCACGTACAATAATTTGTGTTTTTCTAAACAAAAAGTAACACAAGAAAGGAAGAAATTAAGCGACTCAGTGATAAGAAAAGACGCTCGATGCTTTTTTTAAACACTTAATGGACAAATAGAAAGTATAAATTACGCCCCCCTTCATAGTTCTCTCACAGGAAAATTCAGTTCTTTGCTCTGTTGTTGAAACATGCTTCACACACACAGGCTGAAATACACACACGTACACACACAAGTCCAACGATCATGCACTAACAGAGGGATTTCAGAGTGATGGCTCGCTGCTCCTGAAGAAGTGCTTCTGAGCAGTTTTGGGGTTAAGTGCCTTGCTCAAGGGCACTTCAACAGTGCCAAGTAGGTCAGCTGAGACCCATCCAGTTACCAAACCAGTGAATCTTAATTCAGCAGAGACAAATGTGATGAGGACAGCTTTATGATCTGGGTTTGCAAATTTTTATTTTTAGTCCCGTTGTCTCTGCCTGGATGGATACATCTCAGGAAGTACGGATGTGTATATATAAATATATTTATTATATATATTTGAATATATATATATATATATATATATATATATATATATATATATATATATATATATATATATATATATATATGTGTGTGTATTTATAAAATGAAGAGTTTGTCTTCAGTCTGCTCTATTGTAAAGTGTCTTGAGATAACACCTGTTGTGAACTGGAGCCATACAAATAAAGATTGATTGATTGATTGATTGATATTCATTATTCACTGGGACTCTCACTTTACTACTCTGCAGTATTGGTAATGTGATGCTCTGCTGCAGTTTCACGTCTTCTAACTGCTGTCTGTATTTCATCAGTGGTGAGATTGAGAGGAACAGACCCGTGTTCATCCCCCGTATCCTTCAGTTCTCTGTTTAATGAGTGTGAGGTCAGAGCTGTGATAAATGGGTTAAACATGATTTTCACTTTACACTAATATTTTTTACATGATTTAGAGAATAATGTAACAATACTATCATCTTTAAAAATAATAAAACATGGACCCTTGATTTCATTTATTTGTCTGAAGTCTGTTACAGCACCAAACACTGTTGGATTCTCATTTTCCAGATTTGTTCTGGGATGTGATGTAATCCTAAAAAATTCCCTCTGCCTGACCTTGTCCGGTCTTATTCATCTGATTACGGCCGAGTGTCCAGTTGTGCCGTATTTATAGGCTGGCTGACCCCTCGCTGCATCTGAGTGTGAGTGCATGTATGAGCTGGCTGAGGTTAGAGGAACACACTGCTGCAGACCACCAGAGCAAACTGTGGCCCCGACATGCTGTTTAGTTCTCCGTAGCAGATAAATCTCATCTTTGATTACATTACATCAAAATTTATGACGCTTCAGGGAAACACTGTAAAGACACAGCAGGGGAAAAAATAAAAAAATAAAAGACAAACAACTTTGGTCTAAAGTAAACAAAACATCTAAAAATATATTTTCACTTCAAGTCAAATTAAATTTGACTTCCATAGAGATTCAAACAAGGTTGAAGTTAAAACAAACCAAACTGAAAGACAAAAAATGATATTTTCCTTGAGACGGCTGCTTTCGTTAAAATGGGGAGGCTTTCACTCGACTTCTAAATGGACTGTCCGCGCTTTTAAAAAGACATCTGATTGAAGGCTTTTATTGTTTTTACCATTTAAAGTGCCTGTTTTTTTTCTTTTTTAATAAATATGTCCCCACAAAGAGCATTTTCATCATGACTTGTTTGAACTCCTCAGCACTCCTGAATCTCTCTTCTGCATCAAATATTAATCCACTGAGGGCAGGAAAAAAAGGAAAACACAGAAAATATGAGGGGCCACAACTCATATTTTCTTCCAAAACATTAAAATTCATTCAAGTCTCCAGTTTATTAGCCCAAATTCAAATAGTTCATCCAACTTAAAAGATTAGATGATTGGTCAACAGCAAGGCTGAATCTTTCCTGATCTCCTGATTTGATTTGATTAGGATTCTGAGAGTGGCGATCAATTAAAAGTGAAGTTTTCAATTCAGACCAAGTCATGGTTCTGTCATGCCGGTCAAGGTTCAGGGCCGTGGGAACTAGGGGTGCGGAGGGTGCTGCAGCACCCCCTAGCGAAATGTAGTGTTATGACTGCAGCACAAGGTTAGAACACTGGTTAACTATGATGTTGCTGCCGTGCAGTCAATAGACATGAATTATCAACTGCTGTATTGTATTGAAATACCAGTTTTACTTAGGCTATATCATGTTATGCCATCATTAATCCTGTTAGACCTGCACATGTGTTCATCATGTGTTTTTTTATGCTGCCGCTGAGCAGTCTGCATTTGTGTGGTGATTTAAATGTATTGTGTCAGCACCACGGTCAGCGCAAGAGCACTCAAAATAGAGAAGCAAATCTCATAACGTTAGGCCTGGCACCTGTGTGTGTGTGTGTGTGTGTGTGTGTGTGTGTGTGGGGGGGGGGGGGGGGGGGGGGGGGGGGGGGGGGGGGGGTGTGGGGGTGTTCTTGTGTGTGTGGGTGGGTGTGTGTGTGTGTTTGTGTTTGGGGGGGGGAGGGGTAGCGTGTGTGTGAGTGTGTGCACACCCACACACACTCATAACGTTACCCCCAAATTCCACATAACACGAAAACGTCTTGAATCGTACTGCGGAGCACTTCGCTCCCACTCTAGTCAATCAAAACAATTCCACTGCCCGCGCTCCGGCGCACCAGTGCCGCGTCCCTGAAGCGCCGGCGATTCACTTCAGGTCTATTTTCTGCGCAGCCACTTCCAAACCTCGTAAATTCACTGTCGTTCAGAAAGCACCAGAAAGGAAGTTAAAGGTGTGGAGTATCCGGTATTTTCAAAAGAAAACAAAATGCACGGACTTCCGAACGTAAATTTCCTCAATAGTTTGTCATTACTTCACAACCAGAGGCACAAGCATCAGGTCAACAGTCGGTCAGAGGGTCCCAGAGGCAACACGACTCCATGGACGAAGAAAAGTGAATCATGGAGGTACAGAAATATATAACATTATATATGACACCAAACATCCTTTCTACAAGGATACAGGCAGATAGAAGTGAAATAAATCACGAAGCTGTGTGGTTTGGATCAGCAGCGATCTTAGAGAAGAGAGGTGAGGTGTTGTTTCTTTCTTTTCTCAGTTTATGGCATGTTTTGTTATCGTGTGACATCGCTATTCACACGAGAGCTTGTGGCTTTCCAGGGATCTGGGGAATTTGGGGTTTAGGCCTGGCACCTGTGCCTGTGTCCGTGCCTGTGTGTGGGGGGTGTATTGTCCCTTAGCAGCAACTCATTTTGCATTCTAGTAATTTGACAGTGTTTTACTCAACTGTAGTTATAGAGACTATGCACAGTCAGCATCAATCCTGGCTAACCTCGACCCCACCCCCTTCTTTTTTTTCTCAGCACCCCCTGTTGAAATAAGTTCCCGCGGCTATGTCAAGGTTTCTTTTATTTTGCACAATCATGTCTCATGTCTTCCTTCCTGTTTTATTTTGAAGTCACTAACTCCTTGTCTCTGTTCCAGATTTGATCCTGTTTTTCCTGCCTCTGTCTTGTTGCACCTGCCTCCTGTTTGTTTCACACGCCTGTTTCCAATCACCACTCACTACATCTTGTATTTAACCTCATGTCTCTCACTGTCTCGTCATCAGTTCGTCGTGCCTCACAGTCTTCATCCTAACACTCTTTATAGTTTGTCCAGCTGTGTATAACCTTGCCTGTTTTTCTAACCTTGCCTTTTAGCCTCACATTTCCTGGATTTTGCTGCCTGATCTGATTCTCTTTTTTGTGTACCGACTCCTGCCTGCTCTCCATTCCCGTTTTTTGCCTCAAGTCTTTGGACACTATTGTCTCTCTGACTGCCTACCTGTGTATCGACCCCTGCCTGTTTTATATTAAACCTTTTGCCTATTTGAACCTGGTTTAGTGTTGTGCATTTGTGTCCAATGCATCTGTGCTACATTCATGACAAGTTCTTAATCTAAAGACCTTTTTGTTCTAAAGTGGGCTTACATCAAGATCTACTACAGTCTGTTGTGTGCCTGACATTTAGAGACAGCTCGGAAAAACAGTTTAAGACTGCAAAAAAGTAAAATGTGTTGACGATTCAGCTTTTATATTTAAAATGGGTTTCATAAGCTATTTTCTGGATCCAAAGCTCTAGTTGTCTACAACACTGTAGGGTCAGAAGTCTTCAGAAAAGAAGCAGATGATAGATGCAGTCATTCTTTTTGACCCTTCGGAGCTGACTAACCTTGTGCAGTAGCTGGACCTCCATGATTCAATGTCTGTAATCAGGCAGATCCATATTGCCAAGCTCCAATCTACAGGGATTGTGAGCAGCCCAAAGCGGGACGGCCCGATCAGAGTCTTTTAGAGCAGGAAGAGGTGGAGCTATGAGACAGCAGGAAGTGACTGCTGGCAAAGAGATTAGCATAGATGCTAACAGCTTCAGAAGCAATTTTACCAGATCTGGATCACATTTCTTTATAAAATGAAAATCAAACAACAACACAGCAAACCTCTCCACGAGACAGAGTTTCTTTTATGGAGTTGCTCACATTTTGTAGCGCCCACCCATAATGACACGATTGATGAAACAATAACCCCTATGTGTTTGTTTTGGGCTTGTTTCCATGAACCTATCTCTTATTTCACTGGTAAAATCTGGCAGGAGACGTTCATCCCTCTGCAGAATTCTTGCTTAAAAAAAAGATTTGACAGGAGAAAGTTCATTTGCAGTTCTAACAAAAGTCAGGGTGTTTTTTACTGACTTCTTGTCTCTCCCTCAATGTTTTCCTCTCTTCACAGGATCCAACACATTTACATGCATGCGGTCAATTATGCAAATTATGTGACTTCTAGGACAGCCAATAGCTGCTTCCCTTACTAAAGAGAGTTAAGAACACTCAGTTTGGAGAGTGAGCCTCCCCAACATCCTGTTGAAGAGCCGTGTAGCCCCATGCACTTCATCCCTTGCTCTGTTCACACAAGAATTGGGACACCCTCTTCCTTCACATGCAAAACATGGGGGTAAGGCCAAGAGAAAGGGGTGGGGTGCCTTGGGATTCAGCCAATAACTAAAGACCAATAACTCATAACTCACGTGTGCCATGTCCTGGTGTCTGTGAGTCAAACCACTTCCATGTTAAATATACAACAGGACACACAGGGCTCTAATTTCGTAGACCAGGCGCAGTCTGGCGCAGGCAGGCGCACCCACGCCTCCGTCTCTCCTACCGGCACACGTAGCAGAGAGGGAGGAGATAAGACTTGAGTGGGTTTAATGCAGCCGAGTGTGATCTTCACCAATCAAATGAACGCCTCTCCTCGCCTTTAAATGCACCGCGGGCGAGGCGCAGTGACAATTTCACCTCGGTGGCGAAGAAGGTCAGAGCCGCTGTTACTTTTACAGCAACTGGGAGAGCGCAGGGGCCACCGGGCCGCGCATCGCGTCACCGTGTGGACCATGTCACGGGACAGATGTAATCTGTTCCTGTGTCATAAATAGGAGTACAAAATTAAGTGACAATTACATTTAAACACAGCAGCAGGCTAATCCATTCATCATGCTTGTGATCCACCTGCATTACTGGTCTGTCATCGCCAAATAGCAGCACCTTAGGTGAAAATATATCTCCTCCTCATCCTCCTAAATAATGTACTCCATCTTTTTAGATCACGTTACGAATAAAGATTAAAACAGAGAAATATGGGCAATCACAGGTTAATCTTTAAGACACAGAGTGACTTACATTTATTCAGCGAGCGTCTCTCTCTTTTTCCTTTTCTTTTGAATTTCATGAGATGAGAGAAGCCGGATACTCCGTATCGGATGATGTGGCTGTTTGTGGTTGGCTGAGAGATATGAACTCGTTAGTTATGACAAACGTCTCTGATCTGACATCAGATGTGACGAGACGATTGATATAGATACAAATGTATGTGCTGGTTCAGACGGTTACATTAAATAGTGGTTGCTGTGATTGTTTATTGCATTGAAATGTGCCTGACACTCTGGATACCTGCCTGTGAGGTTTTGGTGACGTGTGCGCACTGTGCGCCTGTCAGCCAAATTACCACTGCCCGGGGTGCGCCTCTCCTGCGCCGAGAATAGACCAGGTTGGAGCTGGCGGGCTTTCAGTGCACCTTCCGCACCTTCAGTGCATCAGGGAAAGCATGAACTTTAGGTCTCCATTACAAACACCGGACATGCTTCAGGACATGTGACCATATTTGCATGTGCTGTGATGTGACTAATCAGCATGTACACGTCACAGTCATGGTGGAAAAACAGGATATTGTTCAGCCCAGGCAGAGGTGCAGCAGGTGGAGTGAAGGGGTCATCCAGAGTGATGTTTGATATGATCATGAATAATTGTTCTTTAAGCATTTTGACCGTAAAAAGAGTGTGTGTGAGAGGATTGTGTGGTGCTGCCAGCTTCAGGACATGTGATCGATAAACAGGAATATAGCAATCAGGAGATCAGCAGTTAATCTGTTGCCATAAATCAGTGAAGGATGCTTCAGTAAGGATCTGTCCTGCTGTTGTGCCGCTTAGTGAAGTGGCTGCTGAGCGCCTGTGAGGGTTTACCACTGAGACAGAGTGAAGGCAGAGCAGACTGCATGGGAACGTCACGAGCAGCTGATAACAGGCAGGGATGTTTACATGCTGATAGAGAGGCTTTTACACGGCAGCTCTGTTCAAGTTAACACTCGCCGCTGTCAATAAAGCCATTGACATGAGCCATAAAGTCCGTTTGAACATGGCTGGATTACCTTCATGATCAACAGTGAATCACAAAGCTAATATTGACCAAGCACTCAAATGAAAAAGCTTTTCTCCTCTTTACAGCAGCAGAGTGTGTGTGTGCTCCTCTGTGCTGTTTGTGCACAGATTAAAACATCTCTCTTCCACTTGAGTACTTCTTGATTTGAATGACTGAACATATCTAAAAGCACCAAAGTTGTAAACCTTCTTCTTCAGTCAAAATCAAAGTCATGATGTCTGAATGTCTGAATGTCTTAATCATTCACAGATGTTCAACTCAGAGCTGAACTGTGTCTAAATCATGAGTGCAGCTGGGGGGTGTGATACAGCTTGTTTACAGTTTTCAGCAATGGAAAACAGATATTAGGCCCCGCCCACCCTTTAAGCTGTCTACAGTCTAAATAGATGTTGAAAATGTGACATAGCCCACACATTGTGTTACTGATAATTGCCATGTTCAGTGGTTTCATGGCAGGGCTGCATGCAGAGTCTGTGTGTCTGCTGTCAGTTGCTAACACTGACGCAATTGAGAGTCACAAGTTAATCAAACAAGAAAGTTTTTGGTCTGTGTGGGGGAACCGGAGGACCTGGGAAAACCACACATGCACAAGGAGAACATTCAAACTCCACACAGAAAGAAGGTGATAATGAAACTGGATGTGAATTTCAAAGAGCTGATGTTCTGCTTTTTTTTTTTTTTTTTTTTTTCTAATCTGCCCTTTAGTGTGTTTAACATGTCATCCAGGTGATAGAGCACTTCTATGAACAAGACAAAAGTCTGCTGCATAAGGACTTCTTCTCCTCCTCATCAATGCACCTGCTGCTACTTAAAACAGTTCATCCCTCTAATACCATTGTCTTGTCAGCAGTTTGAGCCGCTTAGCCTCTGATAGCATGCCCAGTGCAGAGCAGAGGCATTACAATGAATGCAGAGTTGTTGACAACATGGATCAGAGCAGCACTGAGCTGAAAATCTATCACAGAGTTGACCTGTAGACCAATCAGAGGTGACTAGGCCCATTTCAGGAAGGGAGCCTTAAAGGATAAGTTCAGTTTTTTGACACCTGGACCTTATTTTTAGGATTAAATATGCTCGTAGACTCACCCACACAATTTTGGCGGGGCTCGGAGCCGTTTTCGAGCAATTTAGATCCATCCGACGGCATTTTTCCTCATGCTGTAGTAGCAGACGGGGCCAGAAATCAAAGCCCCTAAATTAGACATTATCTGCTGCGAAACTCACTCATTTCAGCTACATTTTATAAATGAATGGCCAGTGTTATCACCATGTCAGCTCAACTTTGTTGTTATGGTCATCCGGGGCTTTACAAGGATGGGTAACTTTTGGTGACGTCATAGACAAGAACATGAGTAGAGCCGCTGTTGTTGCTAGGCTACACGGCTACACGGCTATTTTTGTGCAACATGGCGGAATATTTATCCGATGTAGAAGTGTCTGACGACGACTTTGAGTATAATGGATGCCCGTATCGTTTTGAGCCAGAATATACTGACGAGGAGCTATTTGAAAGGAGGATGCAGAGGGAAAGAGCCGAACAGCTGGCCAGAGAACAAGCAACCACTGCACGTCCACGAATGGGGGCTAACTGGTGGTGATGTTGTGGACATTGCACGGCAAACACAACAGAGGAGGAGTGCCTTTGCTGCTCAGAGTGGGACTTGAGACCAGAGGAAACACGTATTGATGCCCCCCAAAATACGATTTCTGGCCCCGTCTGCTACTATGGCATGAGAGAAAAACGCCGTCGGATGGATCTAAATTGCTCGAAAACGGCTCCAAGCTCCACCAAAATTGTCTGGGTGAGTCTACGAGCGTATTTAATCCTAAAAATAAGGTCCAGGTGTCAAAAAACCGAACTTATCCTTTAAAGGGGCAGGAGTTCTAACAAAGTGAGAATAACACAAAAATACTGTTTCTTTAAATATTCTCCAGATATATATATATATATATGTAGATAATGGATGGATGGGTGTTCTCCTTCTTAAATCTGTGTCTCCTGGTTTCTGTCAGCTCTTATTGAGTTTATGATGTTAAAATGGTTCAAACTCTTCTTTTGTCATTGTTGGTTGTCTCTGCTTTGGTTTAAGCAGGTTTTAGTAAAGTTTGATTTTTATTTTTTTTAAAAATCTGCCATCATAAGCACTCCAGTGTGTGTTTGTGTGATAAGATGCATCACAGGGGGGCTGGTGTGTGAGTGAGTGTGTGTACACTGCCCTCAGCCTCACCCCCACCACACACACACACAAACAGACATCACAAACTCATCATCTTAAACAGGAAGCAGTCATAGCTGCAAAGGTCAGAGGTCATTTCTCAGAGGGCGCATGAGGATGTGGTGCTGTGTGCAGCGTTCACCAATCGCAGCTCTTTTCTCACCAAGCCATCGGGAAATGAGGTCCTCCTCTCCTCTGGGCTTCCACATGCACACAGTCACCCACTCACACACACCCACTGACTGTACAAACACACACACACTTACTGTACACACACACACTCACACAAATGTTTGTGAGCCATGATAAGCTGAGACAGACCAGCAGACTGAAGTCAATAATGTTTCAGCTGCAGCAGTGAAGCTCTGACTGCTTCAGACCACAGACGATGAAACCAGAGAACAAACCACACACCCCTCTCTAAAACAGCTATCCATCTGCTAATAACAAGTAGATCAGCCAAGCACATTGCAGTAACTCAGTGCATGTGGGCATGTAGACCTGCTGGGGTTCAAGCAGAACATCAGAATGAAAATGAGAGATGATGTCTAAAAGCTCAGATCATCAAACTAGTTTCTCCAACATGATGATGGGTTCACTGTACTCCAGTGGCCCCCACAGTCACCAGATCTCAGTCCATTGAGAAGCCTTACTCTGTGTGTCAAAGACCAGCATCTATTTACCAGTAACACAGTCACACATGAACACACAAACCGTGCTGGGTCACCATGAGGCCGACCTTAATAGGCAGCACCAAGAGGGATTACTCAAAGCCCATAAACATCACAGGATGTAAACATCAATCCCAGAAACAGCAGTCGCAAATGTTTAGTCAGGGAACCACATGCAGGGGCGCACAGAGAAATGGCTGGGCCCATGAAAGACCAAGGCACCATTTCCCAGATGTTTTCAATTATGTAAATCCATGTGCTGAATCAGAAGCACTGGTGCCTGACTCTGGCCCACATTTCCCTCCTTGGCCTGGCTTCAAACAGCTTATTGCTGGAGTCCAACTCTCAAACAGGTTCCCCCTTTTATCCTTCGATATCTGCTGCCAGTCCAGCTTTAGTTTGAGCCATGAAATGGTTAAACACAGTCCAACACTGAAGGCAGAAAGATTAAGTAAATTTGACCTGTGATGAAATGATGGTATAATTGAAAAAAAAAAAAATTATGGGAAAGGGGTTAACCTTTTTAAACAATATACACTTTACAGAAGCATCCTGTGTTTTTTGCATATACTCTTGAGTAAATGTGAGCACTTGGGTAAAAGTAAAGTTTGGTTAGAAAGGCTTAAATTTAGGGGCCGTCAAAATAGAGTAGAATTCAGGCATATCCGAACAAGTTTTTCATCCACACAGATACACGTATCAGGTGCCTAAAGACGCACATTTTTGAAAACGGGTCCCAGAGTGGATAAATCTGAGACACTGGCCTCGCGTTTCTGTGTAAACAACAGATTTGGATACTTTCAGGAAAAATGACGTCATCGCCCCGCCTCTCACGTAAACCACATGCACTAACCCTGACAGCAACAGAACCAGTGGCAGACTACAGCGGTGTGGCGCTCGTGCTGCAGAAGCTCCTGAGCTGGTTTTACTCTAACAGTAAAATCTTTTGCTCCTCTACGACCACCGTGAGCAGCAGGAGGGCACGGAGAACAGCAGATGCCAGAGTTTGTTACCATCTCACATGTTTCATGAGCATGCTCCAAGTCTTCTTCTCTGGTTTTGGCATATGTCTGCCCCTACAGGCCTGGCATATGCACTGCAGTGTTTTCAGCGTTTTTGTGTGTACGGACACATTTACTGATATGATGTCGTCTTTGGTCTCCGTGTGGACAGGGCCTTAGGTTGGACCATCTTTCAACCTGTATGCCCCCCTACCCCCACGTTCCTTAAAGACTGAGCCTCCTCATCCTCTCCTATCGTCCCCTTGACCACAAATCATCACAGCTTTGTTGATTTGTTGTCTAGAACAGCTACAAAACATTTACACTTTCATTTAGATCTTTTTCCTCCTGTGGCACTGAGATCTCTTGGTTTTCTGTAACAGAAAAGCTTTAGAGTCACTGAAAGTGCTGAGCTGAAAGAAAATCCTTCAGCTTTAAGCGCTGCTCTCTTCTCGGTCTTTTCCCTGCTGCAGGAGTTCACTGTTCAAGAGCGCCGCAGCATTAAAGGCTAAAAGATACCAAAGAAAAGAAACCACTGTCTCCCTGACACTGGGTACTATTCTTTTTAAAGAGTTCTTTTACAGAGCTGAAAGTGGCCTCACTCAGTCATAAGTTAATTAAAAACCTTTTCATTGCAAATAAATCCAAATAAACTCTGTAAACATGGAGCTGGCTGTGGTTTGTTCACTAAAATTCTCTGAAAAGCTCAGAGGATGAACAGGATTCCCAAAAAGCATGTCTGAACGGTTGAGTCTGTGTCAGCATCCCTTCATGCTGTCATTCATCATAACACAATGACGCTCCTCTCAGAGGGAAACAGCATTGATTTATCAGACTGTGGACACAATCACTCTCAACAGGACTGAAGGGAGTCGTTTGTTAGTTATTGTTCACCTTATTGCTGAGTCAGCAGATTTCGATCAAGTCTAAATGTTATTTCAGCAATATTAATGCTGTTGTGTGTGCATGTAAGATTTTGATAAATACTTCTCCAACACAAACATGAGATTATTCATAAATTCAGTCTCACATCAATCCTGCAGGCCAGGAGAGGAGCATTGATGTGTTTCTTCAGACAGGAGCGTCACCGCCCACCGCTCCTCACAGGTGAGGTTGTTTAATGTAACACTTTCATTAGCTGATAATGGGAGAGGATTCATGCAGGACACGGTTTGCATTAATTAATCAGACGCTGCTCTAAACAAAGCTGTAATGTCTGGTGTTAAAGTGTGAAGCAAAGGACGGGGCCAAAAATCAGCAGTTAGTAAAGAAACGACTCTAGCAGCCATAATCCTGCTCTGCAGTTCAATCAGACGTGTGATGACAGCCATGTGATTGACTTTTTGATTTATTTCCTCTGTAATGTTCTTGAACAGCAGTTTTTAGCTGCATCCATTCAACAGCATCCTGAGAGGCATATTTTAGAGCATATGATTGGAGCTGGGAACAGTAATGAAGTGTTGCTGTGCAGCTGTGGATAAGTCATCAAAACAGGAAGGTCGGGGGTTTGATTCCAAGCTCCTGTCACAAACCGATGTGTCCGACTAACTTTTACCCAAACTCCTCCCACTTATGGGTCAGTCGTGTCTATCAGGCCTTCACAGTATGAGAATAAGGTCATTTCAACATTGAGGTAGCAGTATGGACAACAAAAGATGTGAAGTGTTTATAAAGTTGGAGCTCCAACAGAAATCTTCTGAACTTTTTCTCCACTAAACTTGCACAAATAAATTTAAAGGAGTCAGAATTAGCTTCATCTCGCTGCATCATGTGACAGCAGAGCCAGCAGAGGTGCTTAAGAAATGCAGCTCCACCTCCCGAGTCCTGACAACGCCACTGAAAAAGCTACCCAGAATGCACCTCTGCAGGAGCAGCTGACCATCACTCTGATGTCTGTCCTGCAGCGTCTGTATGCACTTATGTATGTATGTTTCTGCCTCTGCGTATCTTGCATGACTGAAAACCACAGAGTGAAATGGATCATGTCCCCCAGATGCACGTTACTTCTCTCTGAAGTTCTGTAAGAACAGGCATGATCCGGGGAGGATGCTGGATTTACCTAAACTCTGAAACAACCTTTTCCACGAGTCCATGGTCCATAATTGTACTCCCTTGGAGACCAGGTGATTTCCATATTCATCAGGTCTGTGTTCAGAGCGTCCTGCCTGGATCACCTCGTCAGACCTGAGACAGTAACACCATCAGGACTTCATAGATGCTGCTGAAGCTGCTCTGCCGAGCAGAAACAACAGATTTATTTCTGTCAGCAGTAAACAAACAGCACATGTTTTATAGTCAGAGCCTCGCTCCATCTTTGGAGCCTAAAAACAGTTACCTCATCTGAACCGGGGGAGCAGCAGATGCTCTCACACAGAACTCACAGGAGCTTAAATGTGTTCACAGCCATGGTCGGAGCCTCTGACCCGGGGCAGCTCTCCATCCTGACACCGAGAAGATCCACGGTCACAACACCCCCCACCACGCACGAATAACCCACACTGTGGGGGCTTTTATCCTGATCTTGATCCTGAACCAGTCTGTGAGGCTCTGCCACCACTGCAGACACATTTGGTTTTTGTCTAAATGAACACTCGGGACAGTCCAACACTCAGAGTGCAGGCGTTTAATATTGGTCAACAAAGCAGCACGCCGGGATGCAAACATGATCTACATTTAAAAGATCTGTAAAATCAATAAAGCTCCTGCTTCTGGTCTCTAACCAAAACCTCCCTCATAAACTGAGAATACTCCATGTTGTAATTCTCTCTCAGGATCTGTGAGAAGAGGACAGTGACAGACCGTGATAGGTACGATTTTAACAAATTACATTAAAAAGGCAATAACAGCACAATGCAGTGAAGGCTGCATGATGAACATGATGAAGCTTTATCACTATTATTATTATTGTTATTATTGATAAATAGAATAATGAACAACGTGCACTTTATTTTTATTATTTTTACACTCAACAAAAATGAATGTATCTCAAAAATAAAATCATGAACCCACCAACCATAACATTTCTGTATTTATAGAAAATATATGTTTTTAAAAAAAGATTTTAGTTTTTTATTGTTTATTTCACTTTTTTAGCAACTTATACGGTTAGTATGAACTTATTCCATACAGATTATAAAAATTTGGGATATAAGGGATGTATTGATGTATAGAAAATTAAATGCTCAAAAAAGGCAGTACAGCATGTAATAATGCTGAGACATGCTCTGGCCAACATGTTCTAGGGTCGGTCATAAAGGGTTAAAAAGAAAAATAATAATTTTTATAAATGGAGAAAGAGAAATCTCTGTCCCAGCTGACAGCTCACTGAGACCTCAAACTGGCCCATATTAACATTTTTTATACTTGAAATATTTGTCATATTCTAATCAAGTGTGCATGTTCATGCCCACTTAAGCCCTTTGACTTGCTTGTACCTGTGCAGCTCAGTTGTTACCTTTCTCTTTGCACCACCTGTCATAAACACACCACACTGGAGCGCTAAGGTGGATGTTTGCTCTTACTATAGACTCGTTGTTCCTGGCGTTTGAGTCTCCGTCCAGGTTCTCCCTCTCTCCAGGGACAGGCAGGTAGTGGTCGTTCCTCCTCATGATGGTGGGCTCCTCCTTCTGCGGGCTTCCTGCAGGCTCACACGTCAGGGGAGGAGAACCTAAAGGGGAGCAGAGAGAGGGATCAGAAATGGTAAACCATGAATGGATTTAAGCCTTAAGGGCACTTTTCGCGCCTTTCTGATCCAGGCATCAGCTGTGTGTCAGACTCTGTGTGCCGGGCCATCCCTACAAGATTTAGAACGAGATATTTGACTACGGCAGCTCCCTTTAATGTCAGTCGTACAATATGGAGATATGGGCGCAATAAAAAAACAGTTTGTGCAGGTGAAACAGGACTCTCTCTTTTTGAAATCTGAAATAAATCACAGGGTCTTATACGACCTTGTATGTGTGTTCTCATGAAGTTTCTCACTCTGTCATAACAGTATTTCTGCTGAGTGCCTTGTTGTTTTATGTCTTGTTGTTGCTTCATGAGGCAGCTGAAACTTTTTAGACTGTGCAGTTCAATAAATCAGCTAAATGAATGAATGAAAGAGGCTTTTTACTGCCTGAGCTGCATCTATACTGCATCCTATACAGCAAATCCTTCATATGAATATTAACCATAATTATGCTCATAATGACCACTGCTTCTGTTTTGCAGACAACAGCCCTTTGTGATGGTCTATGTATAAGTTGTTGTTCCCCTGTTGTTGTGCTGAGTTGTTGTTTAGGAGTTTCTGAGGAAGAACTTTTCATTATGTTTGGACGAGTCACATCTGGGTAGTTATACAGATTTTGGATCTTTTAAAGACCCTCAGAATAATCAAAGATCAGTTTCTGCACTGCTGGATCAGCATGTCCCATTATTTATGGGACTTCATGGCTTTGATTTGTCTTCATTTAGGTAAATGGACCTGTGAGCAGTGGTATGTCTTCTCTCTTAGTGGCACGTTACTTTTTTAACTACCTCAACCTATTTTCCCAACGTGGCCTTCGCACTCAGTTTGCTGCTGTAAATGACCCCAAATATTATGAACTGCATCAACAAGCATCAAAAGGTCAGGAAAGAGTGAAAAAAAACAAGTTCAGATCTCATAAGACACACTGACATGTCTTAACTCAATGTTAAATGCTTGGCCTCTCGTGTAAAAAAAAAAAAGGACTCTTTGAGACGATTCAAGACCATTTTGGGTTTTTTTAAAATCTGACTGAAGACTTGACGTCTTTCACTGGATTACTGAAAACTCTGTGTGAGGGTCTACAGGTGACCTGCATCCCCTCCAAACCTGTTTCTTCTTGTATTTTCACTTTGGCGATGTAAAGCTTTACCCTTTACCTCCTCCCTGGAGGGAGTGGTTGGTGGAGGAAGGAAGAGTATGTTGCCAGTGAGAAATGTTGTCTTCTCAGTTATGGTCTTGTTTTGGGTCATCTGTCTCTGAATCACTGACACTAACACGGACTGTGACTAACCCACAAAGCTTTGTAACACTGGCTCAGACAGTACGCCCTCTCAGGTGAAGCTCCGGGACACAGAATGGGCATGTTCGATGTTTGCCAACTCAAATACCTGAAGTGAACTTGAAGAAACATGTCTGGCGTGTCAGGTTTGTGTTTGCACAGCGCGTCAACATTCTCAGACTTATTACCACAAATCTAAGGATTCAGCCCTCACCTGTTTTTGGCAATGATAGTAAATTCAAACAAAGTTAGGATTCAAAAATTCATCCAGAAATCTTCAAATAAGTCTGAGTACACAGCCCGACACGCTCTGCCTCTTTACCCAGTAAAGCCTATAAAGCTGAAGGTCATTCATCTTGATGCTTTACAGAGGGAAGCAGAAATACAATCATGGTTAAACAGTTCACAGAAAACTGTTGAGAACAGAAGGAAGAAATTAACGAAAAAAGAGTTTCAACGGCGTCAATGATCACACAAAGAAGAACGTCACAGAGCACTGTGTGTGTTAATATAAACCACCAGACCATGCTGTCAGCCTCAAGCTGCTCTCACATAAACAGAAAATGATCAGGATCAGGCATCAGAAATGTATGAAGAGGGACGAGTTCTTGTCTTCATGGTCTCTGGAAAGAAAGCTGAAATATCAGAAATAAGGTTGACAGAATTTGAGGAAAGAGTTTGAACTGAAAATTCATGAATGATGATAACTGAAGACGCATGATATTTGATTATTGATATATGCCTATATAGTGGAACAGATTATTGCATATATATATATATATATATATATATATATATATATATATATATATATATATATATGTATATATACATTTATATACATGTTGTGGGCGTGGAGGAAGGTCAAGTACCCCAAAACGTGTTCAAAAGCCTTCAAAAAGGGATTATTGCATACTATGCCCCCTTTAATAATTATAATTTTGATGTATAAAAGTTGACATTCATTGATGATGAGGTAAACCACATGGTACATTTACGTATCCTGTCACATGGGATAAATATATTCATATGTATTTATGTTTGTACATATCGGCCAAAATGTTCATATTTGCCAATACTGATGATCAAATTTTCAGGCAATTACCAAGATGAAGTCAAAAGACTGAGAACAAAGTAAAATTACAATTTTTCAGAATAGCATTGCATTTAATATTTGAACTTTGTTCTGATAATTAACTTTAAATTCAGGGGCATCAGGTCAAGATTCAATTCTGATCCTGGGGCCACAGTCCAATTCAAAGATTTTCCAATTCAGCTTAAATCACAATTCAGTCCCTATTTGTGAAAAAAAGATTTTCTTTCAGGATCATCTTCAGTCTGCAGTGTAGTGACACAAAAAAGCACGATGACATGTGTAACGTTTGCATCTTAGTGCAATCATGAAGATTCACTGCTGATCACCTAAACCAGGACAAAAGGTCAAAGCTGAAATTAGAAAAACTCTTTAGTTATAAAGCCAAAAGACAACCCCCCCTCCCCAATTCAGTCTGCACAGGAAGAGGAGAGAAACATGAACACTGCAGTAAAAATGTATCTTAGATGAAAGGGATTTGTTAAAATTTGATGATAAACCTGATTTATGGACATTTTGAATTGATTCTGAATTTTTTTATGAACATGGTTCAATTTGAATGAAATTACCATATTTTTGCAGACCTCTTCTTATTTGGGCATTTTGACTTTCTCCTTAATAATTTTATACTTAATACATTACTACTTTTTTCTTTTTCTTTGTTATAACTGTCAGCAAACAGGTTTCAACTGCACTACAGACACCATTTTCAAGCACCTGCAGTTTTCTTTAATAATGAAGTAGCTGCAAAAAATCGGATGGTTTATATAAATTAATGACTAATTAAAAAACTGACAAAAATGTCCCCTCCCTAATCGCTGTGTTTGCAGTTCTTCATCCACCTTTCATTCCACAAAAAGCCCAGTCAGGTCTGCAGGTTAATGGAGCACTGAGAAATCCTTAAAGCAAAGCCAAAGAAATAATTCTGCTTCTCCACAAACTCTGCATTTGAACTATGTTCTCAAGAACATAGTTCAATGGTTCCTGTTTTTCATAGTTATCATGTCCCCACGTCCTGGTCTGAGATAAGTCTCCAGCTCCTCCATGCTGAAAACTTATTTGCAGACTGACGTTTGTGTACTCACAGCCAAATTTTCCGGCAGGAGCAGGTGGAGGAGCCCTGGTGAATGTTGATTTACAGTAAAAACATTTGATGTTGTCAAAGTAAACCCAGATCCCATGCTGGGTGCCGCCTGTCTCGGCCATCTGCCAGAACAATTGGCAGTTGATACTGAGCCCTGGGCAGGACTGGGTTGCCTCCAAAAACCTGTAGCCACACATAATAATCCAACAAATATATCCATGTCAGATAACAGTTATCTGCCGGAAAATTTGGCTGCGAGTACACAAAAGTCAGTCTTCCTTTCATTTACATCGACCAGTACACAAACATCAGTCTTCCTTTCATTTACATCGACAGTCACCTGCAAATAAGTTTTCAGCATGGAGGAGCTGGTGATTTATCTCAGACCAGGACATAGGGACATGATAACTAGGTAAAACAGGAACCTTGTATTTGAATCATATATCTATCTATATGTATGTATTTCTTTTTATCTTGTTTTATTTTCTGTCGACACCCCCACTGAAATCCGCACACACTGTCCCAACCACACCACTCCAGGGAAACCCTGACTGAGTGCTGTCTGCACCTTTCACTGATGCTGACCACCTTCATCTAGAGATCACATGCACCAACAGATGGTTTGGCAAAGCAGGTATAATTTCAGACATCCACGTTTTCCTTTAGTTAACCTCTGCCTCGTTATTGCTCCCACAGCAGAGCAGCCACAGATCACCTGAGTGACATGTGCAGAGTTCAGAGCAGGTGAGTCAGAACACAAAGAGGTTCAAACACACACCAAATTATTTTGTGGCACTTATTTGTTCTTCAATCAATGAATAAATGCAAACAATTACGAAAAGTTGGCTGAGTCCCTTGTTTGATTTGAGTCTGCATTCTGCTGATTGAGCTCATGGCCCAGTTCTGGGGTGAAGAAAGGTGATTTACTGGACTTTAAATTTTGATGCCAGACAAGCTGGTCTGAGTATTCCAGAAACTGCTGATCTACTGGGATCTACACACACCTCCAGGGTTTTCAGAGGATGGTCACACTTTTTTTTAACCTTTATTTAACCAGATAAATCCCATTGAGATCAGGATATCATTTACAAGGGCAACCTGGCCAAGAGGTCAGCAGCACATGTCAAATATCAATACTAAATTAAAAAAGGTTCAGGCAATAAATTACAACCAATAAATATATCAAAAACAACAACCTGACAATGGAAGAGCATAATTTTTGAGGACAGTTACAATTAAGACCACAGGCATTTTTCATAGGGTTCTCACTGTCTGGTGAGCAAAATGGAACGAAAAGCTTTAAATGAAACCAGTTCAGACAAAAAAGAGAAAATATCAGTAAAGAGCAGTTCTCTGGAGGAAAACATCGTGTAAAGGTCAGAGGAGAATGTCCAGAGTTGGTGGAGATGACCGAAAGTGAACAATAACTCATATAACCAATCATTACAACCAAGAACAGAACCTGACCAATCTTCATGCAGATGGGCTACAGCAAAGCCCACCAGGTGCCACTCCTGTCAGTGAAGAAAATCAATTTGAGGCCACACTTTGAACAGGCTCACCAAAACTGGACAATGGAAGATTGTAAAAAGGTCTGCTGCTCTGATGAGTCTGGGTTTCTGCTCCACATTCAGATGTAGACTCAGTGTTTGGTGTGAACATCATAAAGCATGGATCCATCCTGCCTTGGACCAGCGGTTCAGGCTGCTGCTGGTGTGGGGGACATTTTCTCTGCACACTTTGGGCCCCTTAGTCCCACCTGAGCATGGTTTAAACCCCACAGCCTACCTGAGGATTGTTGCTGACCATGTCCATCCCTTTATGACCACAGTGGACCATCTTCTGATGGAGACTTCAGCAGCTCCACGTCTCAGAGCTCAGATCATCTCACACTGGTTTCTCCAACATAATGATGAGTTCACTGAACCCCAGTGGCTTCCACAGTCACAAGATCTCAGTCCAACAAAGCACCTTTGGGATGTGGGGGAACAGGAGATTCTAATCATGGATGTTCAGCAGCTGAGAGAGATATAGACCAACATCTCTGAGGGAAGTTTCTGCAGCTTGTTGGATCTGTGACACTAAGAACGAAGGAGCAAGGTGTACCTAATGAAATGAACTAGCTGTGGTTCAGACCTGAAATTTCAGTCCTTGGAGCAGACTGCAAAGTTTGAGTGATGAGGATGAAGTTTTGCTTAAATCTCACATAGACGCCCTGCTGGTGTGTTTGATGCTTCAGCTCCTGCACCGATAATTCTGCACATGTATGCACCCTAAGTTCTTCAGGAAAGCAGAGAAATCAAACAGCTCCAAAGCCTATAATCTGTCATTCTGATGGAGTTACAACAGGACACACAGAGTGACCATTAGCACTACAGCAGTCAAACACATGCTGGTGTGTTTGATGCTTCAGCTCCTGCACCGATAATTCTGCACATGTATGCACCCTAAATTCTTCAGGAAAGCAGAGAAATCAAACAGCTCCAAAGCCTATAATCTGTCATTATGATGGAGTTACAACAGGACACACAGAGTGACCATTAGCACTACAGCAGTCAAACACATCAGCCTCAGGAGCCCAGGTCTACAGTCACCTGAGCCTCCAGGTCAGCCAGGTCTGCTACAGCAACAGTGCGCACATGTGCGTTAAATCAAGCACCACTTACACAACCGATGGAGCCGGGGATGAGTGTAAACGCGCACTGAGCATCATGTCCAGTCCACGTCTCCCTGCGTGCGCACGAACCATCACCACCATCACAGCCTGCGTTTTAATGAGTGCGGGAATAAAGAGCTCTTACCAGGCTCCTCTGCGCGATCGTGCTCCGTCAAGCTCCCGGCCGGCTCACCTCCGCCATCTAGACCCTCCATCGGCTTTAAAAAGACGCACGGGGTTCCTTAGCAGATCTACAGAGCCGCCTCTCTCTCCGCTACAGCATCTATCCCTCAGAGCGCTTCGTGGCTTCGCAGCCGCCTGCGCTGTTGCATGGAAACGCAGCACAGAGCGAACGTGCTCTAGAGGAGAGGGTGAACTGATCCAAAACGATGTGAGGGTCCGGATCAAGCGCCTTTCTGCGGTCCACTGAGAGCACTTAGCCTATCTGAGGATACCACAGAGGAGAATTCAGCTCTGGATAAACATGACAGGACGTGTCGGAAAGAAGCCTAGAGACGTCTCCTCCGTGCGTGAGGACGCGCTCAGTCTAAATGAGATTACCCACTGACACACAGCACGGTGATAACGCGCTCGGCGAAAATCGTGCCAAAACGAGCTGGAAAAATGATGCGTTCAAATCTCACAGGAAAACACGGAAATGTGGATTACCCAACAATCGTATGGCAATAAAGTGAAACCGCACACTCTGTGTTCCATTACACACCCTTCTGAGGAATGATAGTGATGAACTGTTATTTACAGTTTGTGGAGATGGTCGATAAGATGGTCTAAAAAAACGATTTATACCCAAGTTCTTATGAGTGTGAGAGCTGGACAGTAAGGTTTTTATTCAGTGAATATGTGCATCTGCAGCTAACACGCTGCAACAGTAGGAAATGATCTGGTTGAATCAGTGGTTCTCAATCAGTGCTGCTCCAACCAGAGCTTATCATTCTATGAAAACCTGAGTTCTGGATTCACTCTGTCAGTTATTGGAGTGCGCTGTGAAAAAAAAAGTAAAAATACAAAGAAAGCCCGGGCATCAAAGTTTCTAGACAACAATGTAATTCCGTAAAATTACAGACTACTGACAATACAGTCAAAATCTATTAAAATACAGTATATTATAGTTAACAAATGTCCATTATACTGTAAAATAACACACATACATCTAATGTCAAATAAGATTAAAAATCAGATACCCTTCAGCTTAATCTCTGTAATTTTTAGTCTTAAAAAACCTGTAAAAAAAAAAAAAAAAGCTGAAAGCACTGGCGTCAAGGTTTTCAGATGGATATCATTAAATTACAGTAAATAACCGTATCACAAAACTATGTACAATAACTGTAAAAGTACAGAGTCAATTTCTATGATCAAAATAAAATATGGTATATTTTGGTTAATAAATGTCCATTATACTGTAAAATAACAGACATATTTTGCCAAAAAACATTAAAAATCAGATACCCTTCAGGTTAATCTCTGTAATTTAACAGTATTAAGAAAGTGTAAAAAAAAAAAAAAAAAAAACACGGTAAAAGCACTGGCAGCAAAGTTGCATTGCAGCCACATGTACAGATTCACTTCCCATTCACTCACTGATGATTCAGAGTTTCTATGCTCGTTATCTATCAGTATCAACTAATACTTTCACGTCCATTTACACGCCACTGATGCAGCAGTGGGAGCAACTTGGGGTTAAGTGTCTTGCCCAAGGACACATCACCATGTGTCACCCAGAGCTGGCTTCGAACCTGCAACCTCCAGATTACTGACCAAGCACACTGTAATATCAGGGAATACATTATTTTTTTAGGAACCAGCCAAATCTATCTAAAAATACTGTTTTTCCATGTACAATAACAAAGTTATAACATATAAAAACAAAGTACGTTCATTAAACTTAAGTATTTATCTATCATTATTTATCATGTTAGAGAATTAGTATATTAAAAAAAAACACTTGGCAGTGGAAAAACAGGCTAATTACTTTACAAATACATTAAAAATAGCCACATTTGAGGCGAATCACTGTAAATTAAGGGTAATTAGTAATCATTTCATAAAAAAGACTTGTCTATCTTCACTGATTTGCAGCATAATTGTGGTTTCCCCAAGTTAAAAAAAACAACAACAATGACACAATGGATAGAAAAAATATGTACTTGGAGGTACTACGAGCTGGCAGCAAGAAAGGGGCAGACATGAGGTTAAAATACATGAGGTGATCGGGGCTGATTCGGCACAGCTGTCATGTTGCCAGTAGTACTGCGCTTTGTACTAACGCGCTACATAAGCTCAAGTCCATTTACTGTTTTAATTTTGACTGTAAAAATCTATTATGTTTTGTGATACTGTTATTTACTGTAATTTTATGATATCCATCTGAAAACTTTGACGCCGGTGCTTTCGACATCTTTTTAAAGGTTTTTTAGACTGTAAAATTACAGAGCTTAACCTGAAGGGTATCTGATTTTTAATGTTTCTTTGACATTATATGTATGTTATTTTACAGTATAATTGGCATTTATCAACTATAATATATCATATTTTGATAGATTTTGACTGTAAAAATGTTCTCTGTATATTTACAGTTATTGTCTGTAGTTTAGTGATACAGTTATTTCCTGTAATTTTATGGAATCGGTCTGGAAACTTTGCTGCCAGGGCTTTCACTGTATTTTTACATTTTTTTCTTACAGTGTGGAAAACACTTCAGATTTATGTATTTTAAATACATTTCTTTACTATCATTATCAAGAAAGATCTGTAAAATCACATCACATTTTGTGTAAAATTACATTTAAATATGATTGATACGTGTTAAATTACCTTTAAAAACATAATAATGTAATATTATATGATTAGTAATTACATGTAATTCTAAAGGTGAATATTTAAATTGCTGCTGCTAGTATGTGTTAATTGACAGTTATTGCATTGTCTTACAGAAAATGGTGGTAAACCCGTAAAAACATACAAAAATTGTATGTAAAATTACAGTTTAAGATGTAAAAATACAACAAATTGTCATTAAAAAACAGAATATTAATGTAATATTAATGACATTTAATTAACTGTAGTTTTAAACATAAAACCTAAATCTACTGAAAAAATCTGTAAAACGACTAGCATTTCATTGTTTTATTGGAAGAATCTGTAAAATACTACAGAACAGTTCTTATAAAATTATGTTTTTTGTAAAGTGTGCATGATCTCACATATACAAAAGTAAACTCATATTCCAGTCATCCATTACCTGGACCACTAACAGGGGTCAAAGGGGGCTGGAGCCTATCCCAGCTGACACTGGGGGGGAGCAGATACACCCTGGACAGTTGCCAGCCAATCACAGGGTTACAGAGAGAGAGACAACCATTCTCTCTCACACTCACACACACCCTAAGGACAATTTAGAGTCACCAATCAGCCTAAGCATGTTTTTGCTCTGTGTGAGGAAGTCCGTGGGAGAACCACACATGCCCGGGGAGAACATGCAGACTCCACACAGAAAGGCCCTGACTGACACGGGGGTCGAAACAGCAGCCAGTGCTGTGATGCACTTGCACTACCTGCTGCACCATCATGCACAACTTATCTTTTCAACGAAAAACATCAACGATTTTGCAACAGGCAGAACTTTGATGGCTGTGGAGTATATATCTGTGTCACTGAACTCACGAAACTTAGAGTCTTAAATGCATTTTTCATTAGATAAATACTCAGAGCAGAGGTGGGCAACTGGTGGTCCTCCTACCCCCTCAACGTGGCCCTTTGGTCAATTTAGAATATAACAAAATGCATATAATGAACAAAATGTGATAAAATATAGCATTAAAACATTAAAGTGCCAATAATCAGAAGGAAGTACTGTTGTGTATTAGTATTTGCCTTAAAAACAAAAACATAAAAAATAATAAAAACCAAAGCTGATAGTAAAGCATTAAACACTTTAAAGGTTAGAGGATATTGTTCTAATTTCAACAATGCGGCCCTCTGGCATGGAGTGTTGAAGCCTGTTTCATGTCCACGCAGAGAGCCTGACGTCATGTTTTTGGACACGCCCCCGCCACAGAGGTCTGTGCGGCAGTTTTTCAGCACATCCCCAAAATTTTGACAGCACGAATACTGAAAAAGTATCAGTGTCATGATTGTGTGGCAGTTTGTGGCCGCGCGTCTGTCAGAACTGAGCCTTAATGTGGTTGATACCTGCCATAGAGTAATACAGTCATTATAATATTGTCAGACCTCATGAGGTGTTTATAGACATAAACCATTGTCATAAATCATGTTTAGAGAGCACAAGCACAGCCAAGGCATTCCTGACGTTCTCATTCTCTCTCATTAAAGATCTAAAACTGCCCTGCCGCACATCCTTCAGAATATATCCTGGATCTGCATCAATATTCAGATCAGTAATGAGGCACTTCTTCCTTAGCCATGAACAACATTCCCTTGAAGTTTCAAAGGGGAGTTTTGAGTGCTTACTCACAGACAGACAGACAGACACAAACATCACCTCATGGGTGGAGGTAATAAAGTTCTTGGTGTGCCCTGAAGAGAAAATGTCCACCTTTATAGATAAATAATAAGTGCTGCTTCCTCTCTCAGCATGTTAACCCCACATTTCAATACCTGAGTCAATTTGTGAGTTTAACTGATGCTGCCAGAAAATAACAATAAAGTTACACATCAACTACACTCAGAATAATTTGAGCTGATTAAGAAGCAAAAAGGGTTTTTATTTATTATTTTTTTGTATACATGTTTGCTAATATGAATTCTTTGGATCACAGATTTTCTTGCCATATTTTAAGCTCAAACATGATAACTGATCACATTTTTATTTGTATTTTGCAGACCAAAAAAGAAACTCCTGATGGCTTCACATTAAGGTTCTGTTTCACTGTTCTGTTTTTAGTCCACATGGGATCACAGCTCTGTTTGGAGAGCTTCCTGTGTTCCATATTGCAAAAACAAAAGATGATACAAATGCTGCCTGTTCCAGTTTTCTGCTTAAATCACCGTGGCCTCAACAAATATCTTCCTTGATCTTAGAAACATAAAACTGAAGTCTGCTGAACCCCATGATACATTCAATCCTGGCGCCCACAGTTTTGTTCGGTGTCAAATGTTTGTTGCAGCTTTGGTTGAACCCTACCACGAACACGGAGCTGTGTTCCGGTGTTGAGCTCTAACCACAAAACAGCTAACCAAACAGGAGTTGTAGCTGATGAATGCTGAGCAGTGATTGATCAAACAACAGCAACACCCCTCATCTGCGCAGCTCTGGGGTCACTGGGGGCTGAGCCTATCACAGCTGTCATGAGGCAAGAGCCTGGATTACATCCAAGACTGGTGGCCAGCCAATCACAGGGCTGACACATGGAGACAACCAACCATTCACACAGACTCTGCACCACCATGCAGAGTCTGCCGGGCCCCCCTTTGACAGATGAAAACACCTTCAGGCCCCCCCCCCAGCCCCCCCACCCCCCACTCTTCTTTTACAGTACACATCAACATATGAATATAAACTGATAAACACCCTTTGCTAACAAATTCCTATTTTTCAAGATTTACCACCCAGTTCATGGAAAATAAGCACAGAATATGAACTCGGGATCAGCGTTAGCCTCTCTCACAGAGTTTGCCAAGCACCGAATCGGTGGAAAATGGTGCAACCAAGAGAGATGTAGCCACACAATTGTGGAATATTTAAATCTGGTGCTAGTATGTTCTACTGTTGTTCTGAACAAGTGGAGATACTAAAGTGCAAACGCATCGATAACAGAGCTGATACCACCTCACACAAAATAGTGGAAGCAACAATTGCAACTATAAGATTTTTTTCACAAGTGGCTTAAATTGCCATATTAAGGTATCTCCCACTCTATTTTCAGATATTTTGTCTCTTTGAGTTTTCCCTTTTCCGCACAGAACAGGTACAGGTAAATCTGTGCACTAGTCTTCCGTGAGGACAGCTGGTGTCGGAGATGGTTCCCTCTCAATCAGGTAATGACATTAAAGCATAAAAGAGCATGTAAAACTCCGTTATAACCACCATAATAACACGTCTGGGGCACTCCCCACAGCTGTCAGAGAGCCATTGCACCTTCTCTGAGCTCTGACAGACGGAGCTGAGTGTGAGCAGGAGCCTCAGTTAAAATCCTTTCGTGATGGAGCTGAAGTCTTTTGTTACTCATACTGCCGGTGATCTGCTGTTCCCTGCTGGTTATTAAAGACTTTATTTAAAAAACCAGACAGCCAGCTAAATGATAGAAACAGTCTGTGAAGGGTCGAAAAGAATTCAAACACCTGACTGAATATCATCCAATCACCAAACAGGCATCAGCACTGGGGTCAAAGGTCGTGAGCATGATTCGGGGATCACACAAACAGCATGTATTCATATTTCCTATGGGACTTGAATGCAGCATTGCTCTCCAGCTCGAGCATCACTGAGCCAGCTGGTGCCGCCCACTCGCGCTGGGGTCTTCCAGTAGGCGCGAGGTGATCAGAGCGCACGAGCGGGTGTTGTAGTGGTCTCGCGTAAAGACGCAACAGAAACACAGGAATGTAGAGAGAGGGATCACAGGGCGCGTGCACACTTACAGAGACGTTATTAACCGAGGCATTTCATCACTTCAGGGGATGAAATGTTACCAGTGGGGCAGTTTTCTGATTGGAGCTGATTTCTGATGTCTGTGGTGGATGCCGTGGATGGAGTTGGAGGCTAAAATGGCCCAAATATCTGCAGAAACGTGTCCGAGGCTCCCCTGAGCCGTTTCCCGGTGATCGGCGCCCTCACCGTCTTCCTGTGAACTGTGCGGTGGCGGCCGCGCGCTGTCGGACCGGCGCGCCCCTCTCTCACTGAGCCCCCGAGCTCCGGGGGAGACTCCTTCAGAGCGCAAACATTCCCTCTCTTGTGCTCCTGCTGCCATGAAGGACGAGAAACGGAGTCAGTGACAGCGTTTGTGTTGTAGCTCACAGACTGATCTGAGAGGACACCACAGCAGCCGGGGAATCCTCCTCGCCCCAGGACACACGCCCGTCAGAATTATGCCAGCGTGTTCAGGGAATCACTGCGTCTGACCTCTCAAACAGCCGCCTGATCCGCCCAGAACTATCATAAAAGCTTTTAAACAACATGAAACTTAGTACATCACTTGGAGCTCCATTTGGGCAGACAAATGTACCCAGCTGCATTTTACGCACGAGATGGGAGCCGCGCGCAGAGAGGCAGGTTGATTTACAACAGAGCAAAGTGAGGAATGAAAAATCGATATTTACCTTTTCTCCGGAGTTAAGAGAGTCCGTTTGCGTAGAAAGGAAGAATGAGAGCAGGACTGGGCAGGTAACACTTCCCACTCACCTGGTTGCAGACAGGGCGGAGGAGGAAGTGCCGGTGTCCTCCTCAGGTGGAGTCTCTCCTCCCACACAGCAGCTCAGGAGAACATGAAGTCATTGGTGGGTTATGCAACGTGACAACTGAAGGCATGGGACTGCTGATAGGCCAGGAGACTTAAGGGGGACACATTCTAGATAAACCTATAGACAGAGGGGGCGTTGGTTATTTTAAGGCCCTGGGCAGAGACCAATTCAAGCCCCCGTCCCCCTCAAGCTGGAGTGATCACAGCATGAGGGGCTTCTGGAAACAGAAAGTGAATCATCTTTAGGGTTATTTTATCAAAGGGAGAGAGAAATAAAGAGAGCAGCGTCCTAATTTCACAATTAAGTTGGCAACGTTAACACAAAGAAACCCATCCGTCCAGACAGTTGGGTTAAACTAGTCAATCCCTTTTTTTGCAATGAATTTTTTATACTGATTTAAAGAGAATTAGAAAAAAATCATTTAGTCAAATTTTATCATTCCAGTCAATTATATTTTGGCAGTAATTTGAATTTTGACAATAATTGCTCTTCACAAGTTTGACTTGTTCACAAATGTACAATTGCTATTTCCATGGCAATGGGATCGTTATTTTGGTCTGAGGGATCAAATATCACTAAAGCCATGTGTTTCCAAGCATTTTTATGCAACTTAAATTGCATAGTAATCTTCCATGTCCATCATAAACTATTAAATTATTAAAATAATTTAGATAAAACTTAAATAATTCGGCAAAACATAATTTATTTGCTTACAGAAAATACAACTAGTTGGAAGAGAACTGCACTACTAAGTGGGTAAATGTGTGAAGAGCATGAATTTAACAAGTGAGTCTTTCAGTTTTATTGGAGATAAATACAGCAGCAACAGTACGGACGCGCCGCCTGCTGAGGTTTTCATCAGCTTTTAAACACTTGTGGTTGTGACCCACTTACATAATGAGCTCCAGGTAATCAACAAGGAAACAGCAAATACACATCCAAAACAAGGAAGAATACATCATACAAACTCAGAGGTAGAAATGAAGTGAATAATCACAGGCTGTAAATAAACCCCAAACGCAACACTTGCTGAAGTAAAGAGTATTTTTTGACTGACTGCTTTCTTGGAGGAATGATTATAACAAACTAACAAATGCCAAAGAGCATTTGAATGATCACATCCTCCTTTTATTAAGTAACTGATTTTTCATCCCAAAATAATCGTTTAACCCACTGACTTTATTAATCATCTGAAACCACTCTGTTTACTGAGCAGCGAAGGAATAAATCCAAAAAAAGTGAGTCAGTTCAGTTCTTCCTGGTTCAAAGGGCCAAAAGAATAAGAACAGCATAATGGACAAATACCTCAAAGAAGGTTCATGACAAACACACACTGATGAGATTTTAAGTTAAAACTAAATAAAAGGTTTTGTAATTTTACGGCGTTGTGTGTCCAAACAGTTGGTAAGGATCTGTTAATAAGGACTACAAAAATGGACCCAACTGCAAGTATTTCTAATTGTTTTTTAATAAACAATAATTCATGCACTTTTGTCACGACCATGAGGACCAACTTGATCAGGTCACTCAAGTGAGGGGAGACAGGAGGTTAAAAATAAGACATTATAAGTATAGCAACTGTTTTAAGTCGAACTGCCATGTTATAGTTAAACAGCAGACCAATAACAGCTTTTACAATTAAGCTTTAAAAAAATATGAAAGTGAGATTAGTTCATCAAGGTTATCACAGAGTTGCGTACATTTTTGTTCTCCACAGAGAGTTTTAGCAGCAATGAACTAGGGGAACAGCGAATAATCCCCGAGGCTTTTAATGGAGAGAACAGCACGATGCTGACGACAAAAACACATCAGTCCTGCACAAAGAGAGCTTCACCAGTTTCCCTGTCCTTCACAGTCCCAACCACTCCACCAAATAACAGTTTAAAGTCACTTTATTTTGTGAACTAATTGAAAAAAAATCATTGAAAAATAGGTTGTTACTATTTGTGGAGGTTGGTGAAAGTGGTGAGAAGAGAAGGGAACCTCTTTAACTTTCTGCATCAATCAATGAAGCTGAAAGCTCTACTTTCATTTAGAAAGGATAATTCAAGTTAGCACAGTCTGCCCCACCACAATGGACACAGTCGATTAACTGATACAGCCTACCAGACCAGAGACACACAGCATTCATTCAGTCAATCTTCAATCAGTCTTTATTTGTATAGCACCAGTTCATAACAAGTGTTATCTCAAGGCACTTTGCATCAGAGCAGGCTGAAGCCATGCTCTGCATTTATAGATACACATATATGCATATATACAAATACATATAATAAGTATGTTTGTATATACACATCCATACATCCAGAGATGTATCCATCCAGGCAGAGACAAAGGGACTAAAAATAAGAACTTATGATCAAGACAAACCCATGGATGCCCAGATTATAAATCTGCCCTCGTCACATTTGTCTCTACTGAATAGATTCAATCAATCTTTATCTGTATAGCGCCATATTTGTCTTTGTTGAGACAAAAATGGTGTTACATGCTGCAAACCTTAATGTGTTCATCTGTTTTTAACTTAAGAGACAGAAGCAGCAAAAAGGTTTAATCTAAACAAAACAAGAAAAAAGGCTTCATTCAGAAAAACAGCATCCTTCAAAAAGAAATGACTTGTGGCTGAGCTGACGATGTCTGGACGTGCATCCCACTGCAGACTCTGGGGGAATTTGCTCTGCTGAAGTCAAAGCTGATAAACTTTAACCTACTTTGAAAAACTATCATTTATATTCTGTTAGGAAAATCCCCAAATTGCAAGAAATCTGGGGACACGGTTCTGTGAATGAGTCTGAGCCTGTTGGGGTTAACGGGTCAAACTGGTTTCCTTCACTCTTCACCAGTTACACCCACTCTAACCCGAGCCCATCTATTTATGAACAGGAATGTTCCTGCCCGTTTTAGTCACCCTGTATGTAATTAAATGACAATTAATAGAATATAAAAAAGAAATAGAAAAATATGTTGTCAGCACAAGAGGCTGGATTTGATGAGGAGAGTGAAAAAACCTTCTGACATCTGGAAGTGTTGCTGCCTGTTTGTGTGATTTCAGAAGTGAGCAGAAGTTTTCCAGCTCAAACAGAAGAGAGAGGGAGTTCCCCTCATTTCACTGATGGACAGACAACATTAAATGAAAGCTAAACTATAAGTGCTGAGAAAGATCAAACCTTCAGGAAGGTGTTTCTGACATTATTATGAAAATGTGGAAAACTTTCCCCCACACATTGTTAACAAGTCCTTTAAAATAATCCTGAATCTGTATTTGAATCATCACCAAAATCAAGTTAAATTAAATTCTGTTGAGAATTTTTTAAGTAATCTTGATAGACAGACAGAGAGACAGACAAACAAACAAACAGACACATATTTTTACATAGGTAAAAATCTTGTTTATAATTATTTCATTACTAGACATACAAAACAATGGAGTCAAACTCCAGAGTCTGATTAACCTGCAGAGATAAGTCAGCCATTAGAAAATATCCTTTGGCATTCGTGTGTTGTCATTAGCCCTGAAAATGCACAAACAGGTTTTGGACATTTGAAAAAGCAGCTTGAGAAGATAAAAACCTGTCCCAGAACATTAGGTGTTGCAAATGTGTTTGTGTGACTGGGAGAGCGCAGAAGTTTGCTTGCTCTGTTTCCATCAGAGAGAAAGAGAGAGAGTAATATCTCAATCAATTAACAGGTGGATTACATTAAAGTAAAGCAGGAAAATATCATTAAATCGATAATAATAATGAAAGCACAGTCATTATTCTGTCAAAAGTGCAGAGATACATGTTTAATGCTGAACACTGTGCTCCTGAGTTTTCTGTCGGGCTGCGAGCAGGTCATGTGAATTTTGCATCTTTATCATTTGATGTGTTTTCAGTCGACACCTAACAGCACCTTTGTTGGTGAAACTTCCTGTTCCCACAGAGCCCGTCCTTTACTTTGTTCATCTCTGTACCAGTTCTTACTTTTACCTGAATGTTTGAGGACCCCGGTCTCAGGGTTTCAGCACACATTCCTGGGCGTGTGTGGACCTGCAGGAGACAGGCTGGATGTTTTCAGCTCCTGAACACGGCCCCACATCTGAACTGTGTCTCAGAATTCACAGCAAACAAAGAAAGAACAGGAGGGGGCATCCAACAGGACAGCCTAACGTGCCTGATCAGACCCCTTTGAGGACAAACAGTCTTCTTGTTTCTTTTCAAACAGAATTTACATATTCAGAGTGAGGCAGAGTCTGCGTGCTGTCATCTGAGGACAACATGATAAGCTCTGAGACTTCGACTGTGCAGCTCATTTACATGCTCAGCCATGTGGACTAACATGAACTCGTGGATTCAAACAGCCAAGGATCAGAGACTTCTGCTGCAGAGAGGAGACATAAAAACTGTTATCAGTGTTTTAGTGCCATGGGATTCTCAGATGAGTTACTGCTCGGATGAAATTAGGTCGAATAATACAATGTCTTTACAACAGAAAATATATCAGGAGGTAAATCAATCAATCTTTGTTGTTAAATGAACACTTCATATCAAATAAACCAGCAGGTCTAGGACATTTCCTTTGTTTGCACCGTGTTTTACTTTGTTGTACTTTGTTTTACTTTATTTTACCTTGTTTTACTTTGTTTTACTTTGTTTGACTGTCTTACTTGTTTTACTGGGTCCAGGTGTGGTTGTGTGATTTTGTGTATTTTTAATTGTGTGTCATTCTACTGAAGCTGCTGTGACACTCAAACTTCCCTCTAAAGTGATTAATAAAGTAACTTCCTACCTACCTACCTACCTATTTATTATCTGTTTTTTTTTATTTCTCATTTTAATTTTCACCACATGTACAATAGCCAGTTTGCATCAAAAATGCCCAAACCCATCAGCGCTCAACCTGTAAACTCCCCCAAAGTTTAACATCTGTGATGAGAGATGAGAAGAAACAGGTGTAAGTATAATAAGAGTACAAACAGTGAAACTGATTTAAAAGGTATACACAAATCCTCTCTTTATAAAAATATGCATGTAGATCAACAAAAGTGCATTAAGGGGCTTTGTCCACTTGTAGGCGGGTATTTTTAAAATCAGAAGCTTTTCCTCCTCTGTTATAAAAATGATCTCGTCCTCACACAGTAAGAATTAAAAACATCCACATGAAAACACAAGAATGATTGAATACACCATTAGACTATCATGAACATGCATTAATGTCCTTGATATGAAACTTTTTATCTTCATTTCTCTTCCAACCACAAGTCTGACTGGTGTTACAGTTTAACTTGTAGTTGTGTTAACTGGTGACGTGGTGTGTAAATATTTCTTTGGTTATATTACAAATCAAGACGTCTGATAATTTGATCAAATCCTGTTATTAAAATGTTTCGTAGATGCTCTTGTTGTTTTTAACAACTTTTGTAGCTATGGCAACCACAGACGCAGGCTGACATGGGTCACCAGCCAACACAGTCGCTTGTGAAACCATCACACTGGGTCTTGTCCAAAGCGTGGTCAGTGTTATTGTTGGAGTTTTTCAGAGCATATTCATTGATCGGACTCTGGTGCCCCATCCATGCCTCTGAACTGCTGGGACTGTAGACCCACTGAGAGGATCATGCTGCTCTTTGCTGTGCAGCGTCTGAGGAGGTGATGCAGGGAGCAGACAGGGATGATTGATGGCGTCTGTAGTGTCAGTGTGTTTCTTTAACCCCCACAGGGGGAAAATGAACTCATTACCTGACCTCTGAGGCCTGTTTGTCTGGATGGAGGCACTCAGATGCCTCAGAGGGGGCACAGCACAGATTATGATTATGACGGAGTGTAACATCACTGTTATTAGAGGAAGAGAAAACTGTCTGGAGCAGGTTCTGCAGCAGAGGAGGTACATTAAGAAACATGTTGGGCCTTTTTCACACCAGAGGTCCTCCAAAGAAAATAAAGTCTGAGCTGCCTGTTCATACGATCTGTGGTTTGACTGAATGAGCTGCATGTTTCAGGCTTTTTCATGGACAGACGATCTGACTTTGACTTTTTTTTGTAAAGTCTGAGCAAAAGTCATAACTCAGACTTTTTCCCTTTCTGTCAGTTTCTAAATTTGACTTTAACTTTTGAATTCTGACCCTTTCCTCAGAATTCTGCCTTCATTTAGTCCCAGATTTCTGACTTTTCACAAAGTAAAAATAATGCTCAATCTTTAATTTTTGTTTATCAGTGGTCCTGATATCCTTTTGATTAACCTCAACTATGGACCAACCAGGCACAACCCCCCACAGAAACTCTAAAAGGGAGGAAAGAGGATAAAAAATGAGCTTATATGGACAGACTTCGTGCCTATAACTCAAACTAAAATTAACCCTTAACTCTGTGATTATTCTCAAAAGTGTAGTTTTGTAAACGCTCCTGATGGAGGCATAAGCCCCTGAGCAGTGGTTCCTCTGGCTCTCCTTAAACTTCTTCATATATATTGAAGCGAAGGCAGTCTATCTTCATCTGGACTAAATGTTCATGTGGCACCTTGCCTCCGCAGAAGCTCACTCTGATAATTTGACACATTTTCTCCCCCCACATTATGCAACTTTGGCAAAAACTGTCTGAAGCCTTGAGCCTACCTGCTGCCTCGACACGCTGCCTACAAGCTTTTCAAAGATGTTTTTAACTGCAGATGGACCACAGATAGTCAGCAGCTGGTATCAGTCAGACCATCCTCCAACGGCCCGAGGACCACGGGTAGTCCTCTGCTTTTTTTAGCCTTATCTGGGGGCTTCACGCCTCTGCTATAAATAACTGCAGGCCAATATCAATCCCACAATTTGTTAGCAAGGATCAATTAAATGATGTTTTAAGTAAAGGTTCTCAACTGAAGGGATGAGACCCAAAAGTGAGTCATGGATGTGTGCTTGTTAAAAAAGGGGGGACAGGAGTCTGTGATGTCTGCAGGTATGAAGCCCAGTTTTAGGCCTCTGTCATGACCATGTGCACGTTTTCAGAGTGGTCTGGAGATCTTGACTCCTTTTCTCAGCAGAAAGATGAAGCTGGTTTACTTATGATACACATGCTTATTCATTAATTCACATTGCATACACATGCTAACTTCCAGAGATCTCTAGAAAATGATTAAATATTAATAAATACTATAGGTGAAAAACAGGAAATAAAAACATGAATGCTCAGCTCTCAGGTTTTTACTTGCTTTTCAAACATGTAGTTTATGTCCTTTTTTTCTTAAATTTATGTTTGTTTCTTATTTTTACCAATTGTAGTTTGATTGGTTGGAGCCCCAGTCATGATTTCTTTTTTGATGAGCTGTGGTGGATCTTGAGGCTGAATGGGTTAATAATCATTGTTTTAAAGGAGACTGAAGTCTGTTTCCGTCTCTAGCGCTGCACTGGGCCTGCTCCCCTTTACCTTAAACTGCATTCATCTGAATGTGTGGGCTGCACCAACACGGCTGACTCTGATGAGTCTGGATCTCTGCTCCACATTCAGATGTAGGCTCAGAGTTTGGGGTGAACATCATGAAAGCATGGATCCATCCTGCCTTGGATCAGCGGTTCAGGCCGCTGCTTCTGGTGGTGTGATGGTGTGGGGGACGTTTTCTCAGCACACTTTGGCCCCTTAGTCCCACCTGAGCATGGTTCAAACCCCACAGCCTACCTGAGTATTGTTGCTGACCATGTCCATCCCTTTATGACCACAGTGGACCATCTTCTGATGGAGACTTCAGCAGCTCCATATCTCAAAGCTCAGATAATCTCACACTGGTTTCTCAACATGACTCCACAGTCACCAGATCTCAATCCAACAAAGCACCTTTGGGATGTGGTGGAGCAGGAGATTCTCATTATGGATGTTCAGCAGCTGTGAGATGCTGTCGTGGAGATATGGACCGACATCTGTGAGGGACGTTTTAGCAGCTTGTTGAGTCTGTGCTTGGAAGTTTAAAGGCAGCTCTGAAGGCAAAGGGGGTCAAACCTGGTACCAGCAAGGTGTACCTGAGAAGGTGATCTGCACTGTTTAAATATGTCTAAAGTGATCTATCCAGGTCTTGAGGACCTTGGACCTTTCTTGGATCTTTCTGGGACATTACAAACCTGTTTTTCATTCATTATTGACATCTTTTCTACACTGAAGAGATCAAAAGAGCTCCAGCAGCACTTTTCCTGAACTTCAAGTGTTGCTGGAGCTCTCTTGACTTTTTCTCTCCAAGCACCTTGAAAGTTGGTGAAGTTGTGGCAGAACTTCTGACCTTTCATCTTTTCTACATTCAAAGTAAAAATCATTGTGATTTTGAGGCTTCTTGGACAGCTGCCTACATTGCTTACAGGTGAAGTAACCTTTGACCTTCACACCTGATGTTTTATCTGGTGAAAAACGTCAGTCACTATTTTGCAGTTTGGTTTTTAAAGTAAACCAACAGCGTGTCCATGAAAAGAAGAAGAAGAGTGTCCTGCTGTGTTTTCTGTTGTGTTTAGCACGTGGAGCTGCACTCAGAGAGCACACAGGGTATATATGGTCTGGGTTTTCATAATTCATATGAGTGCATTTTAGAAAGTAACCAAACCTGACCAACACTATCAGCTCCAGTGGACCATGAAAGGTCTGCTGTCAGGCCGCAGCTCCTGTGTGCTTTACAACCTGTTTGCTCTGCTGCTTCTTCACACACAGCAGCAAATCAAAACCTGGGAGAGCTGTTTGCTAAATATTTCCCAAATGGGTGTCAGTGTGGACTCTGGAGGGGAGGAGGGCTGAAATTCAAGCCCTCCTGGTGCTGCAGGTGAGAGCCAGAGCCAGAGAGTGAAGGAAGGGAGTCATTTGCATCAGCTTATAGCTCAGCCATTGTGTTTCAGATTAATGCTGAGACTTTCATAGCCCTGGGTGTAGTTTTACACGCCACACCCAAACCCTGCAGAGGACTCACCAAACAGATCCAGAGAGGCGGCCCCTGGAACACAAAACACTAATTTGGCAAAACAGCAGCTGCATGTCGCTCACCTTTTCACTGTGTGCTACATTGAAAATGTGTTTGATAAATAAAGTTTATAAACTGAATTAGTTTAAAAGCTACAACCTCCAGGTTATTGTTAATTAAGAGCTTACATGATGAAAAAGAACAATTAGCAGGTCAAAATTCTTTTGACGCGATTATAAAACCTCACCTGTTCATGCCTGATTTATAAGGGTTTTTTTAAGGTCTTTGAATGACCGTTGATGAAACACTTTGCCCGCAGGCCCCCTGAATCCATCACCACTGTGGTGGATGATAAAGTGTAACAGGGGATGGCTAAACTTTGCCCTCATGCACTCTCCAACCTGTGCTCTGGACATAGCTGTAAATATATCTGACTCTTCATGATGTGTGTAACTGGAGGACAGTCGAGGAACATGGGGGTTAGAGGTCAGAGCTGATAAAACCATCAGTAATCAATAAACATCAGATAGTGGGTAAAACACACACCATACGCTAACAGTGTAGTGTTTTGATTAGTTACCAAGTCAATGGGTGACTTTCAGCCGATTTAAGCAGCTGATAAAAACCAAGAGAGTGCTCTGAACGTCTCTTTATAAGGGTTAAGAAACAAGCCCATGGCTCCCTCTGATCCCGTGTTATGGTGAGTTATTGACCGTTTGCATGTGTCGTCACACTCCATTCCAGCATGTAGCAAAATGGACTTTTACGATAAATAAATGAAAATGTAATGGTGAACCTAAAGTTACATATCCAACCATATTTATCTCATACTGTGTAGTGGACCATTCTAACAAGGCTTTAAATGTCAGTTTATATATCTGTGAGTCATTTAATGAAGCTTAAACTGTTGTATGTGACAGAAACACTTTGTGGGCTAATGTTAATGTTAGCAATCAATCAGTAAACTTATCACTAAAAACATGGCTGTGTCTTTATACAAAAAACAGCCAGAGTGAACTGAATACTTACTCTGAAATTGAACTTACTTTCGGCTCATTTGTCTTTAGTGTTTGTAAACTATTGATTTGAGTCTGTTCAAGTCTAAATGTTCATTACATTGAGGAGGACGTGTATGAGGAGAGCTGCAGACTGCAGATTTACACACATCAACTGCTGCTGTCCTCTGATTCTGAAACATCCTCACCTGTTTATATTAAGTCACTCCGGTGTTTCACCGAATTCAACAACATAAGCCCAACATTTATACACCTGCATCCACAGGTAACCTGGATGTTCTCATGTCCTCCAGGTCTCACTGAGGTTTCTGTCATTTATCATTCAAACGCCCTCAGTCTCCAACAGCAGACGTGTTTGCTGCGTGTGCTCCGTGTTCATAAAAGTCTCCTCATGTCTCCAAACAAATGGCCTCATGATCCCTAATAGATCACCTGACTGTCTCTCTGGTCAGTGGTTGTTTTTCCTCTTTTGAGCCTCCCTGTAAACAGCTGATCCTCACGGTCTGACTGCAGCAGCTGTTTCAGTCCGGTCTATGCAATCTCTTCTGTTTCTGAGTCTTCTTGAGACATTCAGACTCATCTGACAGACTCATGTTCCTAATGGTTCTTCCTGTTACATTAGTGGCTCAAAAATGAATCTCTGCAGTAATTATCAGCTAAAATTCATTATATTCTGTTGACAACAGCAGTACTTCCGCTCCACAGAGCTGAGTGATGTCAAGTTAGTCACATGTCTGTGAATGGTCAACACACTCTGCACTTTACTTCAGCAAAGGCCGGTCTGTGATAACACTGAATAACATAAAACCAGGCTGTGGTGCAATAAAGGTTGGAGGTTGGGGATCGCTGTGTCAAGCAACAGAGGTGGGTGGAGCGGACAATAGGAGTAAGCATGTAGTAGTTGGAGCTCCAGCCGGACCATGTTCTGTTGCCCTCCCACAATGCTTTGCTGAACTGCTAACTAAGAGCATATAAGAATCTGGCTACATAATAGAGGGGTGACAATCTGATTTATGAAATACATATATATTTATGATACAGATACATATCCATCCATCCACCCATCATCTATACCACCTATCCCTTCAGGATGTATATATTACAACAATAAAAACAGGGCAATATACAGTTTGTTTTTACTAACTACTCTTTATAAATACATATTTAGAAACCAAAATATTAATGCATAAAGAGTTTCTAATAAGTACCATATGTATGAAGCTGCAACATGGAGAGATTTTTCTGCCACAGAAATAACAGGAAATGAAATATAGAAGCAGACATCAAGACCTTTTATGAATTATTAACATATGAAGTATTTTTTTCACCCTGATATATCAATACAGTACTGATCTGCATGTACCATAGTGCATTGGTGTACTGATATGTTCTTCACTGTCCCACCATGACAGCATCAGCATGAACATCTGAGGGCCTGCTGATTGCAGAGCTTCATTCTAATTATTTTATTTATTGTTTATTTGATGTGGACATCACAATTACATTGGACAAACCAGATGCATTGTTTGAGTGTTTTAGCACAGGTGCTAATTCCCAACACTTGTCCACGGGAGGTTTTCATCCTGCTCTTGCAGAGATGAGCTCTGAAGCAGCAGAATCTGAAGTTAATTCTCCAGAGACAGTATCTTCATCTGCTTCTGTAAGCATCCGTCACCGGTTCAGCCGTCAGCATGCAGCCATCAGGTCACATCTCTTTGCAGCTCTTCACCCACACGAGGACCCTCAGGCTGATGCTGAGTGTGTACATCATCCCACACAGGCATATTTGCTCTTGTCACTACAGGTAGGTACAGTAAATCCCACCCTGTGAGTCAGAGCTCTTTACCTATGCTCTAATTCTCATACATCCAAGGGTCTGAGCAGGAACTCAGGTGAGAGGAGAAGAGCTCACACACCTCCGCTGGAGTTGAGATTATCACACAGTCCCTCTGAGCAGCAGTGATGGAAACATCTCAGGTGAGGGGAGGTTATCAGCCACAAATATTAAGAAAAAACTGGACAGAAGATCTCTAGATTCTCTGCTGGAACTCTACTGGAGTTTTTGTGCCCTAACCAGATGTTTTGCTTTTGCTCTATAAAGGTCGAGGTGTTCACAGACTCATTTATCTTTAGAAGAGTCATGTCCTCTCAGAGGAGCTGGACAAAAAGAGCCAGAATGTCTCCACTGATGGCAAAATGGTGAACAGATGAGTTTGTACAGTAACTTTCTGATCTCTGTAGCTGAAGCACTCTTACCTCTCAGGTCAGGCCCACCTGTTCACACCCATTCACTCACTGATGGTTAATTATCTGTTAAGTTGTCCATTAGAGTCAGCGTACACACCCTCGCTCTTTCATACACATCTACACGTCACTGACGCAGCAGTGGGCGAGACTTGAGTTGCCCAAGGACAGATCAACACATGACTGTCAGAAGTGGGCTTGAACCTTCGACCCTCTGATTGGTGGGGAAGTAAATTTTTCCGATTACAACAGAGACACCCATAGATCACCTCTTCTTCCTCTCTGCTGAATTTGGCTCACAGATATCTCAAATAAAGCTGATTCAGAGGACATAGAGCAGTTTCAACATAGACACATTCTTATTTTGGGTGTTTGTGTTTGTTCATTACTTCCATCATTATTGATCAGAAACCAATGATCCTTTTCTCTCAGCAGCACAGAGACTATGGCTGCTGTCACTCTTGGACTACTTCAGCCTCACAGCTCAGGTCTTTCTCAACTTTGAAAAGAGAGTCAACTGGTGAGATGACGGTTGAGCACCATGTGCTGACATGTATGGTTTTAACTTAAACTTTTAACTTGGCCCAGCCCTGCAGACTAAAGGCCTTTGCACACCAGCAGCGGCGCGAATACAAGGCATGAAATTGCGAATAATTCAGAGGCAAACTTTGACGCGCCTGTCTATGCAGATCAGGAGCGACGCGATTTAATACATAAAAAATAAAAAACAATCACGCCGCGCACATTCTAAGCACTTTTAAGCCACAGCTCAAGCCTACAATTCACATCCCTTTCACATCTATTGACTGATGTTTGAAGAGTCTTTGTGAGTAGTTCTTTTGTATCATCAGTTAACACATTACATACCACTGACGCCGCAGTGGGAGTTGTGCTTGAGGACACATGTGACACAGAGCTGGGCTGCAACCCTTCACTTCCAGACTGAGCCACTGATTTAAAGTTTTCCTTTTCATATATCTTTTCTTTAGCTTGTGCTATGATATTTTTGTCTTTAATATCATATTGGTTAGCCTAGTAGAGGATCGAGACAGTAAACAGGCAGCCCATCACATATGAATGAACCAGATGCACTCTGCGCACAGCTGGAGCTGTTTACAAACAAACAGGAAGTGATTCAAATTATACTTTTAACGACAGTGTGTCCTCTTACCTCGGACATACGGCTGATGATCAGACTGCAGGAAGTTGGTGAGGATGCAAGTGGCCTTATAATGCTGTCTGCTGAATCAGGACAGATTTGCAGCCGTCGATGGTAACTAATCGGTGCCGGTACTATGTGACGAGCCAACAACGGGCATTTTGATTGGTCGGATGTGCACTCGTCGCAAGCAAAATTATGGAAAAAGTCGCAATTTCCTCGGCGAAATAATGTTGCTGGTGTGAAAGCTTGCACTGAAAAACAGTAGATTCGAAAAAAATAAATAACGTGCGAAATATTCGCGTGAAAAATACGTGTCTGGTGTGCAAAGGGCTTAAGGATGGGAGTATCTATACTTGGCACTCTTTTGGTATAGAGTACTTTAATACAATATTAATACCAAGTAAGTACTCTACCAGAATATACATCTGTGCTCTACTCCAGACTTTTTTCAGTCCTTCTTTATAGAGCTTCACACTTACAAAAAGACCCTGAAGTGATCTGGCTTTATGTGAGAGCCAGCTGACTTTACCTGGGTCATTTCCATGGTATTTTATCCACAAAGAGTCCAGGTGAGGGTGAGAGGGGAGAGCTATTGATACCATCCCCCCTCTACCAAACTAGGAAGAGGGAGACTTGACAGAACGGATCAAATTGACCACTGTCTCTGGGAAAATGTATTTGAATTCAAGGAGCGAGAAACACAAACTCTAATGTGCATCTGGACATTTTAAAGTGTTGTTTCCACTGCACATCATCAAAGTTCTGTAGATCATCTGCTCTAAAATGATCACCACCAGGTGTCTAATGCTGCTGTTGGATACAGAGCTAAAACTCAGCAGCTTTCATTCTCCGGTGTGGTCATCGTGCACGGGCTGACGATGCTTCATTTTCACTTCTGTGAGCTTCAGCCATCCTCTGAACTCTTTAATCGATGCTGCTAGTAGAGCCTTTAACATGTGACACTGAAGTTGGGATATCTATTGCTCTTCTGCTCTCTTAAGCACTGACTTCCACCATGAATGTTTGCCGCCTATCGATGACCCCCCACCCTGCTCCACCACTTCTCCCCCCTTACAGCAGGACATACTCCCTGCTGAGAGGAGCAAAGGGTGAATCGTCACCTGGTGGAGCTGCACTGGTATTATTCTGATAATGTGGGGTTGCATGTGTGTTGGAAGAGCTTTTCTGTCTGTGCCCAGACAGCACCACCGTCTGTGACTGTGGAGACCAATCAGACATAACAGACTGCAAGTTCACACACAGACACTTCAAATTAAACACATCACATCTTTGAGTTTCATTGGTCTAGAGCAGGGGTTTTAGTTGATTTTGCCCCTACAAGCATTAAATAATGAATAAAAGAGAGACAGGGAGAGCGCTGGGGCGATCAACACTTGGTGTCTCCATTACTCACAGAATAAGAGACAAAAAAACATCTATCATGCGTTTACTTTGTGTGTGTTCTGATATCTGATAAACTTAGATTATTAAGACTGCACCAGCATTTTTAATGTTATTGTAGGTGGTTATAACTGTTTTCAGGACGTAGAAAGTCATAAGTCTTTATTAATTTATGTGAATGCTGCTTTTAACAGCTCTCCATAAAAACAAACATTCACAGTGAGGGTTCATACAAACGTGTTCCTGAGCTTTTTATAATTAACAGATCACTGATGATCCACTGATGAACATCAATGTGTTTCTTTGAGACAGCGTCAGTCAGTGTCTGTTCCTGTCTGATCTGCTCTCAGATAAACTAAGAAACATCAGAACAGATGATTAAACAAAGTTGTCTGTCTTTTTTCACCTGTTCTGAGCGTCTTAATAAAATGATGTGGAGGCTCTGAGTGTCTGCAGCAGGAGGAGGTGTCAGTGATGCTGTGCCTGAGGTGTTTACGTTCATCTGTTACTGATCATCAAAGTTTTGTTTGTTATAAGAAAAATGAGAAAACAAAAATATAAGTTATTTTCAGGATCATGGTGAGGCCCAGAAATTAATAATGGAGTGACTATTTGACAGACCCCTGGTCAAGACTATGTGTTTCCTTCATGTGCTTTTGTATTGTCACAGTATCTTGTAGATTTGAAAAGTCAGGTATTGCCCATCGCTACTGAAGACGAGATCAGCATTTACTTTTACTGTCTTTGTACAGATGTGGCCCCTCTGTGTTTTAACTTGCACATTTTTTCTTGATGTGTGGCAGTGACTGTGCAGAATGTACGGCTGTGCTTTAAGATGATTTTACACTCCTGCTCCACTTCTACTATGTAACATGTGGTGTGAAAGTGTTTTGAGTAGTTAGGAAGTCTATAGCTCAAGTCCATTTACCACGAGACTCCCTGAATCTCTCCTGAAGTTTCCGGGATGTGAAGTGTTTGTGTGAATGCAGCCTCACTTGGACCTTCTCCTGCCAAAGCCGACATGAGAAAACAGCATAATATAATCAGGAGGCTTCAGTGAGTGGGAGAGGGTGCTGATTATCTGTTTAATCAGTGTATCAACACAGACCAAGGATGGGCAACTGGCAGCCCTCCTACTGATTCAGATCTGCAGAATCAGTTTTAGATATCTAAAGACTGTTTAAACGAAGCAAACCTGACAAAATCTGCTCTGAAAACATTTAAAACAGGAATAGGCTATATCCAAGAAAACAAAGCTATCATAGGCTGTGGTTTCTGTAAAACTCACTTTTTGAGCATTACTATATGCATTTGTTGAAGTAAATAAAATAAAAGTTAGGGATGCACATCGGCATCCATTCTCCATTGGTATTACTCAATAACGGCCCTTTTACAACCATGGGGTGAACATACATCAGTACAGATGTTTATCTGGTGTGTTAGATCAATTTCATGCTGACATCTGGCCCCCCACCTGTAGCTGCGTTTCCATTGCCCTTGGATATGCGCAAAATCTAAATAACGCAATAAAAAACTGGCAATAGAAACACCTGAATTTCGAAAAAACACTCAAATATCACTAAAATGTTTTTACACTTTCATGAGGAAGTTTTTCAGACATTTCTTTATTGAAATAGCGCAAAAGTGAAATGGAAAGATGTTTTCCGCAATTATAAGTCACAGGACATGACGTACCTGGTCACATAACAACTTCTCTCTGAGAAAACATGGCGCAATACATGTGGACAGAAGAGGAGACTTTTCTTGCCATTATACTTGAGAAAAACACTGCCATACTAGACAGCAAACAACAAAGGAATGCAGAGTGTTATGAGGAGATAGAAAGGGAAATGAGGGAGAAAAGGTTCAACAAGCCATGGCATATTCTCAGCAGCAAGTGGAAAACTCTAAAGCAATGCTACCTAGCAGAACGATGCCTATTGTGACAAAGCGGAGTCGGGGGGAGGCAAAGCTTAAGTTTAAATACTCCAATGCCATGAACAGAATTTTGGGACATCGCCCCATCATGCAAGCGATGTCCTAAACAATCAACAGTATGGGTAAGTTCAAGCTTTTAGTTTGTATTTGGTCTGATGAAGTTAGCAAACGTGCTAACGAAAATGTAGCATTAGCATAATGCTAGGATTCACTTGCAGTAGACCTGTAATAACAGCATGTATTTTGTATTTTATCACATAAGGTCCCCCTAACACAACCTAGTTATTGTAATATTTTACATATCTTTTGAATAATTACGAGTAACTGTATTTGATTATGTGATTATTCTATGTATTACAGAAGCTGAAGCACACGCCGAGGAACCAATCCGGGAGACTTCCAGGGATTCGGATAGTAGTAAAGGGCTATCTCTAAAAGTTGCATCATATTGATCACCTGGATAATAGAATTGGTGGTGGATTAAAAAGTATTTTAAAAAAAAGTGAGCTTATTATCTGGCCTCTAAAACACAATAGAGAAACACTTAATTTGAGGAGAAATGGAATATGTAATTTAAAGATAGTAACTAGTCATTAACAATCTTATTTTCAGTTACATAAGAAACCAGTTATTTTCCCCAAATGTAAGATTTTTTGATTTCAGTATGCATAGAACAGAACACAGTTTATTACCTCTGCCAAGGAGGGTATGTTTTTGCCTGTCTGTTTGTTTGTTCGTTTGTTTGTCTGTTAGCAACTTCGCACAAAAACTAATGGATGGATTTACATGGAAATTTTACCTGAGGTGTGGTCTGGTTCAAGGAAAAAGCCATTACATTTTGGTGGTGATCCGCATATTTGTCTGGATGCAAACAAATTCCAAAATTTTCTAAAAATCCCATAACTTAACATTGGGCCGTATTTTAAAAACTCATATCTCTGACATCACTTGATGGATTCGCTTCAAAATGTACAGGATAATATAGATGATATAACTCGATCAGGTAAATTTTATGTGGATCCCATCCAGTGTGTGTATAAAATAAATATAGGACTATAATGTTGGGTGGAAATCACAATTTTATGGGTGGAACTGAGCTGCTTGGCGGAGGTCTGCGCTCTCAGAGTGCTTTTCTAGTTTATCTTTATATTACTGTGCAATCATTTCAGTTACATGTTATTGTGAAAAGTTATCTTATTGAAGTTGCTTTAAAACAAACACTCGGCTATATGAAAAACCTTTTTTAGTTTCTAAGACTTTTGAATTTTACTGGCTATATATTTGTTCATATATCACATTTTATTGCCTCTTCCTGTTACTATAGGATCATTTGGTGTCTCACCCTCGTCGCCCCATGATGACACTCCTGATGTCCCAGATGAGGGAGGGTCATCTCAGCCTCCAGCCCCACCTCAACAAACATGGAGACAGTCAAAGAAGCGAAGAGCCTCGGCTTCATCATTGCACATGAGCATGATGAGGGAACAAGCAAAACAGGATCAGGCCACCCTCACTACAAATTCTGATGTGCTCAGCCGAGCAATTCAGTTTTTTGAGAGGGCAACAGAGGTGGCAGAGCGCCATGCTCGTGCTCTGGAAGTGATTGCTGAAGCACGGCTTCCTCTGCCCCAACAAACACCTCCAGCATATAACTCCTACTACCAAGAGCAGCCTCCTCCTGCCTCTTCCCAAGACCATCCCCACTCTTACAGAACATACCAGAGTTTGTAGGTCATTACAACAAAGTTCACACATTGACAGGTTCATTACTTTGATGGTATTTTCTTTATCTGTTTACAGACAGTTAATTGCACAATGTTCTAAGTTCACTAAGTTAATCCAAAGAACTTAAACCATTTTTACTGCCGTGTCACTTTTTAAAAAAGGCTCAGGTTTGATTGCTGCTTTGTTTATTTTGTTTATAATGGCAGCTTATACAAAGGAAATTGAAAAGGCACTGTTTGAAGTCAGACAGCAAAAAAAAATTTGTTCAAAGAATTTTGTTTTGTTTTGTTTTGTTTGAGTGGCCTGTTTTCACCTAAAATTCTGCAGAGCTGGTGGTCCCATGTACTGCACTATACAGCCCTAGCTTCTGTGCTGGCTCTTCCTGTACAGATGCAGAAATGATCTCTGTCACTGTGGCTAATGGTCAGGCTAATGCTGTGGACCTCAACCCCACTTCAAAAATCCTGAATGATCCCTTTAAGAAACCCCCCCAGGAGCCCACTTAAAGAAAGCATGCTGGTCCCTCTGTGTGTAGAGCCACACTCGGAGGAATCCCTTGAGCTGGCCTCGTCCACAGCATCAGAGCATCTCCTCTTCTGTCAGACTCTAGCTCAAAGCTCAAGAACAACACAAATTTTTCACCAGTCACCCTCCTCTTTGGAAAACATTCACTCTGTTGATCTGGTGAATCAACAAGTGTGATGGTTTCCTGGAAGCAGCCTCCTGTGGTTTTGTGAATGATGGTTGTCTCTGAGGATCTCTGGACCTGATGGTGGTAGAAAACCTCTCAGTATTGAAGTTGGGTTTGGGAGGGTGGGAAGAGTCTGAGACCGCAGTTTAGTTTCCACTTCCTCTCTCCACTCGGCATCAGTTTCAGCAGAAATGACGTCAAATTCTCTGGTACTGTTGGACAAGCCTGATAGGGCCATATGACAGTTTGTTTATCATATCAGAATCAGCAAATTAAAGCTTTAAAGAGCAAGGGACAGGTTAAAGTGTTATTCACATTAATACAAAATCTTGTCTGTTATCTGCTTTAATGGTAAGTTCTTAATTTAAATTTTTTTAAAGAAAAAGGCACAAATTTTGATGAAAAGGTGACTTTAAAATTTTTGAATTGTGCAATAAAACAAATGGCATTTATGACAATAAGGACAGTTTACAGACCAGAATCATAGCAGAAAAATTCAAAGCATGAAAATAATCAAACAAATACACAAACTGAAACTGACCACCAGATATCCTTATTTTTATGCACTGTGCCCTTTAAAATGATCTTTATTGCTCTTCCTAAAGAGAAGAGATTCATTCTTCTGGGTCTACATCATGCTCCTGCTTTAACCAGCCAACCTCAAGACAGAAGATTATTAATTAAAAAAATTAAAAAATTGGATGGGACAGTGCATATTGATGAATGTGCCATGTCTTTGGCATTCATATAATATCAATGTAGGTATTCTGGATTTAGCAAAATGCTAATTTTCATTCATACTCCCAATCATAAAAAAGAAGCCAAAGAAACAGACATAAAAACAGAACAAGATCAAAAACAATAACAGAAAAGGTCACAATCAAAACACTACAGGCTGTGATAAGTCGACCCTACAATCGTTAGTCAACGGTAATACAATCTAACAATCTAAAGTGCATCGAGTCTTTATACATATTTCTAAGTGCCTGTTTGAAGGTGTTAGAGTTTAAAGTGCTGTTCTTATATGAGGTAGAATGTTGCATAAGTCATCAAATACATAAAAAAATTTAGTCACTCAGTTACAGGATCATCAGCAATGTGTGATGCCTGCATACACAAGTATATGTGAGAATGCACCGTACGGTAACATCTGATCCATCTAATGTCACAAATCACAGACGACATGTTTGGTTCCTCAGTGTTCTCCACACAAAACAACATTTCCAATCAATGCTATCAAACCACCGCAGCCGCATCCAATGGCCAAGCTGATCGGGGGTTAAAGTCACAGGTAACACAACTGACATCACAGGACAAACTGGACAGGAAATGTTCAGGACCCATTTTTTACCTGCAGACCAAAAATCACATTTCACTTCTCCTCGTTTAAATCTCCACTGTCGCTCTCCCGTTACCTCTGCATCACTGTCCCCAAAATAAAGGATGAAAGACCGAAACAGAATAAAGGATGTGATATATGAGCTGCCAAAGGCATTTTTATCATCTATTACCCCCTCCTTAATCTGCTTAATGACTGGCTGGTGAGTAAATAAAGGGGAGGACTGTGGTTAGGACAAACTGGGTCAGATTTAGTCAGGGCTGGATGACCCAATCATGCTGAAGGTCACGCAAACAGTGATGTTCCCGCTGAGAGGGCATGTGTATTAGCAGGGAGGTTCAGTGGTAGATTTACTGCAAAGAAATGTTTCTGATATTAGATAGATGATAATTATTTAATTAGATAATGTTGACTCAGTAATATTACACCGTGTTTACATGCCTGTTCAGGCGCCACCTCACATTTGCTGTGTGAGTACAGCATGTCTCCGCTCTAAAGAGACTGGTGATGATCCTGAACTGCTGTAGGAGGAACTCGTGTTAAAGAGTTTACTCTCAAAATGAGCTATCTCAAAGTGCCCACATCCTAAAGGTCACATTTGTTATTTAAGATTTTTATCATGAACTTCATTCCTTTTCAAGTTTTACCAAAGTCATAAGAGATATCACAAATTTAATGTGACCTGAAGCCTGACATTTTATTATTTAAAACGTATCATTGGTTGTGTTTTTTGTTGATAAAGTTACCAGAGTAACTAAGTGAAGCAGATCTGCAAGTGCCTTCATTCACTAAATAACTTTTCCTAAAACCTTCAGAGAAAAATGTTAATGAAGCAAAAGCCTTAAGATAATATGTGCAGTATCCTACAAAACCCAAAACCAGTGAAGTTGGCACGTTGTGTAAATCGTAAATAAAAACAGAATACAATGATTTGCAAATCCTTTTCAACTTATATTCAATTGAATACACTGCAAAGACAAGATATTTAATGTTCGAACTGAGAAATTTTATTTTCTTTTGCAAATAATCATCAACTTAGAATTTAATGGCAGCAACACATTGCAAAAAAGTTGGCACAGGGGCATTTTTACCACTGTGTTACATCACCTTTCCTTTTAACAACACTCAGTAATTGTTTGGGAACTGAGGAGACCAATTTTTGAAGCTTTTTGGGTGGAATTCTTTCCCATTCTTGCTTGATGTACAGCTTAAGTTGTTCAACAGTCCGGGGTCTCCGTTGTTGTATTTTACACTTCATAATGCGCCACACATTTTCAATGGGGGACAGGTCTGGACTACAGGCAGGCCAGTCTAGTACCCGCACTCTTTTACTACGAAGCCACGCTGTTGTAACACGTGCAGAATGTGGCTTGGCATTGTCTTGCTGAAATAAGCAGGGGCGTCCATGAAAAAGACGTTGCTTGGATGGCAACATATGTTGCTCCAAAACCTGTATGTACCTTTCAGCACTAATGGTGCCTTCACAGATGTGTAAGTTACCCATGCCTTGGGCACTAATACACCCCCATACCATCACAGATGCTGGCTTTTGAACTTTGCGCCTATAACAGTCCGGCTGGTTCTTTTCCTCTTTGGTCCGGAGGACACGACGACCACACTTTCCAAAAACAATTTGAAATGTGGACTCGTCAGACCACAGAACACTTTTCCACTTTGCATCAGTCCATCTTAGATGAGCTCAGGCCCAGCGAAGCCGGCGGCGTTTCTGGGTGTTGTTGATAAATGGCTTTGGCTTTGCATAGTAGAGTTTTAACTTGCACTTACAGATGTAGCGACGAACTGTAGTTACTGACAGTGGTTTTCTGAAGTGTTCCTGAGCCCATGTGGTGATATCCTTTACACAGTGATGCCGGTTTTTGATGCAGTACCGCCTGAGGGATCGAAGGTCACAGGGCATTCAATGTTGGTTTTCGGCCTTGCCGCTTACGTGCAGTAATTTCTCCAGATTCTCTGAACCTTTTGATGATATTACGGACCGTAGATGATGAAATCCCTAAATTCCTTGCAATAGCACGTGAGAAATGTTGTTCTTAAACTGTTGGACAATTTGCTCATGCATTTGTTCACAAAGTGGTGACCCTCGCCCCATCCTTGTTTGTGAATGACTGACCATTTCAGGGAAGCTGCTTTTATACCCAATCATGGCACCCACCTGTTCTCAATTAGCCTGTTCACCTGTGGGATGTTCCAAATAAGTGTTTGATGAGCATTCCTCAACTTTCTCAGTCTTTTTTGCCACTTGTGCCAGCTTTTTTGAAACATGTTGCAGGCATCAAATTCAAAATGAGCTAATATTTGCAAAAAATAACACAGTTTACCAGTTCGAACGTTAAGTATCTTGTCTTTGCTGTGTATTCAATTGAGTATAGGTTGAAAGGGATTTGCAAATCATTGTATTCTGTTTTTATTTACGATTTACACAATGTGCCAACTTCACTGGTATTGGGTTTTGTACATTGGAGTGCAGCACAACTTAGCATCCCGGCTAAAGTCTGTCCTTAGGACTGTTTATATGAGTGTGTTAAAAAAAACAAAAACACCTGCCAGGTGTCAGAAAAGGTGCCAAAAATGAAGATGCTATAAGCAGTAATTTTCTGCAGGTGTTCATTGAAGCTCAAAGTAACTCTGAATGAGAGTGAAGCAGCTGGTTTGGTGTTAAAGCTCTGCAGTACCAGATGAACAAGAATCATCCTGTGAGGAGGGAAACACTGGAGTTGAATATGATCAAAATACACATTGCAACAGTATTTGGTTTTAATGCAGGGCTATAGAGTTTGTGTGAATGTTCTACCACAAAAAAACATACTTAAAACTTACCTTTAAGAATTACACGACTAAACTCTGACACAGTTTGTGAAGGACAAACCCCTCAGTCAAACATTTATGTCAGTGAATATATATATATATATATATATATAGATATATATATATATATATATATATATATATATATATATATATATATATATACATATATATGTATATATATATATATATGTGTGTGTGTGTGTGTGTGTATATATACACATATAAATATATATATACTGAATTGTTTGCACTGAACAGAAGTTGGACTGATGTTGGATACTATGATGGGATGACCATCTGCTCTCCTCTTATAGGCAGAGCATCAAGGTGAGCTCAGGTTTATTTGACCTGTGCATGTGTTTACTGGATATGTCTTAAGTAAATCTTCACAAACAATTCCAGGTAAGACCAGTTCACATGGTCACAGATCAAACTGTAACACCAGTTGGACTTGAAGTTAGTGGGACGAGTCGAAAATGAAACTGTCTGCACCGGGCATGGTGAACCATAAGAATTCATTAATACTACATTATCAGTTCTGCTATTGGTCAATTTCTTTACTGATTCAGTTCTTGTTCATTTTCTGCCTAAAGAAGGAAGTCCAGCAGGTTTTGGTGGTACCACGATGCTGTGCTGCAGTGACAGATGTCTCAGCATCCTGGTATTTCCACTCGGATGAAGTCTCAGACAGACATGTTGTACTGTTTGAATCATCTGGTTAATGAAGCCACTCTTTGGACCACCTCTGTGTCCTGCATCTAACCTTCCCAAAAATGTTATCAAAATCCATTGGCAGCTTTTTAAGTTATCTTGCAAACCCAGAGACAGATGGACAGACAGGTGGAAGGACAGACACAGAGACACACAGACAAACTAACAAACCCTTAATGCTGGTAAAAACATAACATAGCATTCTTGGCAGAGGTAATCAAACACTCATCAATAATCAATGGAAATATGGAATCGGCTCAGTCTGACGATGGATGGATGAAACACTTATCCGTCAGCATCACCATTTTACACAGGTACACTCAGACAGTGTAGTGGTTTAGTTAGTTACCCTATCAAATGGTGACTCTCGGACAACTGTGTTCCTTAATGTCATTGTTAAGCCAAGTGAGTCCTCATGAATGTCTCTTTATACCGCCGCCTTTGCCGGCGATTGTTTATGATCAAATTTTCAGGGGGTGTTGGTCATGACAGCAGGATGAGGGGACTGGATCTTGGTGGTGACTTGTTCTCAGATGTGGATCCAGGACTGTTTTTCCAAGCATTTGTTAACATCACACGTTAGGAAATAGGGGATGTGTGCTCCAGGAGCACAGCGTGTGGGGGTTTAGTAACAGCTTGGTCCCCTGCTTTACAGTGAGCTACAACATACTGTATGTGTTTACCCCCCACCCAGTGCCATGTGAGGACATAAAGACATGGACCAAAATCATTTCATGAGACTTTAAGCATTTGTTTCTGCTGTAAAGAAAAAAAAAAACAAGATGTGTGTGGAGCTTCCTGTACATTCACAGAGTTTCCGGCTTTATCTGTGATCCTGTCCATCATCTGGAGCCATAAACGCCCAAACATCTAAACGGCTGCCCTAGCATATGTCCCAGAGCTTTCTGAGCCACTATTATGGATAAACATTGTTCTGACACAGGGCTTTTCAGAGAGTAAAGAAATTGGATTCTATCAGTGGATGGTTGTTTAGTCAACATGGTCGTGAGATAAATTCTTCCAGTTAACATCAAACCTCCAGTATCATCCACTAGTTTGTGTTTGGTCTTAAAAAAAAGGAGAAACCAGACAGCACCTCAACACAGAGCTGAGGGGATGAACGCAGTCACACCTACAGCTGCTGTAATCCTACTCATCTGTCATCAAGGAAACATTTGACATAAAATCGTCTGTCTGTCTGTGTGTCTGTAGGTCAGACTCTTAATCATTTGTTTGCAGGGAGCTGGTTTTCCTGGGGTGTTGCAAGTCATGTGAGGACATTCAGTCCGAGAGGGATTTGTGGAGGTGTGGTGTAAGATTTGGGTCATGTGGGGAAAGAAGAGATCGCAATGTTTACAGTCAGTTTATCTACTTAACTTATTGCTCTTGTTTCCTCTTTCATGTGTTTACCCATGATGCCTCTGTCAGCCTCAGGCTAAATGTCACCTGAGGATCGGTGTCAGGCTCACTGAGGGAAGATTTATTTACAATGGTCACTGAGCAACAGTTTACATGAGACCAGACGAAACATTTATTCAAATGAAACCTCACTGTCTAACTGGATCTGCCTGATTCAGTGTCTGTGATCAGGCAGATCCATCCTGCAGAAGTTCAAGGCCAGCCTCGATACAGACCAGCACAGCACCTGCTGCTGCCACAGGCCAGAGACATTATTATACTGGAGACCATGGACAGGTGTAACATGCAACAGCTGTAACACTCTAAATTGCTCCAATGAGAAGCAAGCTAGAGAGTTAAGTCTGCACATGCTCAGTAGTGCACACTCAATCAATCAATCAATCAATCAATCTTTATTTGTATAGCGCCAATTCATAACAAGTGTTATCTCAAGACACTTTACAATAGAGCACAAAGCTCTTCATATTATGGATACACATATATGCATAGATACATATATACATATATAAAATACACATATACATATATATACAAATATATACATCCAACACCCAACATGAATCCATATAGCCAATCATGAATCCCTCATCATGGCGGCAAGAAAAAACCTTCTGTTAAGCAGCAGGAAATCTTGAATGTGGACCCCAGTCTCATGAGGAACAGCAAATCCACACGATGCTGTGTTGGGTGTGTGGGCAAAGGGAGGGAGGTAAGTGGAGACAAGTGGACTAAAGTAAGAACTAAAGCTAGTGACAGATCAATGGACCAATCATAGACCTGTCGTCGTCAAATTTGTTTCTGCTGGAAACAAATTTATTAGAGGAGGGTCCTCATGTCTGTGTGGTTGTGGTGATAATTTTATAGAAGTATAATCAATAAAAGTCTTACTGAAAATAAGAAATTATGGTAGTGACGAACTCATGGGTACCCAGACCACAAGTGCATCCCTACCATATTTGTCTCCGTTAAGTATAAATGTATTAAAGGTAGACCTCTTGAGAGGGGACACCTCATTTTCAAGAGGGATCTCATGTCCATGTGGAGCTAGAGATAGTTACTATAGATGTATCAACCATGGATAGAAAGATCATGCTAATATCTACATTAACAGCTATAATGATTATGAACTGGAATGAAATGGCCAAATATGTGTTATGTCTGTAATTGTAGTTATTGAGGCTTCGTGACTCCACAGCAGCAGGCAGTCTCCACCAAGGATCCTAGACCACCTACAAGACCAGAGCCAGAGACGAGTACAGGAGCAAACAGAAAGGGGCGGGGCAGATATGGAGAGAGAGTGTGAGAGAGAGAGGGATAGAGCCCAGTGTGCCAGATCCCCGCTGCAGTCTGAGGCTACGTTCACACTGCAGTCAAAAGTGACCTGAATCTGATTTTTTGGCTCAAATGTGACCTGTATCTGATTTGTTTTTGACAGTGTGAACAGCTCAAGTCACATTGAATCTGACATTTTCGAATCAGATTCAGGCCACTTTCAAATGTGGTACTGAATCAGATATGTATCTGATTTTCTTGAATGCAACTGCGGTCTGAACAGCCAGGTCGCATTCAATGCGACTTTGACGTCATTCTGGAGCAGGGGTCGGCAATTTACCTCGAGTCAGATTTTTTCAGAGTCACTTCATGGCCAGAACATAATGAGAGGTTAATATATAGACATGAGTATTAAAAGTTCATACCATTTTTTCCTAAAATAAAGAGTTTTAGTTGATTTTCCCTCTACAAGCATGATTAAAAAATGCATAAAGGGGGGAGTGACGAGAGAAAGTGAGAAAGCGCTGGTGCAATCGACTGATGTCTCCATTACATGCACAATAAACAATAAACGTGAATGAATCATACATCTTTAAACTGTTTGTATTATGATATCTGATAAACTTAGTTTATTAACACTGCACCAACAGTTTTAATAAATTTATCAGGCTAAAATAACAGTTTACAGGACGCGGAAAGACACTGATGATCCACTGCTGACCATCTCATCCGTGCGCATTTGTGCGCTACTGTGTGTTTCTACGAGACAGCGTCAGTCAGTGAACAGTCTGCTCCTGTCTGATCTGCTCTCAGACAAACTAATAAACATCAGAACAGATGATAAAACTAAGTTTTCGCCTCTTTGTTCACCTGCTCAGTGTGCTATGGCTCTGAGCTGTTTTTCTCACCAGCAACAATCTCTCATCGGCAGGGGTTGGCGGGAAAGAGCGGCCGCCTTTAGGTTCATATGAAATAAAATATACCCATAATTACTTTAATAAGAGCTCACTCAAGGTGAGCTGCTGTAACATCAGGTTCTGCGTTGTGAGAAAAAACTTCTCTGGCATTGTGAAGCACATTTTTGGTCTGTGTTTGTTGCCCTCATCACACCGTGCTGTGCATGCGTGTCACTTCCGAAGCGTGAGCTGTTCACATCGCAGTCTGCAGACAGGCCACATCTAAAGACGTAATCTGAACAGCCAAACAAAAAAATCAGATTTGAACAATAAATCGGAATTGAGCGTTAAGGGCTGCAGTGTGAACGTAGCCTAAGCCTATTGCATCTTAACTATGTGTCTAAACTATGGACTATGAGCTGGTCCCTAACTGAAAGCTTTATCAAAGAGGAATGTTTTAAGTCTAACCTTAAAGGTACAGAGGGTGTCTGCCTCCTGAACCGTGGTCGGTAAATGGTTCCAGAGAAGAGGAGCCTGATAACTGAAGGCTCTACCTCCCAGACTACTTCTAGAGACTGATGGAACCACGAGCAGGCCAGCATTTTGGGAGCGTAATGTTCTAGAGGGGTTGTACGGCACTACAAGCTCTTTGAGATAAACTGGTGCCTGTCCACTGAGAGCTTTGTAGGTGAGAAGAAGAATCTTGAATTCTATTCTATATTTAATGGGAAGCCAATGCAGAGAGGCTAATACAGGAGTAATGTGGTCTCTTCTCCTAGTTCTAGTCAGCACACGTGCTGCAGCATTTTGAACCAGCTGAAGCGTCTTAAGCGACTTACTGGGACAGCCTGAAAGAAGAGAATTACAATAGTCCAGTCTAGAGGTAACAAAAGCATGGATGAGCTTCTAGACATCGCTCTGGGACAGGATAGGCCTAATTTTAGCGAAGATGAAAAAAGGCTGTTCTTGAAATTTGCTTTATGTGACAGTTAAAGGATAAATCCTGCTCAAATAGAACCCCAAGATTTCTAACAGTTGTGCTTGGCGTCAGGCTAATGCCATCTAGGGCAGTTAAATCATTAGAAAAGGTTTCTCTAAGGTGTCGAGGGCCCAGCACAATGATCTCTGACCTCTGTCTGAGTTAAGAAGAAGAAAATTTTTGGCCATCCAGGTCCTAATGTCCTTTAGACACGCGTCTAGTTTAGATAACTGATTTGTCTCATCTGGCTTCATTGATACATACAATTGAGTATCATCAGCTTAACAATGAAAATTAAAAGAGTATGTCCTCATGATATCACCTAGGGGAAGCATATAAATGGAGAAGAGAATTGGACCTAGCACGGAGCCTTGAGGAACTCCGTAATTTACTTTAGTGTACACAGAGGACTTGTTGTTCATGTGTATAAACTGGTATCTATCAGATAAGTAGGACTTAAACCAATTTAGGGCCGTCCCTGTAATCCCGAGTAATACCTCTAATCTCTGTATAAGAACATCATGATCAATGGTGTCAAAAGCTGCACTAAGATCTAACAAAACAAGTACTGAGAGAAGTCCCTCATCTGAAGCTGAGAGTAGGTCGTTAGTTACTTTAACTAGAGCAGTCTCTGTGCTGTGATGAGCTCTAAATCCTGACTGAAAATCCTCAAAAAGACTTTTGTCTGTTTTTATAATAAGATGACAATTGTGTGTCAATTTAATGTGAGATCATGTGAGAAGGTGTTTTCTGATCAGTCAAAAATATGTCATTATTTTAGTAACATTACTAAACCAAGAAATAAGATAAGATAAGATAAGATATTCCTTTATTAGTCCCACAGGGGGAAATTCCAGAATATACCAGAAAAATACCAAATAGCACCTTAACACAGCATCCTAACAAAGGTTTGGGTATATGCAGTGATTGATAGATAGATAGATAGATAGATAGATAGATAGATAGATAGATAGATAGATTGTGGACTTGCAGGAGTTTCTAAGAATCAGTTGTTTCAATCTGTGTGTTTGTTATTATGGGATCGTATTCCTCTGTCACAGCCAGACAGGGTCCGACCGCTGGGAGCCAGCTCGTTTAGTGACGACCCATCTCTGTAGCTAATCTGTGGTCTGGACCTCGTCAGGACTTCCTCAGTGAAGGATCTTTAACAGGTCATCTGCTCGTCTGTGTCCTCTGTTTAAAGACAAATGACGTGTTTGTTTGCTTTGCTTCTGGTTGGTTCTTTCCATCGTTTCGTATAAAGTATTTTTGTTGGTTAGTAACCTGATTTGGTCTGATTCGTGGGGTGTTGGGGTCCTGAGTCTGATTGGTTTTATCAGGTGGTTGCTGTGGTCCCGGTCCTCTTCAGGCCGGCCCATGTGGTTTGCGAGAAGCCTTTGGACCAGCAGGGGACTTTTCACTGTTCAGGGTGATTTGATGGAAGGACCGGGGTCACTTGTTTTCAGATGACAGTCAAATGTTAGCGCTCTTTTTAAATTTTAAATATGAGGAGATATTGACTGAGCTCTGCTCTATATGCAGTGTTTAGGGCAGGGGTGGGAAACTGGTGGCCCGGGCGCCACATGCAGCCCTTCACCTCACTCAATGCAGCCCACCAATCATTTCCAAAAAGAAAAAAAAAAAAAATTGGAAATTTGAAGAAAACCAAACAACAACTGCTAAAAGTGAATCATCATGAGTAACCAGTACTACATAATGCCCAAATTAGGGTCGGTAATAAAATATTTCTACCAACCTTAGTTCACTGTTAGATGCTTTGTTTTTTACAAGTCATTGAAGAACTTACGTTGCTATGATTGTGTCTCTAAATATCTTTTATGAGGCATTGAAATATAATATATAGTATTAGAAAGACTATATTTGTAAACAATGGTTAAGGTAAAATATTTGTGCTTTAAAAGTGGTAAACATTCATTCTATTATTGCATTAAAAAGAAGCTTAAATTGGCTTTAGTTCTTTGTCATGCTCATTAAATCCTGAAATTTTAACTGTTTGCATTAAAATAGATAAATGTTGGTATAATCCTTTTTGAAGCTTTATATTTGATACTTTTGTTTATTTATATTTTTTTTTTCCTTATTCAGAGTGCCCAACGATATGTAACAGTGCGGCCCTCAGGCACTGAAAAAAAATGGATGTGGCCCTCTTTGTAATCGAAGTTGCCTACCCCTGGTTTAGAGTCTTTCCTTGTACATGTCAGAGAGTCTCACAGACCTTTAGTCAAAGTCCTGAATGAAGTTTGGTCTGCCATATGGAGTAATTCTGTTTCACACGGTCATCCTGAGCTGAGACATCATTGTCTCTTGACAGATGTTGGTAAATTTGGCACAAACTCTCCAAGCACCTGCTGATGGTGATATCAGACAGACTTTTATAGTAGAGGATCAAGAAACCAGAGACCTGGAGGATCTGGTTTCCATGAAACACAAAAATGGAATCATGTTGCTATTGGTCACATGACTGACACTGTATGTCCTGTGATTTGACGATTGGACGTTGCAGCTTCGATGTGTAACTGATGTGTTTTACAGCCTTATTCAGAGCACATCATCAGACCGTCTGTCATATGTTGATGCTGCCATGAAGGACACACATGGACTCATCATGGCTCCAGCTTCCGTTTTACTGTCACTGATACCAAACTACAGTGACAGTGCAGAAAATGCCACAAACACGAGAGACAGACAGTTTCCTCTTTGGCTAGGATTGAACGAAAACACAAAGTGAAGCTTGTGATAGTTCCTCTGTATTATTCTAATGGACCACAGTTCCTGCAAACCAATCTAAATGTCAAGTATCATGTCTGCGATGAAGGAAACACTTTATCACAACTACACACATTATAATAACTACACACATTTTAATAACTACACACAAGTAAAGAAAGTACAGCATAAGCTAAAACTTAATAGTGTGAAGAATTATTTTATGTATATATAATTTATAAGTGTGAAAATGAAATGACCAAACCCAATTTAGATAAATGTATCAATTACTGTTTATTTGTTTATACACTCTCTAGCCACTTTATTAGGTACACCTTGCAGGTGTTGGTCTATATCTCCATGGCAGTATCACACAGCTGCTGCAGATGTGTCAGCTGAACATCCATGATGAGAATCTTTTTTCCACCACACCCCAAAGGTCCTCTATTGGACTGAGATCTGTTGGACTGTGGAGGCCACTGGAGTACAGTGAACTCACCATCATGCCCGCTTTGCCCTCCAGTCTGCACCCGGGTTTATTTGGATCAGTGTTTATGGTACAAGCCACCAAACATCATGAGCCTCTTAAATTCAAACAGCACAGCTTCTCTAACATTTACTTATATTCAGCGCCATGGGAATCTGGGCCTCAGCTCAAGGTCTTTTTCTGAATGTGGACCTGGTTCAAGTTTGATTGAGAACCCTGGTCCAGTATTTTCTCCAGTCTGGGTTTACTGTATCAGACTACACTGAACTGATGTGGACTGCTGGCTGAAAACTCCTCAGGTGTCCCTGGACAGCTTCAAGAATGTGTGAGTCTGACTGGAGGAAGAGTATGGCGTTGACCTTTGACCTTTCTGCTAACAGCACTCTGTCCATCTTGTGTTGAATGTTCCTGAAGAACTGGTCTTAAAAGTGATCTTACCAATGATGCAGTCAGATTTCAGACGTGTGACATTAAACAGGGGTCCTGCAGGTTCTTTAAAAGAAAGTCTTCATTTTGATTTGAACCTTAAAAAGTTTTTTCACTCTACTGTCCTTGTCCATTTTGGGCTCTTTTTTTAAGGGCTGCTTCAGAAAATATTTGAGAGGAACCTGAGCAAAGAGACACGTGCAGCATTGTCTGTCCATAAAACCTTTCTATTCTTTTATGAGGTCACTATGAGGCCCCCTGTCCATGTCCATTGAACAGTCTTTAACTCTGATCCATCTCCTCTGTTCTTTAAAGGAAATCTATTTAATTTTATATCAAAACAAGGGGCGCAGCATGTTGAAAAAAGAGGTGGAGCATGTAAAAAAAAAGGGCAGAGCGTGTAAAAAGGGGTGGAGCATGTAAACAAAAAAAGAGACGGAGCAATTTAATGTTGATAATACATTTTAATAAAGAGGCACAGCATTTAAAAAGGGGAGGAAATGACATGAAGTAAACCAGATTTAAGGACCCAAATGCAGGACACAAGGCATGAAACAGTTCCAGAAAGCTTGGTTTATAAACAGGTCGGTACACAGAAGATCAGTCAAACCAGGCAGAGGTATCCAAAAAACGCTGAGGCAAAAAGGCAAGGTCAAAAAAACAAAGCAGGATCAGATGAGATGTGGAACAAGACTAGAAAGAATCCTGGAACGTGACACTGAGGTACAAACAAACTGGCAACAAAACAGGGAAAGACATGAGGTTTAAATACATGAGGTGATTTGGGGTGATTAGACACAGCTGGGGAGGAGCAATCAGGGATCAGGTGTGACAACGCCAGACAGGAAGCAAAACCTACGGAGACCAGGAAAGACAGGTGAATTTTCAAAATAAAACAGGAAGCACAAGACAAGACACAAAACATGAACACAGTATGGGTAACTTAACTAAAAACAGAAAAACAGAATCATGACAAGAAAATCAAAATAAAGAGGCAGAGCATGTGAAAATGGGCTGAAGGTGTAAAAAAGGCAAAACAAGTAAAGAGGGCTGGGCCTTGCAAAAAGGGGGAAGCCCATGGAAAAAAAAGAGACGGAGCCATATTAAAGAGTCGGAGCATGTTAAAGAGAGACAGAGAAATTTAAAAGAGTCGAATCAAGTAAAAAATGTGAGGAACATGTTGATAAAATAATGTTAGAGAGGCTTAGCATGTGAAACGGATGGAGCATGCTTTTTAAAATGGGTGGGGCATAGATTAGGACCTGGGAACATGTTCAACAGGGCAGAGATGAAAAAAGGGGAGCATTTTAAAAGGGTCGGAGCACTTAAAAAAGAGGCAGAGCATTAAAAAATGGGTGTAGTACATAAAAAAGGGCTGAACATTTTAACGAATATAGAAGTCTGTAAAAGAAAAAAACAGGTGAAGCATGTCAAAAGGGGTGGAGCCAATAAAAAGGTTGGAACATGTAAAATAGGTGGAGGATGTAGGAGGTGGAGCATGTTAAAAGGGGCAGGGGCTTTTAAAATGCTTAAAAATCGCCCTGTCAACATGGCTGATGTCTTCACCCTAGAGTAGGGAAGAGGTGAACATTCACCTGAAAATTTTGCTCACAACTCGCCCTCCAGGGAAAATCATACATAGGAGGCAAATGATTTTTTTCACAGAATGTGGCCACCGTTCCAGGGACTCATATAAACCCATTTTAGAAGCCCTACCTTTTTTCAAATGAAATGGGAGCCAGCTGGCTGGGTGGAGGTCCCTGACTTTGTCCAATAAGTACATAATAAAGAGTTCTTCAGGAGGCTGTCAGAAATCGTACTTACTTATTCAAAGTTACAGCTCCTCGTGTGCTGGTTACCATAACAATGGAGCCTGTGTTCCCTTTCATGTCTTGATCTCACACACGTCAGTTATAAGGTGCTCTGGCCTTGCGTGTTTGTGGGCAGGTGTGTGCATGTGTAAGAAAAAATCTAGACTAGAATTCAAGATTCTTCTTCTCACCTATAAAGCTCTCAGTGGACAGGCACCAATTTATCTCAAAGAGCTTGTAGTGCCGTACAACCCCTCTAGAACATTACGCTCCCAAAATGCTGGCCTGCTCGTGGTCCCATCAGTCTCTAGAAGTAGTCTGGGAGGCAGAGCCTTCAGTTATCAGGCTCCTCTTCTCTGGAACCATTTACCGACCACGGTTCAGGAGGCAGACACCCTCTCTACCTTTAAGGTTAGACTTAAAACATTCCTCTTTGATAAAGCTTTCAGTTAGGGACCAGCTCATAGTCCATAGTTTAGACACATAGTTAAGATGCAATAGGCTTAGACTGCCGGGGGGATCTGGCACACTGGGCTCTATCCCTCTCTCTCTCACACTCTCTCTCCATATCTGCCTCTGCCCCTTTCTGTTTGCTCCTGTACTCGTCTCTGGCTCTGGTCTTGTAGGTGGTCTGGGATCCTTGGTGGAGACTGCCTGCTGCTGTGGAGTCACGAAGCCTCAATAACTACAATTACAGACATAACACATATTTGACCATTTCATTCCAGTTCATAATCATTATAGCTGTTAATGTAGATATTAACATGATCTTTCTATCCATGGTTGATACATCTATAGTAACTATCTCTAGCTCCACATGGACATGAGATCCCTCTTGAAAATGAGGTGTCACATCTCAAGAGGTCTACCATTAATACATTTATACTTAATGGAGACAAATATGGTAGGGATGCACTTTTGGTCTGGGCACCCATGAGTTCGTCACTACCATAAATTCTTATTTTCAGTAAGAATTTTATTGATTATACTTCTATAAAATTATCACCACAACCACACAGACATGAGGACCCTCCTCTAATAAATTTGTTTCCAGCAGAAACAAATTTGACGACGACAGGTCTATGATTGGTCCATTGATTTGTCACTAGCTTTAGTTCCTACTTTAGTCCACTTGTCTCCTCTTACCTCCCTCCCTTTGCCCACACACCCAACACAGCATCGTGTGGATTTGCTGTTCATCATGAGACTGGGGTCCACATTCAAGATTTCCTGCTGCTTAACAGAAGGTTTTTTCTTGCCGCCATGATGGAGAGATTCATGATTGGCTATATGGATTCATGTTGGGTGTTGGATGTATATATTTGTATATATATGTATATGTGTATTTTATATATGTATATATGTATCTATGCATATATGTGTATCCATAATATGAAGAGTTTTATGCTCTATTGTAAAGTGTCTTGAGATAACACTTGTTATGAATTGGTGCTATACAAATAAAAATTGATTGATTTTGTGTATGACATGTTATAGTTATATATGTATATAGTAAACCGTTCTAGTTTAAAGTGTCTTCTTCGGCTACTATGATACTATGACAAGTATTTTTATGGTTCCTGGTAATGTAAAGTCATAAAGCTAAAGTCATCACATCAACTGTGTTTACATAGACAGACAGACCCGTTGTTTCATTAGAATGATTTCATTGTTTCTTTGCATCACAGCCACAGTCCATTTGTAGTCATAATGTAACCTCAGTTCATAGGGACGGCAGCACCACCAGGTATGTCAAGAAGACAGCTGAAGATCAGGTGCCAGGTGATAGGCATCAGCTAAAAAGGTGTCTCCTGTCATCTCTGCTGTGTTTCTCAACCATTTCAGTGTGTACTTGTCCAGCTACATGCTGCTTCAGCCTGCACTTGGACATGGTCTTGTAATGGACAAGTCAGACCTTTTGTCATAAATGACCTTGCGATGAAACTGGTATGCCCCGCCCCCCAAGCCCCTCCCACGATTTCCGTGCATGGAAATTGTCTAGTCTGTTATTTATTCTAACAAGCAGTTGAACAGGTGTACCTTATAAAGTGACTTTTGGGTGTAAATGAAATTTAACAACGATGCTTATCGATCAGTGGTTCCCAAAGTGGGGCTCAGAGCCCAGAGGGTGTCACAGGACACTAAGAGAGGGTCGCAGGGTGCCTTCAAAAAAGAAGTAGGAAACCTGTTGTGATTTAAAGATCGGTCTACAGGTGCGTTCACACTGAACGCGCCTGGGGACCTGGGCGACCTCCATGCAAAGTCAATGTACAGCCATGATGGGGCGGGCCAGCCCTCCCATGATGCGACAGACGCGATCTCTGCGATTCGGTCGCTCCACCTGGTCACTCTGGACGCACGAACAGGTCACGTCACTCAGTCCCCAAAGTTAAAAAATTTCAACTTTTCAGGCAACATCACGTGTGGCTGTGCCGTGACAGCTTATCAGCGTTGTGTGGGTGTGTGACAACATCCGTGACAGTCAACAACAACTGTTTTTGTTCCAGGTCACAGAGTGACAATCCATGCTCGTGTGGAAACATTAGCTTGTGAGTACATTAGTTCTGACCAGAGCCATGGAAAGAGAGAGTTACGTTAACTCCATAGACACCAATGGGCCAATTATTTGACAGCAATGGCGGATCATGGAAGCCCTTCATAGTTCCAAACAATACGGCTGAGGCAGTAGGATTCCTATGGGGAAGGTATGTTTCTTGCAGTTTTCTACGGTCAATTTACGAGTAGAAGTTACAGATGACATTCAATGATGACCATTTTACAAGCACATTTGAATAAACTTAACAATGTAATTTAAAGCACGCTAGCTCATCAATTTGAAACAAAATATTAGTTTTAATGTGGTTACTGGTCTGCTTCCTGTTATATCTGACATCCCTGATAAAAAAATTTTTGTAAAGAAATTGTGTAAGCCGTTGTTTTATTGCTTAATTTTCGTTTAATATATGGAAGTATGGATATAGTCAACCAGTAAATAATAACACATAGCCGTGGGTTGGTTTTCCTATGTATATATATATTTATATATACTGGAGTTACTGGAGTAGTAGCATTCCAACAGAGCCTTGTTCTCATCTCGTGTCCATTGCCTTCTCTGTGTTGTTCCAGAAGCCCTCTTGTCATCACAATGCCCTGGTTCCTCAGCAGAATAGCAGAATAGCAGATGTGGAGGAGAGCTACAAATACCTTGGCATACCACAGGCAAATGGCAACCACGAAGAGGCCACTAGGAAAGCAGCAATGGCCAAGTACCTGAAGCGAGTAAGGCAAGTCCTAAAGAGTCAGCTCAATGGCAGAAACAAGGTTCGGGCAATTAACAGCTATGCCCTGCCAGTGATCAGATACCCAGCTGGAATAATAAGCTGGCCAAAGGAGGAAATTCAGTCCACAGGCGTTAGAACTGCACGGGGGGTTTCACCCCAAGTCCAGTATCCAGAGGCTATACACTAAGCGCAAAGAAGGAGGTAGAGGGTTAGTGAGCATCAGAGCCACTATCCAAGATGAAACATCCAAGCTCCATGACTACGTCAGGAAGATGGCCCCAAGAGATCAAGCGCTTAGTGAGTGTCTCAGACAGTGGACACTGACGGGGAAGGAGGAACTAGAGGAATCATCATGGGAGGAGAAACCCCTGCATGGGATGTACCACCGACAGAAGCTGAAGTGGCTGATATGAACAAATCCTACCAATGGCTAGAGAGGGCTGGACTGAAGGACAGCACAGAGGCACTAATCATGGCTGCACAGGAACAGGCCTTGAGCACCAGAGCAATAGAGGCCCGGATCTACCACACCAGGCAAGATCCCAGGTGCAGGCTGTGCAAAGAGAGCCCTGAAACAGTCCAGCACCTAACAGCAGGGTGTAAGATGCTGGCAGGAAAAGCATACATGGAACGCCATAACCAAGGAGCCGGTATAGTGTACAGGAACATCTGTGCAGAATATGGACTGGAGCCCCCAAGGTCGAAATGGGAAGCACCTCCCAAGGTGATTGAGAATGACCGAGCAAAGATCATTTTGGACTTCCAGATACAGACCAACAAAATGGTAATGGCCAACCAACCGGACATTGTAATCGTGGATAAGCAGCAGAGGAAAGCCGTTGTGATTGATGTAGCCATCCCAAGTGATAGCAACATCAGGAAAAAGGAACATGAGAAACTAGAGAAATACCAAGGGCTCAGAGAAGAGCTAGAGAAAGCCTGGAAGGTGAAGGCAACAGTAGTGCCTGTGGTCATCGGGGCACTCGGGGCAGTGACCCCCACACTGGAGAAGTGGCTCCAACAGATCTCTGGAGAAACATCAGACATCTCACTCCAGAAGAGTGCAGTCCTAGGAACAGCTAAGATACTGCAGGACCCTCAAGCCCCAGGCCTCTGGTAGAGGACCAGAGCTGAAGAGGATGAACAGCCACCCACCCCACCGGGGAGAGGGGGGTGGGTGAGAGAAGAGTTTTTTTTAATATATATATATATATATATAATAAATATATATATATATATATATATATATATATATATATATATATATATATATATATATATATATATATATATATATATATATATATATATATGTATGTATATATATATATATATATATATATATATATATATATATATATATATATATATATATATATATATATACACACACACATATATATATATTTATATATATGTATATATATATAATCTATATAGATAGATAGATAGATAGATAGATATAGATATATGTCTGTGTGTGTGTGTAAATATATGTGTGTGTATATATATACATGAATATACTGTATATATATACACATATATATAAATTAGATAGATAGGTACGATAAAATTAGATATTTTATACTTCAAAGACATGTTTTAATTTAAAAAAGCTAAGTTACAGCATAGGCAATGTCCTTGAAACATCTGAACATGTTTTCCTACTCAGGAGGATCACACAGGCTTCTTCTTTCTTCATCTGAAATGTTTAAACAAAGCAAGTCATTAATTTTTCTAATTACCCATTGATTTTATAAACAAGGAAATTTAGTAACGTTACAGTGACAAGCAATGTTTGCTAGTCAAGAATGTAAAGTAAAGCTAGTTTATGGTCCACATTCTTCATTTTCAGAGGAGATTTCAGCAATGTTGCAATAATAATGTTCCTACACAAGCACATAGAATATGGATCACATTTAAGTTATCTATATTAATGTATGAATGTAAAAAACTGAAAATATTAGTAATTAACAGAAACCGCAGCTAAGCAGTTCATTTAAATGACCCGCCAAGCTTTGTTCAGCTGCTACATGAACCACGTGACCTCTATGTTCTGAACCCTCCATGACGTCACTCTCTCTGTCCATGGCTCTGGTTCCGCCTTATTCAACAGAAGTGGTTCTCTGCCGTCCTGTCCTTCCTCATCTGCATAAGTACAGTTCGAATAATGTCAGCTAATACATACAAATACATGATGTATGATATGATATGATCGTGGTGACGGGGGGTGACAGGGGGTGAAGGGGGGTGATGGGCTTGATGTCACTGAGAGACGCAACAGTGACAAAATTAGCTATTTATGGACAGGCCAAGTCGCATTCCGTGTGAACACACCTTTACTTTTGAAGAAGATATGATCACTCATTGATATCAGTATTTACTTTTACTGTATGCTTCATTGTGTATAGTCTAAATTAAAGGGGTAGTGCAGGTTTTTTGAAGTGGGGTCCCTCAGGGTCCGCGTCTTTAGTAAATATGTTTACCAATAAATTAACTGCTCAGCTCTGCCCCTGTGTGGAGTTCGTCATCAGTCTCATCAATCTTTATTTGTATAGCACAAATTCATAACAAGTGTTATCTCAAGACACTTTACTGCAGAGCTGAATACAAACTCTTCATTTTATGGATGCACATATATGCATATATACATATATACATATATAAAATACACACACCATTACCATCAGGAACAGAAAGGTCCAGGAGAAGGGTTGTTAGTCCCAGGTTCATTCATCTGCACCACCAGGTGACCTGTGACCTGTTCTGCTCCTCCATTCTCTAACCCTCTTTCTACCTGTGACTCCTGCTAAAGTTCTTCCTCTGTTACTCCGGTTCATAAAGATGTCCTCTCATACCCACATGTCACCATCACTTGAGTCAAAATGGCTCATTTGAAGTTCAGTTTTATTGAAGTTAGTGTTTATTTTTTCTTAAAGAAACCAACAACCTGAGCAGCTGATGAGAGGAAAGCAGAGTTTTGTTGGCGGAGGGATACATAATCCCTCCGTCGCATCACACAAATAGTTCCAAACACAGGGGCTTTGTCAAGGAGAGGTGTCAAGGTTCTTACTGTAGCGTCTAGTCAAGCAGACGTTGTTTTTTTGTGCAGTTTTACCCTTGAAGTGGGGCCATTACGAGCCTTTTGGTCACACCTTGTACTGCTCCATATCACCTAGAGTCCAAACCCACAGGCGCAGAGCTGGACAGCTGATTTACTGGTGATTATATTTATCAGTGCCATGGCCTTGAGCGACCTCTCTTCAAAAACATCAAACTATCCCTTTAACAGGAGTTGCTTCACATCCAGTAGCTCATCCTAAGTCATTGGACGGTGAGACAGCGGGCACTGTACGATGTTCTGTATTTAAAGTTTTACCAACATCTGTAACTCAATGTTTAGTTAAATTTCTAACTTCTGACTCTTCTTTTGTCTTAATCCATCTTTATTATCAATTTCCTGCTCCAGCTGAGCTGTAGCCGCACTGCGATGGATGACAGCGAACACTAATATTAGTTCTGCTCTCCATATTTAGCATCAGTGTGAACAGGACCGGGGTCAGGCAGCCCTCCTCACACTAGCATCCCCTGCAAAAATAACTCTGTTAACTGTTTCCCATGCACCATCCTCTCCACTTCCTGTTGTCCCCCCACTCCCCCAAACACACACTCTATCTCCCTGCCTCACACACACATACACGCACACTTCCTGTCATGACAAGGCTGAAATTAAAACAGGCTGTTAGTTTGGACCCCTCCGCAGCCGACAGAGATTAGGGGCATTTTCTCACAGTCTTTTGAAGATGGACAGAGGAGGACCGCAGCGAGGAGGCAGTGTGTGTGTGGTTGAACATGCGCAACATCGATGAAAATGATGGGGATCAAACCATCAGGACTCCAAAGTCTACTTTGGCAGCAGCTGTTGCTTCATTTTCAGTCAAATTAAAGGAGATCCTGTCCCACTGAGACTCCATCGTTTCATCCTGGGGATTTTTAGTGACCTCGATAAATAAGTAACGCCCTGAAGGCAAAGTTACTGTCTGCAAACTCACTTAATCATCTGTGTGTGTTTGTGCGTGTGTTTGTGTGGGTGTGCGTAGACATGTCAGGGCCTGACTGTTATACAATCATGGTAAAGGTTTGGACTGCAGTAATAATGTTTCCCTGGGTGTCCCTTAAATTCACATTAAGACAAAAATCTTCAGTGTGGTATGTACGGTTTTATTTTGACTTTATTTATAAACCATTATATATTACTTACACTTGATGGTCATTTCGATTTGTTATTATGTATTCTGATGTGTTGTAATACAAAACACCTCAAGGGTTTACAGAGAATGGTCCAAAAAAGAGAAAAGGGGCAGCGGTTGTGTGGGTGAAGATGCCTTGTTGATGCCAGAAGTCGGAGGAGAAAGGTCAGAAAAGTTTGAGATGATAGAAGTGAGCAGAGTTATAACCGAATAATCAAAGTTTGCAGAGAGCCATTTCTGAACACACAGCACATCAAATCTTCAAGAAGATGTGCTACAGCAGCAGAAGACCACATCTGGCACCACTCCTGTTGTCCAAGAACAGGAAACTGAGACTACAGTTCACACAGGCTCACAAAGCTGGACAACAGAAGATTGTAGAAGTGTCTCCCGGTCTGATGAGTCTGGATTTCTGCTCCACATTCAGATGTAGGATCAGAGTTTGGTGTGAACATCATAAAGCATGGATGGTGTGGGGGACATTTTCTCTGCACACTTTGGCCCCTTTAGTCCCACCTGAGCATGGTTTGAACCCCACAGCCTACCTGAGTATTGCTGCTGACCATGTCCATCCCTTTATGACCACAGTGGACCATCTTCTGATGGAGACTTCCAGCAGCTCCATGTCTCAAAGCTCAGATCATCTCAGACTGGTTTCTTCAACATGACAATGAGTTCACTGTACTCCAGTGGTCTCCACAGTCACCAAATCTCAGTCTAATACAGTACCTTTTGGATGTGGTGGATCAGGAGATTAGTATGATTAATGTATGACTGAGAAATCTGCAGCAACTGTCAATGTGGACCCAAAATCTCTGAGGGATGCTCCCAGCACTTTGTTGAATCTGTGCCACAAACAGTCAAGGCAGCTCTGAAGACAATGGCAAGGTGTACCTAATAAAGTGGCCAGTGATCTTTATTTGCCTTTACATGGTGTTGCAATGGAATTCAGACAGAAGTTTAACATCGCAGAGTTATTTTTGACTATACCAAAATTTGTGGGAGTTTAAATCTGATGTCAGGCAGCATGGTGGGGGGGGGCTGGCTGCATGTGACCCTCAGGCTCAGTATTTGACCTCTGACCCCTTTTGAATGTAAACTGTGACATATCCTGCCCTATTAGAGCAAAAAAGTCTCCCAAATATCTAAAAAGTCAAAGCAAAGTGTGTTTCTGTCAGGATTAAGACTTTTAGTCATGATGAAACTCTGTCTCCAGTATGCTCATCAGAACAAATCAAATCATCACATCTTCAGTCTTTAACAGCTAACTGTTTTAAACTTTGACCCCTGTTTCACTCCACACCCCTGAATGGAGAGTGTTGAAGGGAGATTGTGTGTCAGTGGAAAAGTTTGGGTGTGACTGAACCAAAGGCTTCTTCATTCATCCATTCACAGGAGGGAGCTGAGCTAAAACCGGACTGTCAGGTTTTAAGTGTTTGGTGCAGGTGGAGGTGTTTGGTGGGCGTGGTGTGTGTGTTTGTGTGTGTGTGTGTGTGGGTGTGTGTGTGTGTGTGTGTGTGTGTGTGTGTGTGTGTGTGTGGGGGGGGGGGGGGGGGGGGGGGGGGGGGGATCATCTACAACGCAGGAACTGAACCACCCATCACCACCCACTCAAACTTCTGACAGACAACTGCAGGCTGTACAAGGACAGGAAAGAGGGACAAATGAATGGATCAATAGCGCCACCATGTGGCTGCTTTTGGAACATGATGACTTTCCCTAAAACCTGCTGTTGTAATGAATTCACGGTGGTGAGCTGCATGTGTCAACAGCAGGATTCTTCATCCAGACTTTACTCTGAAATCGACCCCCCATCCAGTGCTCATGCTCAACAGCAAGACAGTTGGCCACAGTTAAGGCTGTTAAAACAGAGTTAATTCAGTAAAAACAGAGTTAATTCAGTAAAAACAGAGTTAAGGCTGTAAAAACAGAGTTAAGGCTGTAAAAACAGAGTTAATTCAGTAAAAACAGAGTTAAGGCTATTAAAACAAAGCTGATGCCGTAAAAAAGGGAGAATAATATAAAAAAAAAGAGGGAAAGCTGTAAAAATAGAGTTAAGGCAGTAAAAACAGAGTTAATGCTGTAAAAACAGAGTTAATGCTTTAAAAACAGAGTTAATGCTGTAAAAACAGAGTTAAAGCTGTAAATACAGTCAATCGTTTAAAAACAGAGTTGATGCTGTAAAAATAGAGTTAATGTTTTTAAAACTGAGTTAATGCTGTAAAAACAGAGTTGATGCTGTAAAAACAGAGTTAATGCTTTAAAA